>JAVGWX010000016.1:29532547-29895375 GCA_036924085.1 Ariolimax columbianus | reverse complement strand
ATTTGAAATGTTGCTGCTTAAGGTAGTATCATTACAGAAAGTGGTGGTTTTCTATTTGAAATGTTGCTGCTTAAGGTAGTATCATTACAGAAAGTGGTGGTTTTCTATTTGAAATGTTGCTGCTTAAGGTAGTATCATTACAGAAAGTGGTGGTTTTCTATTTGAAATGTTGCTGCTTAAGGTAGTATCATTACAGAAAGTGGTGGTTTTCTATTTGAAATGTTGCTGCTTAAGGTAGTATCATTACAGAAAGTGGTGGTTTTCTATTTGAAATGTTGCTGCTTAAGGTAGTATCATTACAGAAAGTGGTGGTTTTCTATTTGAACGTTGCTGCTTAAGGTAGTATCTTTACAGAAAGTGGTGGTTTTCTATTTGAAATGTTGCTGCTTAAGGTAGTATCATTACAGAAAGTGGTGGTTTTCTATTTGAAATGTTGCTGCTTAAGGTAGTATCATTACAGAAAGTGGTGGTTTTCTATTTGAAATGTTGCTGCTTAAGGTAGTATCATTACAGAAAGTGGTGGTTTTCTATTTGAAACGTTGCTGCTTAAGGTAGTATCATTACAGAAAGTGGTGGTTTTCTATTTGAAATGTTGCTGCTTAAGGTAGTATCATTACAGAAAGTGGTGGTTTTCTATTTGAAATGTTGCTGCTTAAGGTAGTATCATTACAGAAAGTGGTGGTTTTCTATTTGAAATGTTGCTGCTTAAGGTAGTATCATTACAGAAAGTGGTGGTTTTCTATTTGAAATGTTGCTGCTTAAGGTAGTATCATTACAGAAAGTGGTGGTTTTCTATTTGAAATGTTGCTGCTTAAGGTAGTATCATTACAGAAAGTGGTGGTTTTCTATTTGAAATGTTGCTGCTTAAGGTAGTATCATTACAGAAAGTGGTGGTTTTCTATTTGAAATGTTGCTGCTTAAGGTAGTATCATTACAGAAAGTGGTGGTTTTCTATTTGAAATGTTGCTGCTTAAGGTAGTATCATTACAGAAAGTGGTGGTTTTCTATTTGAAATGTTGCTGCTTAAGGTAGTATCATTACAGAAAGTGGTGGTTTTCTATTTGAAATGTTGCTGCTTAAGGTAGTAGTATCATTACAGAAAGTGGTGGTTTTCTATTTGAAATGTTGCTGCTTAAGGTAGTATCATTACAGAAAGTGGTGGTTTTCTATTGAAATGTTGCTGCTTAAGGTAGTATCATTACAGAAAGTGGTGGTTTTCTATTTGAAATGTTGCTGCTTAAGGTAGTATCATTACAGAAAGTGGTGGTTTTCTATTTGAAATGTTGCTGCTTAAGGTAGTATCATTACAGAAAGTGGTGGTTTTCTATTTGAAATGTTGCTGGCTTAAGGTAGTATCATTACAGAAAGTGGTGGTTTTCTATTTGAAATGTTGCTGCTTAAGGTAGTATACATTACAGAAAGTGGTGGTTTTCTATTTGAAATGTTGCTGCTTAAGGTAGTATCATTACAGAAAGTGGTGGTTATCTATTTGAAATGTTGCTGCTTAAGGTAGTATCATTACAGAAAGTGGTGGTTTTCTATTTGAAATGTTACTGCTTAAGGTAGTATCATTACAGAAAGTGGTGGTTTTCTATTTGAAATGTTGCTGCTTAAGGTAGTATCATTACAGAAAGTGGTGGTTTTCTATTTGAAATGTTGCTGCTTAAGGTAGTATCATTACAGAAAGTGGTGGTTTTCTATTTGAAATATTGCTGCTTAAGGTAGTATCATTACAGAAGGTGGTGGTTTGCTATTTGAAATGTTGCTGCTTAAGGTAGTATCATTACAGAAAGTGGTGGTTTTCTATTTGAAATGTTGCTGCTTAAGGTGGTATCATTACAGAAAGTGGTGGTTTTCTATTTGAAATGTTGCTGCTTAAGGTAGGTATCATTACAGAAAGTGGTGGTTTTCTATTTGAAATGTTGCTGCTTAAGGTAGTATCATTACAGAAAGTGGTGGTTTTCTATTTGAAATGTTGCTGCTTAAGGTAGTATCATTACAGAAAGTGGTGGTTTTCTATTTGAAATGTTGCTGCTTAAGGTAGTATCATTACAGAAAGTGGTGGTTTTCTATTTGAAATGTTGCTGCTTAAGGTAGTATCATTACAGAAAGTGGTGGTTTTCTATTTGAAAGTTGCTGCTTAAGGTAGTATCATTACAGAAAGTGGTGGTTTTCTATTTGAAATGTTGCTGCTTAAGGTAGTATCATTACAGAAAGTGGTGGTTTTCTATTTGAAATGTTGCTGCTTAAGGTAGTATCATTACAGAAAGTGGTGGTTTTCTATTTGAAATGTTGCTGCTTAAGGTAGTATCATTACAGAAAGTGGTGGTTTTCTATTTGAAATGTTGCTGCTTAAGGTAGTATCATTACAGAAAGTGGTGGTTTTCTATTTGAAATGTTGCTGCTTAAGGTAGTATCATTACAGAAAGTGGTGGTTTTCTATTTGAAATGTTGCTGCTTAAGGTAGTATCATTACAGAAAGTGGTGGTTTTCTATTTGAAATGTTGCTGCTTAAGGTAGTATCATTACAGAAAGTGGTGGTTTTCTATTTGAAATGTTGCTGCTTAAGGTAGTATCATTACAGAAAGTGGTGGTTTTCTATTTGAAATGTTGCTGCTTAAGGTAGTATCATTACAGAAAGTGGTGGTTTTCTATTTGAAATGTTGCTGCTTAAGGTAGTATCATTACAGAAAGTGGTGGTTTTCTATTTGAAATGTTGCTGCTTAAGGTAGTATCATTACAGAAAGTGGTGGTTTTCTATTTGAAATGTTGCTGCTTAAGGTAGTATCATTACAGAAAGTAGTGGTTTTCTATTTGAAATGTTGCTGCTTAAGGTAGTATCATTACAGAAAGTGGTGGTTTTCTATTTGAAATGTTGCTGCTTAAGGTAGTATCATTACAGAAAGTGGTGGTTTTCCTTTTGAAATGTTGCTGCTTAAGGTAGTATCATTACAGAAGTGGTGGTTTTCTATTTGAAATGTTGCTGCTTAAGGTAGTATCATTACAGAAAGTGGTTTTGTTCTATTTGAAACGTTGCTGCTTAAGGTAGTATCATTACAGAAAGTGGTGGTTTTCTATTTGAAATGTTGCTGCTTAAGATAGTATCATTACAGAAAGTGGTGGTTTTCTATTTGAAATGTTGCTGCTTAAGGTAGTATCATTACAGAAAGTGGTGGTTTTCTATTTGAAATGTTGCTGCTTAAGGTAGTATCATTACAGAAAGTGGTGGTTTTCTATTTGAAATGTTGCTGCTTAAGGTAGTATCATTACAGAAAGTGGTGGTTTTCTATTTGAAATGTTGCTGCTTAAGGTAGTATCATTACAGAAAGTGGTGGTTTTCTATTTGAAATGTTGCTGCTCTAAGGTAGTATCATTACAGAAAGTGGTGGTTTTCCTATTTGAAATGTTGCTGCTTAAGGTAGTATCATTACAGAAAGTGGTGGTTTTCTATTTGAAATGTTGCTGCTTAAGGTAGTATCATTACAGAAAGTGGTGGTTTTCTATTTGAAATGTTGCTGCTTAAGGTAGTATCATTACAGAAAGTGGTGGTTTTCTTTTTGAAATGTTGCTGCTTAAGGTAGTATCATTACAGAAAGTGGTGGTTTTCTATTTGAAATGTTGCTGCTTAAGGTAGTATCATTACAGAAAGTGGTTTTGTTCTATTTGAAACGTTGCTGCTTAAGGTAGTATCATTACAGAAAGTGGTGGTTTTCTATTTGAAATGTTGCTGCTTAAGAAAGTATCATTACAGAAAGTGGTGGTTTTCTATTTGAAATGTTGCTGCTTAAGGTAGTATCATTACAGAAAGTGGTGGTTTTCTATTTGAAATGTTGCTGCTTAAGGTAGTATCATTACAGAAAGTGGTTTTGTTCTATTTGAAATGTTGCTGCTTAAGGTAGTATCATTACAGAAAGTGGTGGTTTCCTATTTGAAATGTCGCTGCTTAAGGTAGTATCATTACATAAAGTGGTGGTTTTCTATTTGAAATGTTGCTGCTTAAGGTAGTATCATTACAGAAAGTGGTGGTTTTCTATTTGAAATGTTGCTGCTTAAGGTAGTATCATTACAGAAAGTGGTGGTTTTCTATTTGAAATGTTGCTGCTTAAGGTAGTATCATTACAGAAAGTGGTGGTTTTCTATTTGAAATATTGCTGCTTAAGGTAGTATCATTACAGAAGGTGGTGGTTTGCTATTTGAAATGTTGCTGCTTAAGGTAGTATCATTACAGAAAGTGGTGGTTTTCTATTTGAAATGTTGCTGCTTAAGGTGGTATCATTACAGAAAGTGTGGTTTTCTATTTGAAATGTTGCTGCTTAAGGTAGTAGTATCATTACAGAAAGTGGTGGTTTTCTATTTGAAATGTTGCTGCTTAAGGTAGTATCATTACAGAAGTGGTGGTTTTCTATTTGAAATGTTGCTGCTTAAGGTAGTATCATTACAGAAAGTGGTGGTTTTCTATTTGAAATGTTGCTGCTTAAGGTAGTATCATTACAGAAAGTGGTGGTTTTCTATTTGAAATGTTGCTGCTTAAGGTAGTATCATTACAGAAAGTGGTGGTTTTCTATTTGAAATGTTGCTGCTTAAGGTAGTATCATTACAGAAAGTGGTGGTTTTCTATTTGAAATGTTGCTGCTTAAGGTAGTATCATTACAGAAAGTGGTGGTTTTCTATTTGAAATGTTGCTGCTTAAGGTAGTATCATTACAGAAAGTGGTGGTTTTCTATTTGAAATGTTGCTGCTTAAGGTAGTATCATTACAGAAAGTGGTGGTTTTCTATTTGAAATGTTGCTGCTTAAGGTAGTATCATTACAGAAAGTGGTGGTTTTCTATTTGAAATGTTGCTGCTTAAGGTAGTATCATTACAGAAAGTGGTGGTTTTCTATTTGAAATGTTGCTGCTTAAGGTAGTATCATTACAGAAAGTGGTGGTTTTCTATTTGAAATGTTGCTGCTTAAGGTAGTATCATACAGAAAGTGGTGGTTTTCTATTTGAAATGTTGCTGCTTAAGGTAGTATCATTACAGAAAGTGGTGGTTTTCTATTTGAAATGTTGCTGCTTAAGGTAGTATCATTACAGAAAGTGGTGGTTTTCTATTTGAAATGTTGCTGCTTAAGGTAGTATCATTACAGAAAGTGGTGGTTTTCTATTTGAAATGTTGCTGCTTAAGGTAGTATCATTACAGAAAGTGGTCGTTTTCTATTTGAAATGTTGCTGCTTAAGGTAGTATCATTACAGAAAGTAGTGGTTTTCTATTTGAAATGTTGCTGCTTAAGGTAGTATCATTACAGAAAGTGGTGGTTTTCTATTTGAAATGTTGCTGCTTAAGGTAGTATCATTACAGAAAGTGGTGGTTTTCTTTTTGAAATGTTGCTGCTTAAGGTAGTATCATTACAGAAAGTGGTGGTTTTCTATTTGAAATGTTGCTGCTTAAGGTAGTATCATTACAGAAAGTGGTTTGTTCTATTTGAAACGTTGCTGCTTAAGGTAGTATCATTACAGAAAGTGGTGGTTTTTCTATTTGAAATGTTGCTGCTTAGATAGTATCATTACAGAAAGTGGTGGTTTTCTATTTGAAATGTTGCTGCTTAAGGTAGTATCATTACAGAAAGTGGTGGTTTTCTATTTGAAATGTTGCTGCTTAAGGTAGTATCATTACAGAAAGTGGTGGTTTTCTATTTGAAATGTTGCTGCTTAAGGTAGTATCATTACAGAAAGTGGTGGTTTTCTATTTGAAATGTTGCTGCTTAAGGTAGTATCATTACAGAAAGTGGTGGTTTTCTATTTGAAATGTTGCTGCTTAAGGTAGTATCATTACAGAAAGTGGTGGTTTTCTATTTGAAATGTTGCTGCTTAAGGTAGTATCATTACAGAAAGTGGTGGTTTTCTATTTGAAATGTTGCTGCTTAAGGTAGTATCATTACAGAAAGTGGTTTTGTTCTATTTGAAACGTTGCTGCTTAAGGTAGTATCATTACAGAAAGTGGTGGTTTTCTATTTGAAATGTTGCTGCTTAAGATAGTATCATTACAGAAAGTGGTGGTTTTCTATTTGAAATGTTGCTGCTTAAGGTAGTATCATTACAGAAAGTGGTGGTTTTCTATTTGAAATGTTGCTGCTTAAGGTAGTATCATTACAGAAAGTGGTGGTTTTCTATTTGAAATGTTGCTGCTTAAGGTAGTATCATTACAGAAAGTGGTGGTTTTCTATTTGAAATGTTGCTGCTTAAGGTAGTATCATTACAGAAAGTGGTGGTTTTCTATTTGAAATGTTGCTGCTTAAGGTAGTATCATTACAGAAAGTGGTTTTGTTCTATTTGAAATGTTGCTGCTTAAGGTAGTATCATTACAGAAAGTGGTGGTTTTCTATTTGAAATGTTGCTGCTTAAGGTAGTATCATTACAGAAAGTGGTGGTTTTCTATTTGAAATGTTGCTGCTTAAGGTAGTATCATTACAGAAAGTGGTGGTTTTCTATTTGAAATGTTGCTGCTTAAGGTAGTATCATTACAGAAAGTGGTGGTTTTCTATTTGAAATGTTGCTGCTTAAGGTAGTATCATTACAGAAAGTAGTGGTTTTCTATTTGAAATGTTGCTGCTTAAGGTAGTATCATTACAGAAAGTGGTGGTTTTCTATTTGAAATGTTGCTGCTTAAGGTAGTATCATTACAGAAAGTGGTGGTTTTCTTTTTGAAATGTTGCTGCTTAAGGTAGTATCATTACAGAAAGTGGTGGTTTTCTATTTGAAATGTTGCTGCTTAAGGTAGTATCATTACAGAAAGTGGTTTTGTTCTATTTGAAACGTTGCTGCTTAAGGTAGTATCATTACAGAAAGTGGTGGTTTTCTATTTGAAATGTTGCTGCTTAAGATAGTATCATTACAGAAAGTGGTTGTTTTCTATTTGAAATGTTGCTGCTTAAGGTAGTATCATTACAGAA
This sequence comes from Ariolimax columbianus, assembly GCA_036924085.1. NCBI lineage: Eukaryota > Metazoa > Mollusca > Gastropoda > Stylommatophora > Arionidae > Ariolimax > Ariolimax columbianus. Next base: position 29,888,443 of record JAVGWX010000016.1, on the reverse strand, counting down.
AGTGGTGGTTTTCTATTTGAAATGTTGCTGCTTAAGGTAGTATCATTACAGAAAGTGGTTTTGTTCTATTTGAAATGTTGCTGCTTAAGGTAGTATCATTACAGAAAGTGGTGGTTTCCTATTTGAAATGTTGCTGCTTAAGGTAGTATCATTACAGAAAGTGGTGGTTTTCTATTTGAAATGTTGCTGCTTGGTGGTTTTCTATTTGAAATGTTGCTGCTTAAGGTAGTATCATTACAGAAAGTGGTGGTTTTCTATTTGAAATGTTGCTGCTTAAGGTAGTATCATTACAGAAAGTGGTGGTTTTCTATTTGAAATGTTGCTGCTTAAGGTAGTATCATTACAGAAAGTGGTGGTTTTCTATTTGAAATGTTGCTGCTTAAGGTAGTATCATTACAGAAAGTGGTGGTTTTCTATTTGAAATGTTGCTGCTTAAGGTAGTATCATTACAGAAAGTGGTGGTTTTCTATTTGAAATGTTGCTGCTTAAGGTAGTATCATTACAGAAAGTGGTCGTTTTCTATTTGAAATGTTGCTGCTTAAGGTAGTATCATTACAGAAAGTGGTGGTTTTCTATTTGAAATGTTGCTGCTTAAGGTAGTATCATTACAGAAAGTGGTGGTTTTCTATTTGAAATGTTGCTGCTTAAGGTAGTATCATCACAGAAAGTGGTGGTTTTCAATTTGAAAAGTTGCTGCTTAAGGTAGTGTCATTATAGAAAGTGGTGGTTTTCTATTTGAAATGTTGCTGCTTAAGGTAGTATCATTACAGAAAGTGGTGGTTTTATATTTGAAATGTTGCTGCTTAAGGTAGTATCATTACAGAAAGTGGTGGTTTTCTATTTGAAATGTTGCTGCTTAAGGTAGTATCATTACAGAAAGTGGTGGTTTTCTATTTGAAATGTTGCTGCTTAAGGTAGTATCATTACAGAAAGTGGTGGTTTTCTATTTGAAATGTTGCTGCTTAAGGTAGTATCATTACAGAAAGTGGTGGTTTTCTATTTGAAATGTTGCTGCTTGGTGGTTTTCTATTTGAAATGTTGCTGCTTAAGGTAGTATCATTACAGAAAGTGGTGGTTTTCTATTTGAAATGTTGCTGCTTAAGGTAGTATCATTACAGAAAGTGGTGGTTTTCTATTTGAAATGTTGCTGCTTAAGGTAGTATCATTACAGAAAGTGGTGGTTTTCTATTTGAAATGTTGCTGCTTAAGGTAGTATCATCACAGAAAGTGGTGGTTTTCAATTTGAAAAGTTGCTGCTTAAGGTAGTGTCATTATAGAAAGTGGTGGTTTTCTATTTGAAATGTTGCTGCTTAAGGTAGTATCATTACAGAAAGTGGTGGTTTTCTATTTGAAATGTTGCTGCTTAAGGTAGTATCATTACAGAAAGTGGTGGTTTTCTATTTGAAATGTTGCTGCTTAAGGTAGTATCATTACAGAAAGTGGTGGTTTTCTATTTGAAATGTTGCTGCTTAAGGTAGTATCATTACAGAAAGTGGTGGTTTTCTATTTGAAATGTTGCTGCTTAAGGTAGTATCATTACAGAAAGTGGTGGTTTTCTATTTGAAATGTTGCTGCTTAAGGTAGTATCATTACAGAAAGTGGTGGTTTTCTATTTGAAATGTTGCTGCTTAAGGTAGTATCATTACAGAAAGTGGTGGTTTTCTATTTGAAATATTGCTGCTTAAGGTAGTATCATCACAGAAAGTTGTGGTTTTCAATTTGAAAAGTTGCTGCTTAAGGTAGTGTCATTAGCATTAAACAAATATGGCTTTCATGTGATGACAATTACTGCCGAAGCACATTAAACAAACATGTCTTTTCTGGGATTACACACACTGCAGTAGCATATTAAAAATGGCTTTTCTGTGATGCCATGTACTGCGGGAGAACATAAAAAATGGCTATTCTATGATGCAAATTACAGCAGTAGCATATTTTAACCACACAAAGAAGCAACACCCCCCCCCCCCCTCTCCCCGCCCCCCCCCCTCCCCATAAAAAAACCCAAAAAAACTAAAACAAACAACAAAACCAATGGTTTTCATATGAGGGCACCAAAGAAGGTAATTTTGACAATAAATAAATACAAATAAAAACAAATATGGGGAGGAGACTAACGCTTGGTCAGGTAAAATATACTCATCGGACATGTTGTCTGGATCAGGTGGAATATACTGATCGGACATGTTAATCAGGGTCAGGTGAAATAATATACTTATCTGTCGTTATAGTGACACAACGTATTCCGTTCTGAGGACTACATCCTGCTACTTGCAAAGCCCTGTTCAAGGCTTGGTAGCAGGAGATTGAGAATGAACGCAGAAAAAGAAGAAGAAGAAAAAGAAGGAGGAGGAGAAGAAGAAGAAGTGGAAGATAAAGAAGAAGAAGAAGAAAAAAGACAAAGTAGAAAAAGAAGAAAAATAATATACTTATCTGACGTTATTGCGACACACCGTATTCCGTTCTCAGGACCACATGCTGCTACTTGCAAAGCCCTGTTCAGGGCTTGGTAGCAGGAGATTGAGAAGGAACGCAGAAAAAAAAGAACAGAAGAAGATTAAGAAGAAGAAGATAAAGAAGAAGAAAAAGACGAAGAAGAAGAAGTGTAAGATGAAGAAGATGAAGAAGAAGAAGAAGAAGAAGAACAAGAACAAGAAGAACAAGAAGAACAAAAAAGAAAAAGAAGAATAAGAAGAAGAAGAGAAAGAAGAAGAATAATAATAAGAAGAAGAAAAAGATAAAGAAGAAGAAGAAGAAGAAAAAGAAGAGGAAGACGAAGAAGAAGAAGAAGAAGAAGGAGACGAAAAAGATAAAATATACTAATCAGGCATGTCAGTCAGGGTCAGACAAAATACACTGATCAGGCATGTCAGTCAGGGTAAGACAAAATACACTGGTCAGGCATGTCAGTCAGGGTCAGACAAAATACACTGATCAGGCATGTCAGTCAGGGTCAGACAAAATACACTGATCAGGCATGTCAGTCAGGGTAAGACAAAATACACTGGTCAGGCATGTCAGTCAGGGTCAGACAAAATACACTGATCAGGCATGTCAGTCAGGGTCAGACAAAATACACTGATCAGGCATGTCAGTCAGGGTCAGACAAAATACACTGGATAAAACATCCACCTCGGCTTCCTCGTAGCCCTCCCTGGAAAGGGGCTGTTCTTTTTGACAGCTTGATTAACGAAGTGGAGGACTTTACGTGATCCCCGTAGTAGTGAACGACACGTAGATGAAGCACAAAATATCACAATCGACCGGAGGACCTCTGTATACCTTGATCATCCCGCTCAGGATGTGAGGAACGCTACATCAACCCACCACTAAATGCACTTTTCAGAGCGCACAAGAGAGTTTATTTATTCATCGTGGGCACTCACAACAAAAACAACAATAGAATATGACTTTTCTGTTATGCCGCTCACTGCAGTATTATCTTTACATCTGGGTAAACTGGGGCGTTTCGAGACCGGAGTTTAAACCCAGCACAAGAGACCTTGATGCTGGGTTGTGAGTTTTGTGGGCAATTGATGAATTTGCACAAGCCTCACGGAGGTGGATGTCCCATTTTATGGCAGCATTATTGGCAGCTCCTGGCTCTGATTTACGGAAGGCAATACCATTCATCTCTTTGCTCAATACATGAAGAGAGTGGTCTCCCTGTAGGACAGACGTGTACCCTCTAGCCATGTGCCGGAGCGAGCAGAAATGCCCTGCTGACATGTGCGACCATCTCTAAGCGTTCTTGGTGGGCTGTTGGAGACATAGCAGGTCTTGACACTTTGTTTGGTGCGCAGTCCGACGATGCGTAAGATTCGTCTTTCCTGCGATGACTGCACACGGGGTTATTCTCCTGCGGTGCAGGAGGTCCATTTTCCACGTGCGGAGTTGGATCTGAAAATGACAGTGGTATACCTCGCGACTTAAAAATGTGGTGCTTCGTGTGGTTACATTCTACTAAATTTGATCTATTGTTGTCCGTGGGTAAATTAACACACAGGTGCCCATGTGGCGATAGACTCGGTGGATTGCTCTAGCTTGGCCACAGTTTCTGTGTCGCCTGTGCCTTGCACGTGGTGATCGGTGGTCGATGCTTGTCGATTCAGTGGGAGGATGCGTCGACTGATGATGTAACAGACTCACACTACAATTAGCCCATCGGTTATGTAGCAAGTGGGTGTGACAAATCACGAACGCTACAGTGTGCACACATGTAGATGTGCACATATGTAGGTGTGTAGATATGTAGGTGTGTAGATATGTACGTATGAGTATATATATGTGGACATTTTAATTTACACTTATGTATGCATTTATAGGTTTATTTATGTATATCCCTTCTGCGGGCATCCTCACCACTATATATCCACACTTAATATAATTATACTACTACTACATCAACCTTTTTTATCTATAATTATTTAATCAATTATCTACCTTTCTATTGTTCTTCTGTTCCTGAGCCTACCACACATTCAACACATAATTGACTGCGAGAGCTAGAGGGCACAGGTGAGATGAGGGATCTACAAGGTGACACACAAATCAGTGAATCGCTTACAAGTTGGAGTACATGAATGCGATGGAAAAATATGAGAGCAGGCAAAACCTGATACACCAAGACCAGACAGAAGGAAGTCAACACAGATGGGCCTCACAACAAAAGGAAGACACTTTTCAATTAATTTATATTGTACTCTTAATCCTTCTGTATCAAGTATATTGTTTGTTATATTTCCCAATCATTCCATCTCATTCATTCTCGTTGTACACCTCACTACACTGCTATCTTCACAATTGTGTATAAAATGTATGAGGGGGCTTTATATTTTTTTTTATAAAATAGAAGGAAAAAAAAAAAAAAAAAAAAAAGAAGGAAAGAGGGGGAAAAAAAAAAAAAGAAAGAAAGAAATCAGGAAACAAAAAAAAAGAGATCCGAATCAAGTATGACAGAAAATAAAAATGGTCCCAGGAAAACTATTGTGCATATTTATGCAAATACCTACGGCGGACAACTAGGAACATCAAAAGCGAGGAACAACGGGAGGAACATCACGGAAATACCAGGCTAGGTACAAACAGATACACACACGCATCCAAGCACTGGTTTATGCGTCTTAATATCGCCCAAATTGACTGCGGTCTGGGTCGGAATAGGCGCGCCTCCGCCAGTAGAAACTAGTGAGGCAAACACATAACGAAAGGATAATTAGAAGCGAGGAACACCGGGAGGAACATCACGGAAACACCAGGTTAGGTACAAACAGATACACACACGCATCCAAGCACTGGTTTATGCGTCTTAATATCGCCCAAATTGACTGCGGTCTGGGTCGGAATAGGCGCGCCTCCGCCAGTAGAAACTAGTGAGGCAAACACATAACGAAAGGATAATTAGAAGCGAGGAACACCGGGAGGAACATCACGGAAACACCAGGTTAGGTACAAACAGATACACACACGCATCCAAGCACTGGTTTATGCGTCTTAATATCGCCCAAATTGACTACGGTCTGGGGTGGAATAGGCGCGCCTCCGCCAGTAGAAACTAGTGAGGCAAACACAAAAAATAAAAAAAAATAAAAAAATGTTAATGATGGACATTAAAAAGCACAATTATGTGGTAGATAATGCACGAAACAATTTCCCAACAAGGAACGCCATAATTACCTTCATTTTGTGTACAACAGCGATATCCAACATCAGCCGGTGAAGTCTAGTCTAAAATGACTCGCTTCGAATGAAGGGACTGGCATTTCATTCTTTTCAGTTTGGGACACGTTGCATTACCAGCTGTTACCAAATCCTTTCTGTCAAGTTAGGAAGGACGAGGTGTCTGCTATGGAAAACCTTCCATTTCATAGATGGCTGTTTTTATATCCACGATGAACAAATGATGGTTATTATTGCTTCGATTTCTCACCTGATGAGAGATGGATTGATTGGAATTCGTCATCTAAATTGTTCGTACTCGTGGCCTTACCTACCGAGGCACATCTAGTTTTCTTTATCAAATGGAGTTATTGTTTTCTTGTATGTATAGGTTGTGCATATGTCTATTATAAAACAAAACTATCATTAAAAGGTGGGGTAGAGAAGACTAACGTCTGGCCAGGTAAAACATACTGATCAGATTATGTAAGGCAGGGTCAGGTAAAATATACTGGTCAGATTATGTAAGGCAGGGTCAGGTAAAATATACTGGTCAGATTATGTAAGGCAGGGTCAGGTAAAATATACTGGTCAGATTATGTAAGGCAGGGTCAGGTAAAATATACTGGTCAGATTATGTAAGGCGGGGTCAGGTAAAATATACTGATCAGATTATGTAAGGCAGGGTCACGTAAAATATACTGGTCAGATTATGTAAGAAGGGGTCAGGTAAAATATACTGATCAGATTATGTAAGGTAGGGTCTGATAAAATATACTGGCCAAGACCACACCTAGTTTCCATGTAGGTTTCCACACGAACGAGCTGTTTTCATGGCAGCTTGACTAACGAGGTGAGGGATCGACGTGATCCCCGTAGTAGGAAGTCACTCATTTGGAGTCAAGCATAGCCCAACCACCTGAAAGACCTTTGTCCCCCTTCATCAGCACGTTATGGATATGAGAGAAGCTGCTGTAACCCGCAAAGTAAAGCCCTTTTCATGGCGCACAAAAAGAGTAAACATATTCATTATGGGCATTCTACACAAACAGCAGAAACAACAACAAGAAACATTCAAGAGTTTATTGCTGACTTTCTTACGATTCAAATTGTGCTCAGTTCCACGAAGAGCTTAGGTCTTTAACAAATGTACGGGAAGAGGAGACTAATGACTGCTCAGGCAAAAAGTGATGATTGGACTATGTTATTCAGGGTCAACTTCCTCAAGTCCGTTACCTTGTAATGGTAGAGAATAAGCTTGCATGTCTCAATGATCACAGAGGCTGAAGCCAACGGAAGTGAAAGCTTCCAGAAGGATCACCTAAGTTGGATGGGTCATGGGGGAGGGAATAGACTAAACACGGACAACTCACCTAGAGTATCTGTTAGGTTGGGGCCGACCACCCAAAGCTGTAACAAAAAAGTCGGTTACGAATGCTAAAGCAAACGGCGATATGACAGCAAGGGCCTTCCGAAACGAGAAGATTGACACAGCGGGGTGAAAGCCACAAGGAAGCTCCATGGCTGACTGCCCTTCTGAATAGCAAGAAGAAAATTAATATTGCGACATGGAATGTTAGAATAATGTACCAGGCAGGTAAGACAGCAGAGATAGCTAAAGAGATGAGTAATTACAAATTGGCAGTGCTAGGACTGTGCGAAACAAGATGGACACAATTAGGAAAGATGAGACTGACTACTGGGGAAATGATAATGTATTCTAGAAGCGAGGGAACTGATGCCCTCCAGAGAAGCACAGCGGGCGCTTATAAAGTGGGAGGCTATTACCAATCGAATCGTGAGCGCAAGGTTTAGAACGAGGAACAAACACATCAATATAAACATCATTCAGTGCTATGCCCCAACTAACGAGGCTGACGATGATAAAAAGCAAGAGTTATACAACAAGCTGGAAGAGATCCTTGACATGCAGAAAAAGAAAGATCTCTTCATTTTAAATGGGAGACTACAATGCTAAAGTGGGAGCAGACACCCTAGGCTACGAACAGATTATTGGAATACAAGGAATGGGACAGATGATCTCAAATGGAGAAATATTTGCAGAGCCTTGTGCGCTATACAAAATGACAATTGGAGGAAGCATGTTTCCACATAAAAAGATACATAAGGCCACTTGGCGATCTCCAGAGCATGTAACGGAAAATCAGATTGATCACATCTGTGTCAGTAGTACACTACAAGATGTAAAAGTAAGGCGAGATGCAGATGTAGCGTCAGACTACCACATGTTGCTGGGGATTTTGCAGCCTAAACTAAAAAAGTACCCAATACACGGCGCAAGGAGAATACGATATAACGTACACTTATTACAACATCAGGAGAAGAAGTCTTTAGCTTAAGACTTTAATAACATATATCAAGTGCTACAAGAACTATATGAAGATAAAGAAATAGACATTAATAGTATGTAGGACTAGGTTAAAGAGATGAGGAATAAGACATGGGAAGAAACTGTGGGATTCAAGAGAAACCAACACAGAGCATGGATCACAACAGAGACATTACATAAAATAGAAGAAAGGAAAAAGAAGAAAATTATGCTCAACAATTGCCGAACTCGAGCCACTAAAGCACAAGCACAGAGGGTAATTATACTGTTGACAAAGAGGTCAAGACATATGTAAGGAAATATAAAAGGGAATATATTGACAAGCTGGCACATGAGGCAGAAGAGGCAGCAGAGAAAGGAAATATGAGAGAAATATTCATTAACAAATAAAATGGAAACATATATATACAGACAGACAAACCAATTAAAGAAAGAGAAGGTAAGATATTGACATCATCGGAGGAACAACAGAAACAATGGGTTGAGTATTTCAAAGAATGCCTAAACAGACCTGCAAGATAAGAGACACTAAACATCCTACCAGCAGAGGAGACCATGAACTAGGACGGCAACCTACCAAGTAATATAGAAATCCAAAGGGCCATATCCAAACTAAAAAAAATGGAAAGCCTCAGAACCAGATGGAATAGCAGAAGGCCATAATGTCATATATAGATAATGCCACTGATACGTTGCACGGATTTTTCAAGAAGATATGAGAAGAGATGTGAGTTCCAACAGAATGGAACTGCATGGCAGATTGCAGTAATTATAGGGGGATTACATTACTGTTGGTGCCAGGCAAGATATTCAAGAGAATCATCTTGGACAGATTAGAAACTGAAGTAAACAAAAAGCTCAGAGAGGAACAGGCAGGATTTTAGCAGGGAAGATAATGCACAGATCATATGGCTACGCTACGCATCATAGTAGAACATAGCATTGAATGGAAATCATCCATTAACGCACATTTTATAGACTATGAAATAGTGTTTGACAGTGTGAACAATCTTATTGTCCATGTTCCAGAACCGTACAATGCCACAGACTAGACATAGAGGTCAGGATTCTTTTTTCATAGCGTCATACTAATATTATCTTATATCAGAACTTTGTTTCTCTGTAAATGTCTTCTTTGCCAACGCGATCCTAGTGCTTATTTAGATGGCAAATGCCAATTCCATTTTCTAAGAACGATATGTAGATGATAACTGTCAGTTTCACTTAATTACGTTACACACACAAATGACTGTCGGCTCTTCTACTGACATTCTACCACAGAGCAGACTTTTATCGCAGCGATGTGTGATGCAGCCGATATTATCCCAGTAATATTTAATAATAGTGCTATAGCCACGTTTTCTCACTTGATGAAGACAGTTAATGACATTCTATTGCTTCATTGTTTGTACACGTGGCTTATTCTGCAACAGGGCTTCTCAATCTGTGTTAGGCAGAACATCAAGGTTTCGGTAAGGGTTTCTAGGGGTGGATTAAATAACATACAGGTGAAACATACTGATCAGACTATGTTAGTCAGGGTCAGGTGAAACATACTGATCAGACTATGTTAGTCAGGGTCAGGTGAAACACACTGATCAGACTATGTTAGTCAGGGTCAGATGAAACATACTGATTAGAATATGTTAGTCAGGGACAAGTGAAACATGCTGGCCAAACTATGTTAGGGTCAGGTGAAATATGCTGGCCAGACTATGTTAGTCAGGGGCAGGTGAAACATACTAATCAGACTATGTTAGTCAGGTTTAGGTGGGACATACTGATCAAACTATGTTAGTCAGGTTTAGGTGAAACATACTGATCAGAATATGTTGGTCAGAGTCAGATGGAATATACTGATCATATTAAATTTTGTATTAAAGTAATTGTTTAGCCGTCAGTTAAGGGCAGAGCTAGCCAACCAGGTGTGTCTCATACAATTTAATATGACACATTTTCTAATCTTACACCATGTCTTTTGGTTCTTCTGTTACTGGTCACCTTCCTCTGTACTTGCGAGACCTGGACAGTGTACATCAGTCATGCCAGACGGCACAATCACTTGCCCATGGGCTATCTGCTCCGACTGTTCAAGGTCGACTGACAAGACAGGACGCTAAACAGCATTTTACCTCCGTATGGGATCTCGTTGTTGATGTTACCTTTTGGAGTCGTTTGCGTCGCATCGCTCAGTCTGACACTGTACAATCACACAGGGTGCTCGACTGGTTGAGGAGAAAATATCCGATGCAGAGAGGGAGATGTGTGGGTTATTGAGGGATCTCTGCATATGGCGTTCAGGGTGCCGGCGCCGTCCACGTGTATTCTTAATAGAGTGCGCAGATCAAGGATAGAGCTGCACAGCCACAGGCAGACCAATAAGCGGGGATGTTTGCCAACACAAACATGGCGATGTGGCCGTCACGATTTGTAATAGCAAACTATAACTACTATAGAGTACTATTCTTCTTCTTCTTCTTCTTCTGCGTACGCAGTCAGACAGTAACCATTATTTTTTCGAAAAAAGCGGCGGTCATCCTGAGGCTGTCGCCACTGCCATAGAGCTTGTCTTGCAGTTCCACTGGTAATGGCCACATCTGCTCTCTCTGATCCTCGTATGTCGGGCAGTTCTGCAGCAGATGTTCAGCGGTCATTTTACCAGTACCGCACGGGCATTCGTCGGTACACCCTATCTTCAATTTGTTGAATAGGTGGTACCTCAGTCTATTGTGGCCAGTGCGAAGTCTGAAGACAACGACCTGCTCTCTTCGGTTCAACTGGTAATAGGCATCGTTCTTGGTATAACTAGTATGTTCGGTTTCCCATTTGGTCATGTATCTGGCTTTGATAAGCCGTTTTGACTCTTCGTACGTCATACTGGTATCTGTTTGTGGTAGTCTTGCACCTTCTTTTGCCAGTCTGTCTGCCTCCTCGTTGCCTTCGATGTTGCAGTGTGATGGGACCCACTGTACCACTACCCTTTTTGGTGCGGACTGCTGGCACAGTTTGCAGAGTGCTGCTCTTAAGTCATTAAGCTCAGTGTTTTTCTGGCTTTTTAGCGCTGTGACTACGGCGAGAGCATCTGTCAGCAGGACTATATGGCTCTCATTTTCACTGTGTGTCACCATTTCTTCCACTGCCGCCCTCAGTGCCTCTGCCTCCGCTCTGAAATTGCTTGTGTACTTACCAGTAGCGAATGCCAGTGTTATTTTTCTGCCATTTGGTAGGTTTAGGAATGCTCCTGCCCCTCCGTTCTGTGTTGTGTTTGTTACAGAGCCGACGGTGTATGCATGGGTCCAGTCCATGCTTGGGTAGCTTTTCGTTATGAAGCTTAGGGTAGTATCTTTCCTTTCTTTGAGTTCTATTCGATTGACAAGAGTCTACAATATAGCAAATCTGGTGGGGTGGTAGATGAAAATATGAATGAGTTGATTACATTCATCGACTCATAGCTGGCTGCCTCCTTAAGAAACAGCTACCCATAGCGGACCAAGACCCTATTCCGTCCTCAAGTGGGGGAACTGGAAACAGGCATCACTCGTGCAGTCTGGCTAAGAAATTAGAGATTGAAGAGGAAAGGCAAACACGGATTCCTCAAAATGTCGTGCTGAAACTGATGTGTCGGGCTCAGAGCTGCAGATATTGCAGCCTGTCTGTAAACTACACCTACCGCCAAAACATCCTTTTGCAGGACGAACGCTGAAGAAGAAATACTAATCTTTATGGAAAAAAAAGGCAGCGGATCGAATTCCTATGTTTGGGATGAAATAAACGAACATAACCAGCAAACGACGTAGCGATAAGTTTGGAAACGGCCTGTCGTCTTCTGCCTAAACACTCATCGACTAACCCAGTAATGGGAATAAAGTCGTACGACAGTTGAATCTCAGCTGAGCAAACCTCATTGTGGATTCTGTAAAAGAATGGAGTGTACTGATGCCTTATTCATGACACGATAATTAAGCAAAATAGCAATATACTGCGCCAAGCAATTAGGCATACGATTTATATATCAAGAGATGGTTTTAGATAGAGGAGATAGGAATAATCGTTGGAGAATATTAAAGGATTGGGGTATACAAAGACAACTTTTTAATAATATTTTAGCGCTTTACCATTTTACAATAAATGAATCAATGGAAAGGATAAATTAGATTTAATCAAGTTTTTCAAAGTATACCTGGCTGCAAGAACAAGAGGACACAGCTACAAGAACAAGAGGACACAGCTACAAGAACAAGAGGACACAGCTACAAGAACAAGAGGACACAGCTACAAGAACAAGAGGACACAGCTACAAGAACAAGAGGACACAGCTACAAGAACAAGAGGACACAGCTGCAAGAACAAGAGGATACAGCTACAAGAACAAGAGGACACAGCTACAAGAACAAGAGGACACAGCTACAAGAACAAGAGGACACAGCTGCAAGAACAAGAGGACACAGCTACAAGAACAAGAGGACACAGCTACAAGAACAAGAGGACACAGCTACAAGAACAAGAGGACACAGCTACAAGAACAAGAGGACACAGCTACAAGAACAAGAGGACACAGCTGCAAGAACAAGAGGACACAGCTACAAGAACAAGAGGACACAGCTACAAGAACAAGAGGACACAGCTACAAGAACAAGAGGACACAGCTGCAAGAACAAGAGGACACAGCTACAAGAACAAGAGGACACAGCTACAAGAACAAGAGGACACAGCTACAAGAACAAGAGGACACAGCTACAAGAACAAGAGGACACAGCTACAAGAACAAGAGGACACAGCTACAAGAACAAGAGGACACAGCTACAAGAACAAGAGGACACAGCTACAAGAACAAGAGGACACAGCTTCAAATTATTTTAAAATAGATCCAGATTAGATATTAACAAATATATTTTTAGTGACGAATGCTTGGAATACATTGCCATCGGATACGGTGGAGACAGTGTTAGTTAATGTATTAAAAAAACCCATTGCTATCGCAATTATTGTTAGAATCAGTGGAGTTGAATAAACTGGTTATATACAGACTTTGTAGACCTTGAAAACCAGTATAATGAAGATAAGTTAAAAACAAAATTGTAATAAGAATAATTGATGGAGTCACATGTTTTTTTAAATAAATAAGCACACGAATACGGCAAGGATGTGTGGTCACGCGATTTCTGTTCAACATTTTAAAGGACAGAATAACATCAGTAACTATCAAACCTATATCATCAGAAAGGAAATCAAACACGTGAAGAATAGATTATAGAAATACATGAACTACTCTTTGCAGATGAAAGACGAATGTGTGAAGATGAAGACTGAAACATCATATGAAGGTACTTGGTACAATCTGTGAAAGGTATAAAAATACATGCACAGCCCATCGAACAACGGTGCCCGGCAACAGAGTTTACATGCAAGGGAGTTTTATCCCTTGGAGTACTCCGAAGTTGGGCACACTGTCCTGACAGTCGATCTTGATCAGTCGGTGCAGACAGATATAACATGAAACTGAGCAGATCACATATATAAATTATGAAGATTAGCTGAACTCCAGAACCACTAAACATAAGTGTAAACAATATCCAATTAAAACAGGTCCAAGAGCTCAATAAGTCGGGAAGTACATTGGACATTAATTCAGTAACAGGTATTCGATGAATAACTTTTCTTACAAGAGCACGAAACTGACATTTGTTGTGTCTTAGTTTTCGACATAGTACCCCTTTCTGTCAACACACTTGGTTCATCTGTCCACTAGCTTGTGGATATCATCTTTAAGAAACGTTATCGCTGTGACCTTTAACCAATGTTGCTCCGCCTCAATGAAATCATTGACATTTCTTGCGACCCATCTTCTGCATACTTTCTTACATCTGAAATCATCAAGGACAATTATGTGCGCAGCGCCGTGACTCATGTTGAAATCTACGGGCATTTCATCAATAGTGACTCTGATGTTGTCACGGACTAACTGGTAGATCTGCTGTTTCACTATGTCAATTGCAACGCTTGCTGGTCACCCATTCCGCGTTTCATCAATACCGTTTTGCCTTCCATTTTGAAATCTTTCTTCCCATTCATAGACTTTCCCCTGACTCAAACCACTGTGTCCATACTGAACCTTTATTGTTCTGTAGATTTCAATATTTTTCACACTTTCTGATTACAAAAAACGAATATCTCCTAGTTGTTCTTATACAATACAACTCACAGTTGGTCGGCCATGTTGTACGCGATATTGCTAGTGTACATACAGCTCGATCATCACGACCCCTACATGAAAGATTGTTAAAGATACATTTTGAGTCCTGAAATAAGATATTGGGTTGTACATACTTTTACATGGACTTTATAATAAAATTACTGTTGCTTAATGCCTGATCCTAGTATTTTTACAGAATATTGACGGTTCGAACATTAACAACAACAACAACAACAACAACAACACATAAGCAGTATATATATACCAACGTTGTGCTGGCATGTGTCAAACTGGGTCCTAATTCAAGATAGAGTAAAATTGTAACGTGTGAAATGAAACGGCTATAGTCCGTCTTTTAATTCATAAACAAGATCCGAAGCAATTTCTAAGAAACTGCATGTCAGATCCAAATGATTTTGCGCATGCAGCCTTAGAATATCCATGACTCTAAACAATTGATATTATTTAGTTCATAGATGTTGAGAATTTTGCACATCGGTGAATTTCTTGGATTAGGATAAATTGGTTGTACAGAGACTCTGTAGCGCCTTCTAAACTGCTATAATGAAGTTAAGTTTAGTTAAGTTAAGAAGCAGGATCGCTTACTCTGATTCATCATGACACTGGTAATTGAACGTCGTTTGACCGACTTTTCTTTTGGTTTAGACAAGGGTCTTTTCCTGAAAGGTTATTGTTTGTTCTTTTTGTTCTCGTGCTGCTCCCTTCTTTACTAACCTGTCTTCTGTCTCATTTCCTGGTACGCCACAGTGGGATAATATCCACTGCATAACAACCTTTTTCTTGACTAGTTCGTCTTACGCTTTTATAAGAAGTTTATCATTCTTGACTAACAAAACTGACGTTGCATCTGTAAGGAATACTGACTGCTGTTGTTGGCTTGTTGTGTTGCTTATCCTTTCTGCAGCAATTATAAAGACATTTCAGCCGAGTAGTTTGAACAAAATGTTCCTATGAGTGAACTAGGGGTGTCTTTTTCTTCATCTGGGTAGACAATATAGATTTATGCGAGTCCATTATTCGCTGCACTTGTTGTTTATCCATTATTATATATCTGAAAAATTACAATCCCCTATTTATTCATCTTACTTTTAAAAAGTAAGATGGCCGCGCCTTAGTGGCTGCGCTCTCGACTCTCTTCGGTGTTTGTATTGAATTTTCCGATGTTTGGTGATTCCTGTTCGGATTATATTTCACAACTCCTTCACCAGATGGTATCAAGGACTTTATTGGTCTGTGGAATTGATGTGCTTTCGATCGGTTATTTATGTTTGTTATGCTGTATTTTGCTGCAATGTAGGGCTGGCTCAAGTCGTGGGAAACCAGTCCATGACGGAGTTCAACGTTCCGCTTAACTGCACACCAGAATTCAATCCAGTACTCAAGAACATTTCTGCTTGGACTGAAGCCGAATTTCTCCTGCCCGCCGCTTCATTCGCCGGTGGTTACACGTTACTTCTCTCAACTTCGTTTTCTAAGCACAGCAAGGGTCACGGTGGCGAACATATGGACACAATCAGAAGCCACGGCGGCGGGATACGTAAAAACAGAGAGTTTGACACGGATAGACACGGAAAGCTTGACAACATTGGTCTAACACACTCCTCGCGGCCCTAATCCCGAGGATGCGGGGAACACGGTTTCATATGGGGAGTTTGTAGGGATTTAGATTGATACGCTACACATGGACATAGCCTCAGAAATTGGACATGGTTTTGGTTGATCAACGTAACGGGCCTTTGACGCCTACGCGAAACATTATTATTATTATTATTCTGTTATATTCACAGACGTTCACATCTCCCTGGTCTCATTATGCAACAGTGTGGAAACGGATCACGGGTTAAGCATATTCATTCTTTATTTTTAACAGGAACTAAATTCGTTTTGTTCAAGCTTTCATTTTGGGTTTTCCTGTGGAATTTCCTGGAAACACCCTGTTTGTGTGTATATATTTTTGGGAATTTACGTGCATAAATAAAATAATCGAGATAATGTCAGCGTAATGACAGACACGGGTTGTGTTATGTTTTTTGATAGCCAATGTCTTTGACGTTTCCAATTGCAGTATATTGTTTTTGGTCGTCAGTAATTGTCTTTTAGTCTGATATCACTCTGTTGTTCTATCAAATGGAATCTGGTTTCCTACGGATATCATTGCCCCATGCCATAGTGTTTACATGTTTTAAAGTGTGATATATCCTGTCTTGACATTGATGATGTTACCACAATGGACGGCACAAAATATTTGTGTATCTTGTTACCACAATGGACGGCACAAAATATTTGTGTATCTATGCAGTCGTCGGATATAAAGTTCCAGGCTAAGGGGCTCTAACATACGATAGTAAGTTAAGCTCCGCCCTGGTGGAACCGGTTCGGGACACTGCATTTTCTGGCCTAGAAAGGCAACATTCAGTATATTGTTGCTAAGCATTCTCTGACGGAGATTAAAACTTTGCACCTTAAGTCTTTAAACAGGAAATATATATTAATAAGACAGCAAGATTACCCCCCCCCCACCCCCGCTCCTCACATGTATACTATGTGTTTAAAAATAAGATTGAAATACTATTCTAGTATACTATACGATGGACAGTAGTTGTTTTTTTTTTGCTTAGATGTTTGCCTCACTAGTTTCTACTAAAAACATTTTTTCCAAGAGCGCGGTCCAGAACTTTTTAGTGTCTAATTTTTCGACATGTTACTCGTGCCTGGAAAACACACTTTGTCTACTTGTCAAGAAGAAAGTCTTTTCGTGTGACCGTTAACCAATATTGCATAGCCTCCATTACCTCGTTGTCAGCTGCCTTGAGACCCATCTGCTACACACTTCCCTGTAACCCAGATCATCATGGACAATTGTGTGCGCAGCGCCGTGACTCGTGTTGTTATCTACGGCTATTTCATCAATAGTGACTCACCTGTTGCCACGGACTAGCTGGTCGATCTGCTGTTTCACTGTGTCAGTTGACACGCTTGCTGGTCTCCCAAGTCATGGTTTATCAACGACGTTATATCTTCCGTTTTGAAATTGTTGTTCCAATGCACACACTCTCCTCTGACTAAAACAACTGTCCCCATACTGAACATTCATTCTTATGTAGATTTCAGAAAGTTTCACACTCTGGCCAATACAAATAACAACAACCGAATAACGCCTCATTGTTCTGCCACGGTGCAAATCAGCGTGTGGCGGCCATGTTGTACGCTCTATTGCCCACTCGCATACTGTTCGATCGTAGCAATCCCTACATGGAGTTTTCCTAATGAGCAATTGTGTCCTGAAATAACATTTCCCGCTGCACATACTCCTCCGTATTATAACAAAAATTGATATTACTTTTAATGACTGCCAGTCGTGTATATAACCCGTTCCTTAGCTGTGGATGCATTACTGCGGGTCTCAACTTCGTCTTTAACAGGCACTATCTTGGGAAACGGAAGTCCAGTGTATGGTAAGCATTCCACAGGAAAGTGTCTTGGATGTTTTTGTGGACAACATGGGAGTCTACCGACGCATTGGAGGTCTTTTCCATGGTTTCCATTTGCCTCAGATTGCTGTCGAGGTGTTACATCGACCATTGTTTCGTCGTAACATGTGACCTGTCCATGTGGGTTTGTCTTGTCTGCAATAGATTACCTCATCGTTCGCCAAGGACAATCGTCGAATGTCAGAATTGGGGAGACTGTTTATGCGGAGAGTGATTCCGATGAAGCGTCTCTCAAGAGACACCTGGGTCGTTCTTGTATGTCATCCAGTTATTTTGTAAGTGTCCATGTCTCTGCACTATAGAACATTGCAAGGAGCACAGTGGAGCTAGAGAGAGAGAGAGAGAGAGAGAGAGAGAGAGAGAGAGAGAGAGAGAGAGAGAGAAAGACGCGTACGTTCTGGTTTTGGCAAACATCCAGGACCGAGTTAATGGACGAGATGGCTGTCCAGCCCGCGCCTGCAATTTGGTCTTTGGGACATTCATTTATAATCCAACTTTCGTACCCTCATCATCGATTAGCTGTATCATTTAGTTGGCTTCTGCTGCTGATTCTATTATGAGCACTGTGTTCCCGGCAAATGTAAGGTGATTGAAGCGTCTGCCGTCAATTTGAATGCCAAATGTGTCACATTTGCATCAGCTGATAACAGATTCAGAACATGGGAAGAAAAGATTAGGTGAGATAGGATTCCCCTTCTGTACTAATACCATAATTGAACGTTGGATGGGACGAAATGTGGCAGTGCAGTTCGGGTAACTGTTGACAAGAATTCGGATGTAACCAGGATCAACACTCTGTTCTATCAGAGAAAGTCAGAGAAATTGTGGTGTACCTAATCGAAAGCTCTTTTGTAGCCTATGACGGTAATTATCAAGATTGTCTGCAAATCTCTGGCCGTCTCAATATGGCAGCAGAACATTTAAATGTAGTTCATTGTGCTGGGCGAATTTCTAATGCCGGCTTGTTTGAATGGCTCTGAGTTTTCGAGAGAAGTGCAGACTATGGCATGGATGCAGTTCGTAAACAGTTTCCAAGTACCTCTGAGAATAGTATTTGACAGATTTTTTAGGGAGTGACAAGTAGGCATTTACAACACTTTTTTAGTCCCGCACCGGACCATCTGATTAAGATTCGCGGATTTTCAGCGATATTCACGTGTTTTCGTAAATAGCTGTCGGGAAGGACACACGAGGTCGGCTTACATACGGCGTGTAGTGGCCCACCATTTCGGACGAGATAGTTTGATTTCACCGAATATCAACGATTTCCCCGGGTTTTCGCGACTAAACCAGCTGGAAGGACACGATAGGTCGGTAGTTGACATCGTAGAGATGTGATCTAAACGGTGTGCGGAGAAAACCGGACACAAACCGGGTGGAAGAGACTCGAAAACCTGGCAGGCAGCTCTTCTAGAAGAAGGAAAACTTCGATTACAAACCACAAATGGAGAGTCATCGTGAGAGCTACGGAATTCGTGCTCTGTCGTCGATGTCTCCAAAGGATAGCATAAAGACAAGTGGACGCAGAAGGAGAGGAAAGGGTGATAGGAGGAGAGAGAGAAAGAAGAAGGCTGGAAAGAGAAGAGGGCGAAGAAAGGCAGACAGACTCGGTCTGAAAAATGTACGCGTTGGCTACTGGAACTGTCGCAGCGCCACCCAACGAGAAGCTATCCTTCAAAAACTGGTATATGACTTCGATATTCTTATGATCCAGGAGACCAACTTGAAGGTGAATATAACTATCAGGTGCCCAGGATATCAGTGCTACACCAACCCATGTGGGACTGGAAGGCGGGGGCTGGCTATGTATGTCAACCATGAACTACCACACGCATTGATAGATATGAGTGCCAACACATCAGAAGGTGTCGAACTACAACGACAATCAAAAACCAGGATTGGATAATGTATAATCTATATGCTCACGTCGACCTACTGGTGGAGGAAATGAAATGGGATTTTGTTGAGTGAGTTATCAGAAGTGCCGACCACGAAGTGCCTCATCGCTGGCGACTTCAATGCTAGATCCAAGGAGTGGGGAAATCCTACTGAAAATAGGCAGGGTATGTCGTTGAGCCAGGCACTTCTCAACACAAACCTCACAAACATGAATGATGGGCGTCTAACAAGGCTGGCAACTCGGCCTGGTGACACAGACGGGGTCATTGACTTGGCTCTGGTATCCGGTGAAGCCTCTCCCTCTACACACTGGGACGTGTTGGGGGCACAGGACAGTGATCATCTGCTATGTGTCGTCTTAATTGCAAAAGGCACAGCCACCAGACCTAGAAAACCCAGACATGCGTTCAGCTACAAGGAGGATGAACAAAATAACGCATTAAACAAACTCCGCCAGACCGTCAAGCGCATGCCCACCAAAACGGCTTTCGTTCAGCCACCATGGTGGAATCCAATTGTGGAAATAGCGTGGATAAATAAGGAGATGGCAACAAAGGCGTGGCGGAAAGCCAGAAAGAGAAGGCCGATGGATGATAGAGAGGTTGCTAACTTGAGCTACAAAAAATGTACTGCCATTGATTGTTTCAAGGCCATGGCAAGGAAATCCAAAAGTGAGAGATGGGAGGAATTCATAACTGGTGTAGGGAATGATAACACCCTACAGAAGTTCTGGCACATGCATCGACAGATGAATGGGAAGAATACAAGCCAGCTAATTCCCAATGTGTACGATTCCACAGGAAATCCCACGAGGACAGAGGCAGAAAAAGGTACGGCATTCCTTAACCGATATGTAGCTCAAACAGACAAAGGGGACAGAGATGCTCGGCGGGAGATTCGGTGAGATGTTCTGGAGGCTGCAACCAAGGAGGTGACTTATATAGACCTAATAAACAAGGCAGAGGTAGAATATGTTTTACGTTCCAGCAAGAATACCGCACCAGGCCCTGATGGAGTACAGTACTGCCACCTCAGGGAGCTAGATGAGACAGATATGGGCAATATGGTGCAGGATTTCATATAACAAAATTAAGCAAGCATCAGTACCTGAGGACTGGCTGCATAGTTATCTACGGCCTCGACCTAAACCTGGCAAGGATTCTCCGCTCCTCAGCATCTATAGAATTATCACCCTACAAAATGTATATGGCAAACTGCTTGAGAAAATAGTGGCACAAAAATTAGTGTCCTTTTTGGAGCATGAACGTATTCTACCCGATCCACTGGGCAGCTACAGACCTAAGAATGAGACCTGGGGTAATGCCGGTACTTTCCCATATGATGTGTACGAGAGATTCCAACGTCGGCAAGAGACAGTCGCCGTTGCGCTCGACCTCGAGGATGCTTATAACAGGGTCGATTTTGGTACAGTGATGTGCTGTTTGAAGGAATGCGGAATAAACCCGTGGCTCGTTAGCCGGATATCAGCTGCCCTGATGGAGACAACAGTTGCACTTCGCCTGGGTTCTTGGACATCAGAGCCAATGCGGATATGTCCAGGATTGCCTGAACATTTACGCATTAAAAGTGGCTAACATGCAACCAACACAGCTGGGGCGGACTTTAACATTCGCAGATGATATACTTATCTACCCTATCAAGATCACAGTGTGCTCGGCTGTGTAGCAGATCCCACTGTTTGCCCTAGGGTTATTTTAACTTAGAACATTAGCACTCATCCACATCATTCATGACCACACACTGCAAATAATATAGCACACAGCAGATGGCATATTTATTATATAATACTCATACACCAGAAAAATTAGTAGTGAAATTACAAACACAATACAATATATATCATCTTAACTAAATATTCCTAAATTACATATATATGTGAATATAAATATTAACTAAAGCGGAAATTTTAAGCATTAGCTATTGATGGAATTCCCAACTATCAAAAACCCAGTTTTATTGCCGTACACACATCACACACACATCTAGATCTCACCTAGTCGATCTACACACTGGCTTAACTCGTCAGGACATACCTCGTTCACAAGGTGTCCTGCATACAACACACATTCAGATTATCTATTAATACAAAACTCCCACACACACACCTATTTGGAGCAGCTGGCCCCGACTCAATGTCGTATGTTCTATCTCCAACATTCGTACAACAGTCTATCAATCGCCCCTCTATCAAATCGGTGAGCCAAACAGACTCCTATCTACATTCACTTATCCCATCTCCATCCAGCCTGCTTGAGCTAAACTGTGAATGTAGGAAGGGGCGAAATAGCCAGACAAAGCTCGGAAGTCAAGGCGCTAACACGCATGATAGTGATACCATCATATTCACTGATGGGTCGGTGCAAAGTAGTGGAATATCAGGCTGGGGTTTCTCGGATAGAACAAAAGACCGGATCGTTGCTGAACGAAGTGGCGCATACGAGACTATAACATCAAGTATGAGAATGGAGATGCAAGCGGTGACAGAAACTCTGAGGTGGCCATCTGAGACATCTTCAACAGAAGCAGTCATCGTGTCAGACTCCCAAACACTACTTTGGAAGGTGCAGAATGGGTGGCTACGACATGAGTGGATAGCAGCGCTGGAGACCTCAAAACTCCAGGGGCTAGTGTGGATCTACTGTCCTGGTCATGTCGGGGTTCCGGGCAACGAGCGAGCTGATTTTTTGGCGTCGTGCGGACCCATAACATGGCACAGTGGACATGGATACAGGTAACATAGTGAAGGTTATCAAAGACCACCTGCTGGAACACGACACTGCTATGGATGAGTCTGCAAGGCACAGGCTGCGGCACTTTGGAATCAAATTAGGATTCAGTGGATCAGGGAACCTGAGAGGACGAAACAGGTAGGTGTACAACCAACAGGCTACAGGCACCATCAGCATTCTAACTTTGCGCCATCTGCTGAGAGAGAGACTGAGTACCTATGGGTATGCCCGGAGTGCAGTGAAGTAGACTCCTAGAACAGCATAGAACAATTGACAGATAATTTCCCAGGTCCTCTTTGTCTCTATTCGTGTGTATAGAAGTATCGTCTCTTTGCCAAGTCGTTCGTGTTCCTCCCGAACGAAGATAACATGTAAAACGTTGGCCTATATCTTGGTAAAACGGTAGACCGTGCCTGAAGGTTCTCTGCAGTGATATAATCGTCACCTGGGGATTTTCCAGATGTCTTTGACTCGACGACATGAACATTTTTTAATGAAAAAAGTCTGGAAGAGGGAGAAAGTGTAAGAGGTTCTATCAGAACAGGTCGCTATAGTAAGCTTCCATGATAGACTCCGTTGCTCAGCTAAGACGTGGCAAGAGACCCTTTGGAAGTTAAGACAAGGAATGATTTGGCGGTGTTCGGCGAAGCCTCGAGAAGCAATGTTGATGCAGCGACGATACACCATAGCTTTCAGGACACTTTCGCGGGCAAAGGTCTCGTGACCTTCTTTATTATTTTGACGGCAGATCTTGCTGAGAGTGGTGAAGGCTATCTGGTTGGCCTTAAACGAGCCATATTACGCTGGTTCTCTAACAAATCTTGATGGTCAGGTGAAATGCAATTTGTGGTGTGAGTGGACACTGGAAGTCTGAATGCCTTTGAGATGCGTGTAATTGTTGCTATCAGATTTGCATAATCAGCATCGGTGTATGTGTCGATGAGAGCTCCGAATTGCCTGCTAGCAATCGAGGGATTGATGAACGCCTTTGAACCTCGAAATGATTATTGCTGCTAGAACTTTACAAGTTTTAGTACGAAGTGAAAACGAGCGCGTGGCAGCCTTTGGTCGCTTCCACTGCAGAATGAACCAATCACTGAGTTGCCGATCTTCGATTGGATAAGACATGGTCAGTTTCGTAACAATAAAGTCTACCGGATCTTACACGTTTGTACGTTTTGTGAATGAGCTTCTGGAGAAATCTGTTTCATTGGAATAGTCAATTTGTTTCGCAGAAAGTGGCCAGTCTTTCGCCTGCATCGTGTCTTGCTTCTCCAGAATGTGGTCCCACATAGGTTTCACCACGTTGGCGAGGTCCTATTCTGGCATTGAAGTCGCCGATAAAGATCTTGTAGTAGTGGCGTCGCTGGAGGACTTCATGAGGTTGTAGAAATCAGCGTGTTCTTGAACGTCTTTCTCTGATGTTGGTGCATAGACCTGAATGATGGTAGCAGTATGGCGTTTGGATATGGTAATGTCCAAAAACGTCAGGCGGTGGTCTACGAATGTCACCTGTCAAGCGAGATTGGCGATGTGGGGGCACATATGAAACCAACTTCTCTAAATGTAGAGTTAACCTTGCGAGCGACGATGGAAACTTCTGATTCGTCATTTCAAATCGATCAGAGTTCTTTTTCTCGTTTAGTCTCTTAAATGCCAATGATGTCGTAACTCAATTTGATGCTCTCGTTAAAAGGTGGCTCATGTGAAGTGCAGTTGTAAGTGCCCATTATTAGGTGGGTTTCACGATTCCTAGTCGGAGATGGACTTTGGTTCTGACACTAGGGCGCCTTTGCTTACTCGCGTCGCTTGTGCTAGCGCATTCGGACCAATTAGCAGAGATGGCCTGTGGAAGACTAGGGCCGTTGTGGAAGTTGTAAGTAGCCAAAAATGTATTTGTGTATGTATATATATATATATAGACACGCGCACACCTCTTATTGTGGTGAGTCCACTGAAAAGCTTTCTGATGCACTACAGTCAGAAAGAGGTTTCATGCCCACTTTCTTCAGTACATCTTGGGATGTCGGAATGGCCAGTTTAACCTGCTTGCAAAGAAATGTTATTAAAAAATGCAATGAGCTTTTCTTCTCCTTCTTCTTTGTCTTCTTCTTCTTGTTCTTCTTGTTCAACTTCATCGTCTTCTTATAATTTTTTTCTTTTTCTTCTTCTTCTTCTTTTTCTTTTTCTCTTCTTCCTCTTCTTTGCATTTCTTTTCTTCTTCTTCATCTCTTTCTTCTTATTCTACTTCTTCTACTTCTTCTTCTTCGACGTTTGTCTTGAATAGGACGGTGTGACGCTGGATCGCAGCTTGCAGCAAGACTGCAATATCTGCGCCTTTCGGCCAGACACATCCGATTTCAGCCACCGATTTCCCACCGCGATCCCTTTTCTCTTAGCCAAACTACACTTACGCAGCCCCTTTCTAATGCCACGGTTTAGAGACGGAAACATTCATGGCCAGCTATGGTTCGCTAACACTGAAACAAACAACCCTTTAATAATCGCCGGATGCTGTCAGCTAGTTTACTACTAGTTGCTACAACATTTTTCTGTCTGATTTCTGGCATATTTAAGCTACATTCAATATTCTTGAAACATTTCTAGATATTCGATATGGCGGATCTGAACTTCCAACAACACAAACAAATACGTTATGTGTGTTTTCACAGTATTATTTTGATATACCACAGGGTAAAACAGTCACAAGAACTTTTGATATGTAGATATTAACTATTCACTACGCTGCAGAACATTATCTACACTCGAATAACACTGCGTGTGACATTATCAGAAGGGTATATCGTATCAAGCATACTGTATCTGATATCACGCTGTAACCAAGTTCTGCTCACGTGAATACATAGTCGTTGGATTTGAGTATCAACGTATCATCCTCATCCTCATCTATTTCGTCATCTTAATTGCCTTCTTCCTCAAAATTTCAAGCCTTTACAGATATTTCATTTAAATAATCCTAGCGAATTTCTTTCAATTCTCGATTGTCTCTCTGTTTAATGTTATCATTGGTTCCATGCTTATTTGAACTTTGTTTTCTTTCAATATGCAAAAGTTTGCATGCTTTAGTGTCGCTTTTGAAGTTTGTTGATTTAGAATTGCTTTTTTCATTTATATTTTCTCACCCACAGATTAGCGTTGTCTTCATACAGCACTCGTACAAACATGTTTGTCTTCATTCAGCGCGTGTAGGAACATGTCTGTCTAAATACAGCGCGTGTAGAAACGTGATGGCTTTAATACAGCGCTCGTAAGAAGATGTTTTTGTCTGAATGCTGTCTTTGTACCAACAATTTTGGCAAATTATGGCCGATGTGGCATTCAATTTATTCTTTATGTGACTTTTGTAAAAAAAAAAGCATGTTTGTTTTCTTGCTGTGTTTGTATAACAAATCTTATCTTCATGCTATCCTTGTACCATCAACATTATCTCCATGCTATCTTTACACCATCAACCTTATCTTCATGCTATCCTTGTACAATCAACCTTGTCTTCACGCTAGCCTTGCCCCATCAACCTTATCTCCATGCTATCTTTGTACCATCAACCTTATCTTCACGCTAGCCTTGTACCCTCAACCTTATCTTTACGCTAGCCTTGTACCATCAACCTTATCTTCATGTGAGCCTCGAGGAGTCAAAGCTGCTCTAATGCAACCATTTCGACACCTCACCTTTACGGGATACAGATAGAGATAGAGAGTGATAGAGAGAGAAAGAGAGAGAGAGAGACAGCGAGAGAGATAGAGTGGGGTAGGGAGAGGGGTATGGTGGTGTTGGGCGGGGTTCGAGAGCAAGCCTTCCCATTATGTACATACATTTTAAAAAAAAGTCTTAACCTCCATGACAACATACCAGTGCAGTCAGTACGCGTCGCTAACTAGCTGTTACACTAGCCGCTAAAGAGAAACAAGCACACAAGTACGAGACAAGGTGCAGCGAGACAGCGAGAGAGATAGAGTGGGGTAGGGAGAGGGGTATGGTGGTGTTGGGCGGGGTTCGAGAGCAAGCCTTCCCATTATGTACATACATTTTAAAAAAAAGTCTTAACCTCCATGACAACATACCAGTGCAGTCAGTACGCGTCGCTAACTAGCTGTTACACTAGCCGCTAAAGAGAAACAAGCACACAAGTACGAGACAAGGTACCCCAACAATGACACTTAACCCCGCAAGCAATCTATCACCTGTCTTATCAGCTGACAGGGGAGAAAATTGCATTTCCCAAGATGACACTGGTGTCCGTATTAATGAAACAACACGCTTCCTGGTATGTACGTAGAAGTTAGACCTTCTTCCCTCTTTTGTTTTTCATTTTCGTCCTCTTCTGCTTCTATTCTTTCTTCTTAGGCGTGGTAATCTCGTTACCACTTATTCTTCTTGTTCCTGTTACGTTTGCAGCGAAGTTGCGACATCTGTGCGTTTCGGTACACACGCAGCCTATCTCAGCATGGAATTTTTAAAACCGAGTTTGCCTTTTATTCTTCTTCGATCTCTATACTCTGCAAACGTACAGCAAGCTCCAAATAGCCGCACCATGAGGGCAGAATGGGGTGTTAACCAGTTACTCTTCGCTTACCTTAACGCAAGTAACCGGCTATGAGTGGATAATGCTTTCAGTCAAACTACTACTACGTTTCAGAGTTCAGGCTAGTGCTCCATATCTTTTTCACTGAGTGTTCCCTTTTTCTCCACAGCTGTTAGATCAAAGAAAACAAAGAAAATACCCACAGTAATATTTAAATGTTACTGCAAATGGAAATTAAACCATTTATTTCATAGGCGTCTCAGTCTTTGTATTCCATGTGAGTGGCGCCATATGAGTAGCCTCTCAGGTTCGCTGAATATGGAGAGCCTGGGCTGCCCAAACTGCAGGATCCCCCTCTCGGCCTTGCTAGTGTAATACAAAGGAATGCAAACCATGACAATTTGGCACCAGCTCAGCTGCAGGAGCTGCCGGAATGAGTTCGAAATTTTGAAACCATCCGCCTTAGGTGCTACCACTCCGGATTTTCTGTCTAGGTTTACTCCCGTAGCTCTACCCTCTCCCGACGTTGCCACAAGGCAGTGGAGTCGTTGCGCGCAGATGCTAGTTACTCGAGACATCCGATGATACTCTCATCGTCACAAGACTAGCCAGCACGCTTTGGGACTTGTGGGTTTAAAATCAGAGTTCCTCCTCTCCTAGGCGAACTGCATGAACAGGCTAACGAGCTTCGTCTACCCGGGTTTAGAGTCAACCAATCAAAGCCCGTCGATCCATACGGCGCGTAGTCCACTGACAACATCTCGCCAGCATGGTTGATCCCTGGCTGCTCTTTCTGCCTCTCTCCAGGCGTAATAATTTAATCTTAGTACCTAATCACATTCTTCTCTCTGAAGTCTCTTCTTTTTTCAAGGCTGTTGTCTTTTGCTTTGTCGTCAATGATTCTTTAAGCACCTTGTTTTTATAGATTTGAGTGGTCGGCCCTAACCTAACTGATTATCCTCTAGGTGGCCTTGTTTAGTCTACCCCCCCCCCCCCCCCACGACCTATCCAACTTGGGTGGCCCTTCTGGAAGCTTTCACTTCTGATGGCTTAGCTTCTGGGATCATTGAGACATGCAAGCTCCTTCACCATTTTCAGGTAACAGACTCGAGGGAGAAATGGCAATTAACGAGGGTTATTCATGAGCCTAGCAACTCATCATGTTAAGCGACTTGATACAGAAACTACCACTGCATGAGAACTGCTTGTACTTTGTCATATGCTTCAAATAAGGACGTCTACAAGCTTCTTCCTTTTCTTCGTCTCTTCTTCTTTTTCTTCTATTTCTTCTTCTTGGTCTTCTTCTTCTTCTTCTTCTTCTTCTTCTTCTTCTTCATTGTCTTCTTATTTTTCTTCATCAACGTCTTCTTCATCGTCTTCTTCTTCTCTTTCATCTTCTTCTTCATCTTTTTTTCTTGTTTCCTATTTGTCTTCTTCTTTTCATCTTCATCGTCTTCTTCATAAACTTCCTATTTCTTCGTCTTCTTCTTCTTCTCTTTCATCTTCTTCTTCATCTTCGTTTTCTTTTTTCCTCCTTGTCTTCTTCTGCTTCTTCTTCTTCTTCTTCATCTTCTTCTTCTTCTTCTTCTTCTTCTTCTGTATTCAGGTATTTGATCATGCTAAATCTACAGTCCCGTAGCCAGGACGAAGTTCATAGTTTTCTACAGATCTAGACGGCAGCCTCATAGCTTCTGCCTCAGTTCTGTCCCCTCTGGTCAGATTTGGCGTCCTAAGACTCTACAAGCTGGTCAGTCTTGTAGGACATGTTCAAGAGTCTGGATTCCGGTCGCACATTTACACACGTTTATATAAGATATCTTGAGCTGGTGAGGTGACCTAGTAATCTACAGTAGCATTCTCTCAGGCTGGACAAGATATTTTTGGGGTGTTTTTGGAATTGATGGATTGAGTATATCGTTCACAACCATTTCTTTCTTCCACATGTTGTTGTAATGACTGTGAACGATCGATTCGGCCTCTCTGTGTGACTATATGAAGGGTCTAGAAGCTAAAATTCCTTATTATCACAATGATCAAGACAGGGCCACGAGCAATATTCACATACGTTTTAACAATTCTTTCACTGGAGCTGTCTTGCAGCTCGTACAGTTAAAAACCAGACAATTACGACCTATAAGTCTATCTGGAGCCCTTTGATATGATTTATTGGACTGAGAGTAAAAGGCCGTTTCCCCCTCTGTCGCCTAAAGTGTACATGTTTCGTTTGTATTATTTATTTATTTTTACTATTTTTATGATTGATATCAAACGTATGCTTAACCGAGATTCTAAATCTTTCTCCTCTTGGTCAATACACTATCTCCACACCATTCGGCCACCTTTACTCTGCAATAAACTAAGAGGTGACTGATGAGGGTTGCGCATGTGCCCAGCTACTCCAAAATGTAAATACTACTAGCCAAAAGAAAATAACGACCGCTAAAATTCGTGTGGTAGAAGAGGTATTGCAAAGTTAAGTAAGAATGAAACCCACATTGTTTCTCCTCAAGGCTTCGTCGGGGGCAAAGAACAAGAGAAAAAATAAAACAAATAAACATAGACATAATCAAAGACATAAACACAGACAGAAGCATAGTCAAAAACAAAGACATAAACATTGACACAAACACAGACATTAACAAAGACATTGGACATGACATCCAATACAATACGACAGGCAACAGCCACATTAGCCACAAAAAAACAACCTTGTTGAATATATCATTATCATCACTCAATATATCAAGACGGATCACACCAGCTGCATCTGCTACGCACGACCTCCGACGTGAAGGAAATAACGACAAAATTACCATTAAAACAAAAATCCGCATTTACCAGTCTTGCATAGTTCTAGCAATATTTTATTGCTCCAAAACCTGGACATTACTTAAACATCAAGACGATAGCCATCTCGCATGCGCAACCAGGGGCGTATCCTGGTCATCTGATGGTATGACTACATCCGCAGCGTGGAGGTTTCTGCTAAAACAGGTCTCCCCGACTTTCCCCGACTGGCTGGAGGCACAGATGAGGCTATCCCGCCACAGCACGGCTTCGGCAGTTAGCAACCTTCCCCTCTGTTTTTGGCGAGGTCTGGAGCCGTGCCACAACTGTGGGCCATAGATGTGAAGGATCGATGAACCAGGTCTCAGATGCCTAAACGAACTTATTATTATTCCTCATGGAACATAGGGCTCATGCCCATCACCTTCTGTTTGCCATTATCTCTGGACTTGTAATACACAGTATGCGACAGAGACTCTCTAACGAAGGTATGGGAAAAAATAAAGGACAAAAAATATAAAGTTGATTAAAGTTAAGTTTAAGCAATGGGAAAAAAATTAATGAAAACAATGTAAAGTTGATTAAAGTTAAGTTTAATCAATGGGAACAAATAAATGACAAAAAATATAAAGTCGATTAAAGTTAAGTTTAAGCATGGGAAAAAATGAATGAAAACAATGTAAAGTTGATTAAAGTTAAGTTTAATCAATGTTTAATCAAAATAATAATATATTTATATAACGAAGGTATACACTCTGGACGGGATACCTTTAGTCACATGCCCTGTCTGGAGCCAAATAACAGGACATACTTTACATTTGTGTTAATCAGCGTAATCTTAATCTACCGATAATATATACATAACGGTTTGCCATTTAGGACAGAAGAAGTAAAAAATATAAATAAAAAATGAAAATACATGAACCAGTGGAGTGAATTCCCTAAAATATACAAAAGTGAACCTATGGAAAGTGTTATGCGAATCAAATATCTGGGAGCAGAAATGAATGCGTAGGGGTCTAGACCGGAGATCCAGTCAAAAACAGCGATGTCCATGGTCGCCCTGACCAGACTACGAATAATTTGGAAATCAAGAACATTAGCCTTACATCGAAACTGACTTTAATGTATTCAAAGGTCACTTCGGTGTACCTCTACCCGTGTGAGACTTTGACTCTGACGGCTGCCATATAACGTAACATTTGCGCAATGGAAATGAGATGACCCACTCTAGATACCAAACTACAGATGGCCATGGAAATGACATGACCCACTTTAGATACTAAACTACAGATGGCCATGGAAATGACATGACCCACTTTAGATACTAAACTACAGATGGCCATGGAAATGACATGACCCACTTTAGATACTAAACTACAGATCGCCATGGAACTGACATGACCCACTTTAGATAATAAACTACAGATGGCCATGGAAATGACATGACCCACTTTAGATAATAAACTACAGATATCCATGGAAATGACATGACCCACTTTAGAAAATAAACTACAGATGGCCATGGAAATGACATGACCCACTTTAGATACTAAACTACAGATGGACATGGAAATGAGATGATTGATAAGAATTCTTGGCATTTGATATTTGGATCACGTTACAAATGAGAGTGTTCTTGAAATTGATAGGAATGAGTTCGGTCAATATAAAAATCTATTGACTATAGTTACAACAGGAAAATTGACATGGTATGGACACATATGACCATCGGTGGGGCTGACAAAGACTATCCGGCAAGGCACTGTGACTGGGAAGTGTGGGAGAGGAGGACTAAAAAAAGAGATGGGAGGACAATATAAAAGAGTGGACGGGAAGGTCTATAGCTGAAACTAATACCGTGACGAAAAATCGAGACGTATGACGGGAACTAGTTCGACTATCTGCAAAAACGGTGCCTCAACGACATTCTAGGTTACGGAACTGATGATGATGATATATATATATAATAATAATAATAATAATAAAAGTAAGTAACATGTCCTTTTCAAAACATTGCTTCCTACAGCTTTCAGCCTATTTGGTTGTTATAAGTTTCTTGGCAGGTGTGCAGTAGGGTAGGTTGAAATTATTTTCCGTACGCGGAAGAGCGATTACACTGAGAAAAATCTCCGGTTTCTGCAAAACTGAACACGATGGGATTCGAACATGGTGCATTGGGATTGTGAAAGCGTCGCTTCACTCCTAGGTCACACTGCTTGACATACATACATACATACATAGGAATATAGAAATACACGTATAAACATATTAATAATACTAATAACAATAATAATAATGATAAAAAAAAGAGATACAAAGAAAGAGGTGGAAAATAAAAAAAGGAAAAGAGAGCAAAAGAATGAAACGTGGAGGGGAGAGTGAGGTATGGAATGTTTTCAACCCATGAGGTTTAATGCATCATACAGAGCACACGACTCAAATTCAGACATATGCCTAACCTCTTAAAACAACATAGCCGATACAGACTGCCATGAGAGTTGGCCGTATCGAGAGATGGCACGATTTGATGCAGGTCCCATAGATGGAACTTCGGGAGGAACCTGCCCCTGGACATCATCTACCATACACAACATGGAAGTAATTAAACAGTATCCGAACTGGTGTATCACGGTGCAAGAAAAACATAAAGAAATGGGGATACACAGATGATGATGACACATGTGTCTGGCGCAATACAGGACCAAGACCACCTGATGACCTGCTCGAACCTCCATGAAAGATGCTATAGGTACGACACGCTGGAGGTCAATAACAGACCAATCCATGTCGCTGTATACTGGATGCTTGCTGTATGACTTTGGGCTTGGACAGGGGAAGTAAGTAAAAGTATTCTCTATGGAAGTTAATCGATATCAGGACTCAAACTGGCCGGATCGTCGGTGCCAGAAAATTGCTTGACCAGGCACCGAGAAGTGTACACCACGAAGTTCAGTAATTTGTTAACAGACGATACTTTACAAATGAATACGACTAGCGCGTGGTGGAACTTCCGCAAGGTTTAAATCCAGGCACAAGCAGCCCGCCATTTCCCGCCGATGTTTATCACCCACTCTTGTACAGTCACCGCAAATATACGACTGGTTTGACGTGACATTGCAACTATTAATAAATTAAGCGGCCTAGATGCTTTCGAAGTTTTGGCATAGTTTTGCTTGTATGCAGCTGGGTGTAATGTTATTGAAGGGAATTACATTTTGCAACCTGGCATGCAATCATAACAGAATCGAGAAACGTTGACAACCTTCAAAACGCCACGGCGCTACGATTTCAAACACAGAGACGCACCGGAAACATTACACGATAGGACGATTATCGGTTCAGCGCCTTAACATCGATGGACACACGTTAAAGGTATTTTTGACTGTCCGTTCTGGCCTTTGTGTAATTGTACATCTCTGTTTACTTCCTCGCGGGAAGTCAACGTACTGAGTATATCGATTTATAATTTATTTGTAGACCATTTTAAAAACAATTTCATGAAGGAATATTTAAATGATCTTATCACAAGGTTTTATTTGACTTAACATGACTGTGGCAAAGAAGTGATATTCAAACTGTATAAAGCATTGCTGAGACCTAAATTTGAGTACTGTGTTCACGTGTGGAGTCCATATCATAGAGTGGATATAGACATGATAGAAAGGACACAAAGAAGAGCTATAAAAATTATCGTGGGATTCCAGAAATATAGTTCTCAGGAAAGGCTCAGAAAAACTGGACTACAGTGTCTAGAACAGAGAAGCATTCGAGGTGACTTAATACAGGGTTGTAAGATAATCAAAGGAAAGGATACATTAGACTATAACAAGTTTTTCAAAATACAATGGGCTATAAGAACACGAGGGCACAGCTTCAAATTGTTTAAAGACAGGCCCAGATAAGATATTAGCAAATATGTTTGTAGTCCGAGAGTAGTGAATGCTTGGAATGCATTGCCACAGGATGTGGTGGAGGAAAGGTCAGTTAATGCATTACACAATTTGATGCTCGCAGTTACCATTCGTATCGGTGGAGTGGAATAAACTGGATGTATACAAATTCTGTAGATCCTTCTAAACCAGTATAATGACGTTAAGTTAAGTTAACTGCGCCGTTTACGCGGACTTCAATGTATCTGATTTTAATCTACTTTCGGACATCCTAGTGAGCAGATTTGTTTACACAGCCTAAACTAGTATAACATGTTGATCGATCTAAACTGCACTGCTGTAGTCCCAAAGCAAAGATAAAAAAACCCAATAAAAACGTATCGCTATAAATACATGCTTTATTTTCTTTAAAAAAATATTAATTGCACGTACATAGGGCTGTCTTCTTCCTTTGTCCTGCTCTTGTCATGAGGAGTCGCATACAGCTGGGATGCGTAGATTTATGGTTATCGCCACGTAGACGTTTGTGCTTTCGTTAGGTGTAACTTCCTGAGAGTGTCAGAGACAACCTCGATCCACCTACGTCGAGGTAGACCCAAAAGTTGTGGACCGGAGACCTGCATATGATATGCTCTCGCTGCAGGCTGGTCATAATTCATTCTGACTAAATGACTAAACCACTTGATTTTGTGGGCGTCAATGTAGTTACGACCTGGGTTTGTCCCTACTATCTGCTTCAACGTGGTGTTGCAGGTTCGGTCACAGATTGTCATTCCGGCTACACTTCTCACACAACGCATCTCACAGCTAGGGATCTTACTCTTATGTTTTTCTAGTAAAGACCAAGATTGATAACACAATGTATGAATACATAATGCTTGTATCAGCCTTCTCTAAGTTGAAAGAAGTATTCTAGGGTGTTTCAAAATCGGTCAAATTTGATGTTGTAGTTGATTGCCCATAATGAGTAAGTTACTCTTTCGTGAGCCCTGAAAAGGGCGTTAATAGGCGGGTTGTAGTAGCTTTCCTCGCATCTCTGATGAAGGTAGACCTAGGTCTTCCAAGCGGTTGTGCTGAGTTTGGTTTCATTTCCGTAACACTGCAACATGTATCATATCGATCCACACCTCGTC
The DNA here is from genome assembly GCA_036924085.1 of Ariolimax columbianus. NCBI lineage: Eukaryota > Metazoa > Mollusca > Gastropoda > Stylommatophora > Arionidae > Ariolimax > Ariolimax columbianus. The sequence goes on along the minus strand of JAVGWX010000016.1, from coordinate 29,853,722 downwards.
GGCCAGGCTGCTTTGAAAACAGCCTGTTTCCAGGGAACGCTTATCGGAAGAGAAATAGTGGTCTAGGTCTAGTATATTGTTCCTGACCCTGACGCGACGTTGTGACTCAGTGGTCTCGAGGTTAGGTGTCCGCCTCGGGTACTAGAGGTCGTGGGTGCGAATCATGGTAGAGACAGGTTGTTTTTTTACGAGGATCTTCTGGTCAAAATGCCCTGATCTCTGGGCAGTGAAATCGGACTCCTGTGTTCAGAGTCGAGCACGTTAAAAAATTCCTTTACGGATAGAAATAAAAATAGTAGACTTAACGGCCGCTGCCCTGACAAAATTAAATAATTCTAGTAAACAATCTACCCAAATTATTTGTACCTTCTCACAGGCCTAGTAAGACGTATGACGTTTTGAAATTCCTACTTAGTATAGCCCAAGCTTTCGACCTACTTGGCAACAGACATTAACATGCCTGTTTGAAAACAGGATTCCAAGTATTGCCCGGTATTATTTACAAAAATGTATATTGACTTTACCCCTGGTTTAGGGACGATGAGGCTAACGGCTGGTCAGGCAAGACACACTGATGACAATGTTAGCCAACTAAAGACATTTTCATATTACGTGTGATTGTCTGGAACCCGATATCTTGAAATTGGTAGGAAGCTTGCATGTCTCCTCAATGATTCCAGAAGTTCAACCGGGGGAAACTTGGATCATCAAAGCTAGATAGGTCATATGGGAGGTAACAGGCTAAACACGAACAACTCAACTGGAGTATAATTGGGACGATGAGGCTAATGTCTGGTCAGGCTAAATACACTGATCAGACAATGATAGCCAGGGTCAGGCAAAACATACTGATCAGACAATGATAGCCAGGGTCAGGCAAAACATACTGATCAGACAATGATAGCCAGGGTCAGGCAAAACATACTGATCAGACAATGTTAGCCAGGGTCAGGCAAAACATACTGATCAGACAATGTTAGCCAGGGTCAGGCAAAACATACTGATCAGACAATGATAGCCAGGGTCAGGCAAAACATACTGATCAGACAATGATAGCCAGGGTCAGGCAAAACACACTGATCAGACAATGATAGCCAGGGTCAGGCAAAACATACTGATCAGACAATATTAGCCAGGGTCAGTCAAAACATACTGATCAGACAATGATAGCCAGGGTCAGGCAAAACATACTGATCAGACAATGATAGCCAGGGTCAGGCAAAACATACTGATCAGACAATGATAGCCAGGGTCAGGCAAAACATACTGATCAGACAATGATAGCCAGGGTCAGGCAAAACATACTGATCAGACAATGATAGCCAGGGTCAGGCAAAACATACTGATCAGACAATGATAGCCAGGGTCAGGCAAAACATACTGATCAGACAATGATAGCCAGGGTCAGGCAAAACATACTGATCAGACAATGATAGCCAGGGTCAGGCAAAACATACTGATCAGACAATGATAGCCAGGGTCAGGCAAAACATACTGATCAGACAATGATAGCCAGGGTCAGGCAAAACATACTGATCAGACAATGATAGCCAGGGTCAGGCAAAACATACTGATCAGACAATGATAGCCAGGGTCAGGCAAAACATACTGATCAGACAATGATAGCCAGGGTCAGGCAAAACATACTGATCAGACAATGATAGCCAGGGTCAGGCAAAACATACTGATCAGACAATGATAGCCAGGGTCAGGCAAAACATACTGATCAGACAATGATAGCCAGGGTCCGGCAAAACATACTGATCAGACAATGATAGCCAGGGTCAGGCAATACATACTGATCAGACAATGATAGCCAGGGTCAGGCAAAACATACTGATCAGACAATGATAGCCAGGGTCAGGCAAAACATACTGATCAGACAATGATAGCCAGGGTCAGGTAAAACATACTGATCAGACAATGATAGCCAGGGTCAGGCAAAACATACTGATCAGACAATGATAGCCAGGGTCAGGCAAAACATACTGATCAGACAATGATAGCCAGGGTCAGGCAAAACATACTGATCAGACAATGATAGCCAGGGTCAGGCAAAACATACTGATCAGACAATGATAGCCAGGGTCAGGCAAAACATACTGATCAGACAATGATAGCCAGGGTCAGGCAAAACATACTGATCAGACAATGATAGCCAGGGTCAGGCAAAACATACTGATCAGACAATGATAGCCAGGGTCAGGCAAAACATACTGATCAGACAATGATAGCCAGGGTCAGGCAATACATACTGATCAGACAATGATAGCCAGGGTCAGGCAAAACATACTGATCAGACAATGATAGCCAGGGTCAGGCAAAACATACTGATCAGACAATGATAGCCAGGGTCAGGTAAAACATACTGATCAGACAATGATAGCCAGGGTCAGGCAAAACATACTGATCAGACAATGATAGCCAGGGTCAGGCAAAACATACTGATCAGACAATGATAGCCAGGGTCAGGCAAAACATACTGATCAGACAATGATAGCCAGGGTCAGGCAAAACATACTGATCAGACAATGATAGCCAGGGTCAGGCAAAACATACTGATCAGACAATGATAGCCAGGGTCAGGCAAAACATACTGATCAGACAATGATAGCCAGGGTCAGGCATAACATACGGATCAGACAATGATAGCCAGGGTCAGGCAAAACATACTGATCAGACAATGATAGCCAGGGTCAGGCAAAACATACTGATCAGACAATGATAGCCAGGGTCAGGCAAAACATACTGATCAGACAATGATAGCCAGGGTCAGGCATAACATACTGATCAGACAATGATAGCCAGGGTCAGGCAAAACATATTGATTAGACAATGATAGCCAGGGTCAGGCAAAGCATACTGATCAGACAATGATAGCCAGGGTCAGGCAAAACATACTGATCAGACAATGATAGCCAGGGTCAGGCAAAACATACTGATCAGACAATGATAGCCAGGGTCAGGCAAAACATACTGATCAGACAATGATAGCCAGGGTCAGGCAAAACATACTGATCAGTCAATGATAGCCAGGGTCAGGCATAACATACTGATCAGACAATGATAGCCAGGGTCAGGCAAAACATTCTGATCAGACAATGATAGCCAGGGTCAGGCAAAACATACTGATCAGACAATGTTAGCCAGGGTCAGGACAAATTGACTGGCCACAACCTTCACCTGACCTCCTCGTCGGTCATCCTAGAAACGGGTTGCTGTCGAGTACAACAGTCTGACTAGGTGAGGTTCGACCTGATCCCCGTATTAGTGTTCGACACGCAGATTAAGCAAAGCATAGCTTAACCGCCTGTAGGACCGCGGTCCACTTTCATCAGCACGCTCGAGATGTGAGGAAAACTACTGCAGCCTGCCACTTAACGTCCTTTTCAGGACGCACATAAGAGTAACCTACTCATTGTGGGAATCCACAAACAACAACAACAATCCCTGGTTTAGCCTGGGAGGAAGAACTGCTATCTTTGGTAAGGGTTGTCTAAGTTCCCATTGTAACGTGATTTTTTTAACGCGAGTGACAGCCTGGATAATCGTTTCAACAACCTTGAGTTATGAGACTTAGAAAGACGTTTCCATGCGTCAATGACTTGCCTTCTAAAGTAGTTGCAAGTAAAGCTTACCCCTAGGTAAATAACAAGTACATAACAAAAATTGCTTCTTCGGTACACGCTTTATTTATACTCATCATCAGGTGCCCTGCCGGTTGGCGTTGGTGATCATGGACCTCCACCCATTTCTATCCCGTGTGTCGTTTGTCAACTCTGTTGTTGATTGTCACCCATGCCATTCTATCAGGCCGTCCAGCATCTTCTCTCTCGCTCTTCCTCCTCGGTCTCTCTTTCCTGCTATCTTTCCCGTTGTCACGACGTGCTCCAAGCCTCCTCTTCCCAAAACATGCCCCCCCCCCCAATCCCCCCTCCCTCCTAAAAGACGACTGTCTTGTTCTGATCCTTGCAATTCTTTTTGTGTTTGTGCCTCCTCGAGTACTGTGTCATTAGACTTCTTTGTGTTTGTGCCTCCTCGAGTACTGTGTCATTAGACTTCTTTGCAATTCATGGAATTCGCATCATTCTTCTGTAAAACCACATCTCCGTTGATTCCAAAGAACTACGCACTTGCTTTTTAATTTTTCACTATTCACTGCCTTTTGCCAGTCCAGGTTCTACGTAGCTTCCAAGGACTCTCTTTCTCAGTTCCAGCGACAAGGTTTTTTGGAAAAAATTCCTTCCATGGTCTGAAAAACCGGTTTTGCTTGGGCTATTCTATTCTGCACTTTATTTCGTAATTCGTAATTGCATCTTCCATATGATGTTATGTATGTGACCATGTATTTAAAAGTGTTAACTTGTCTCAATTCAATCCCCTTCGCTTTGACGCATAACTTTGGAGATTCCCATTTCGTCGTTATTTATTTATACCAAGATATGGTTTATATTTTTGGGTGCTACATGAGTGTCGTTTTGATAGATTTACAAGTCGCACTGCGCCTGAGATCTAACTACGAGCTTTTAAACTGCAACAACTTTAATATATGCTATTGGAGCTGGAATTACCGCGGCTGCTGGTACCAGACTTGCACTCCAATAGATCCTCGTTAAAGGGTTTAAAGTGTACTCATTCCAATTACGGGGCCTCGAAAGAGTCCCGTATTGTTATTTTTCGTCACTACCTCCCTGTGCCGGGAGTGGGTAAGTTGCGCTCCTGCTGCCTTCCTTGGATGTGGTAGCCGTTTCTCATGCTCCCTCTCCGGAATCGAAACCTGATTCCCCGTTACCAGTTACAAACATGGTAGGCATGTCACGTACCATCGACATTTGATAGGGCAGACATTTTAAAGATGCGTCGCCGGCACATGAGGCCATGCGATTAGCACAAAGTTATCCAGAGTCACCAGTGGGGACGCCGCAACCCCGCGAGGGGAAACGACGATTGGTTTTGAACTAATAAAAGCACTCTTTCCGCGAGGGTCGGAGCTTGGTAAGCATGTATTAGCTCTAGAATTGCCACAGTTATCCAAGTAGGATCGTGTCATCTAAGGAACCTCGACTGATCTAATGAGCCATTCGCGGTTTCACCGTGAGACAGTGTGAACTTAGACATGCATGGCTTAGTCTTTGAGACAAGCATTTGACTACTGGCAGGATCAACCAGATATCTGTCGGAGACGTACGAACAACACACACCGGTCGGCGGAGGACGGATGTGTAAAAAGCCTTACTAGGACGGCCGCAGGGACCGACTGACGGACGGACGGTTATTCCGTCCCTCACTCCGTCGACCTAGGACCGCCTGACAGGGGCCCGTACACACACCAGACGACCGACGGGCTCGCTCGGGGAGGGATGGCAGCGCTCTGTGCAGAACGGATCCCAATGGCCCCGTCGATGAATTTCACTGTGACTGGAGACGAAATTGAGGCCTGCCGGCCTGCCCTTCTCCCGAGGGTTGGTCGGGCGAGGACAGGGCCTTTAGGCACGATTCCTGCTTTCCATTTGCCTGTCACAAGCTCTTTGCGAGAGTCTGACCACCAGCGAGACGAACTGTCGAGGTCTGCTATAAGCCTTCGAAAAGCACCACTGACTGTCAAAGTTTCTCGATACGGGCCACAGTAACGCACCGTTGCCAGCGGTACGACACCACAAATTTCGTCCCGCTACATGGCCGGGGAGAGGCGGGCGAGCGTTTTCGGCAAGCCCGCGCTATCGCTCCGTCTGGCGGGACTGAGATCGCTGTACGAATACTGGATGATAGTCAATCGCGGCGGCGAGAGACTAACCCCAGATCAGTCAGGGTCTAATTTATTAGATTCAAGTTTTAAGACACAAATCTAATAAATTAGACCAGGCTGTAAAGAGTCAAGACACGAATCTAATCAATTAGACCAAGCTATACAGGGTTAAGACACGAATCTAATCAATAAGACCAGGTTATAAAGGGCTAAGACACGAATCTAACCAATTAGTCTAGGCTAAAAAGGGATGATACACGAATCTAACCAATAAGATTAGGCTATAAAGGGCTAAGAAACGAATCTAACCAATACGAGCAGGCTATAAAGGGCTAAGACGCGAATCTAACCAATTAGACCAGGCTATAAATGGATGTGGAGCTATAATGTGGAGCTAGTAGCCTAGTCGACAGGGAGCTGGCCTGCTAAGACTGTGATAACGCCGCTTCAGCGGTCGAAACCAAGTATGAACAGAACACAATCCGGGCGTTGTTCTTTCCTGGTTTGACCGCTCGTCCAGTCCTCCCAGATGTAAATGGGTACCTGACGTATGAGTTGGGGAAAGTATAAACAGCAAAGAAAGGGAATTGGCCACCGCACCTCACATAGGCTGCGGCTTAGTCCATGAAGATTTTATCTTCATCCCCGACGGTAATTGTTGCTATTTTACCCACTATTATAAAGAGATATGACACTAATCGAATCAATTAGACCAGGCTATAAAGGGTTAAGTTATGAATCTAATCAATTAGACCAGACTATAACGATTTAAGACACGAATCAATTCAATTTGAGCAGACTGTAAATGGCTAAGGCACGAATCTAATCAAGTAGACCAGGCTATAAAGAGTTAAGATGCGAATCAATTCTTCTTCTTCTTCTGCGTACGCAGTCAGACAGTAACCATTATTTTCTCGAAAAAAGCGGCGGTCATCCTGAGGCTGTCGCCACTACCATAGAGCTTGTCTTGCAGTTCCACTGGTGATGGCCACATCTGCTCTCTCTGATCCTCGTATGTCGGGCAGTTCTGCAGCAGGTGTTCAGCGGTCATTTTACCAGTACCGCACGGGCATTCGTCGGTACACCCTATCTTAAATTTGTTGAAAAGGTGGTACCTCAGTCTATTGTGGCCAGTGCGAAGTCTGAAGACAACGACCTGCTCTCTTCGGTTCAACTAGTAATAGGCATCGTTTTTGGTGTAACCAGTATGTTCGGTTTCCCATTTGGTCATGTATCTGGCTTTGATAAGCCGTTTTGACTCTTCGTACGTCATACTGGTATCTGTTTGTGGTAGTCTTGCACCTTCTTTTGCCAGTCTGTCTACCTCCTCGTTGCCTTGGATGTTGCAATGTGATGGGACCCACTGTACCACTACCCTTTTTGGTGCGGACTGCTGGCACAGTTTGCAGAGTGCTGCTCTTAAGTCATTAAGCTCAGTGTTTTTCTGGCTTTTTAGCGCTGTGACTACGGCGAGAGCATCTGTAAGCAGGACTATATGGCTTTCATTTTCACTGTGTGTCACCATTTCTTCCACTGCCGCCCTCAGTGCCTCTGCCTCCGCTCTGAAATTGCTTGTGTACTTACCAGTAGCGAATGACAGTGTTATTTTTCTGCCATTTGGTTGGTTCAGGAATGCTCCTGCCCCTCCGTTCTGTGTAGTGTTTGTTACAGAACCGTCGGTGTATGCATGGGTCCAGTCCATGCTTGGGTAGCTTTTCGTTATGAAGCTTAGGGTAGTATCTCTCCTTTCTTTTTCAGTCTGGCAGTTTTTGTTTGCAATACCTGGTATATTTTCTACCACCTCTGGAAATATGTCCTGCCTCCAGGTAGGTTTTCGTACAGTAGTGATGGGCTTTGGTGTTGTTAGTGCGTTTATGGGATCTTCGTGCATCTTTGCTTTGGCTATTTCTGCAAAGTTTCTCCGCTTTAGTTTCCCATTTCCCAAATTGTTTAGTCTCTGGTGCATTGGGTGGTCAGTCAGTCTTCGGAGTTTCTCTGACTGCAGCTGGGCTCTGCAGTCTCTTCTATCGGTCATAGGTTGCAGTTTTGTAATCTTTTCAAGTTCTACAATTGGCGTTGACTTCATGCCACCTGTTATAATTCTCGTGGCTTGGTTTTGAAGTTTGTTAACTTTATCGAAGTTCGCCTTTGCTGCTGTTGTCCATGTCGCAATGCCATACTCGAGAACTGGTCTCACTCTTCCAGTGTACAGTTTCTTTAGTATGCCTTCGTCTGCTCCCCAGCTTGTGCCAGCAAGTTTCCTCATGATTGCCATTCTTTCTCTGGCTTTCATTCGGTTTCTCTCAATCTGACTTTTCCATGTCATGCGCCGATCAAATGTGACTCCCAGATAGTTTGGGTTGTCGTTTGGCTGCAGGAATTTGCCATTTAGACTTAATTTGGTACTTTGGGGTTTTAATGAAAGCGAGAATATTGTGCATGTGGTTTTCTCCTCGTTTATTTTGACCAGCCATGAGTTCGCTCTTCCAGCGATGTTAGGGCCGTCTGCATCCGATTTCTTGCTATGGTGAGATTCTTTTCAGAGGTCCACATAGCCAGATCGTCTGCAAACATTGAGCTATGGACTCTTCTTGATATATTCTCTGTAATATCGTTTATATATACCAGGAAGAGTGTGGGTGACAGTACTCCCCCTTGGGGTACTCCCTGCTCGAGTGTCACCTTTTTGCTCATCTGCCCTTGTACTTGGACTCTGGCCGTTCTTTGTTTGAGGTAGTGGTTGATCCACTTGTACATTTTCCCACAAACATCACTTCTTCTTAGCTTGACTCTAAGTCCATCTTTCCAGACTTTGTCAAATGCCTTTTCCAGATCCACCCAAACAGCTACTGTGTGTTTCTGTGCCTGGTAGGCATCTTCTATCTCCTGGGCTATGAGGATGACCTGGTCCTCAGTGGATCTGTGCTGTCTAAAGCCGGCTTGCTGTGGAATTAGTATTCGTTTTTCTTCCAGATGCCACATCAGTCTGGTGTTTATCATCCGTTCCATCAACTTGCCGACACAGCTCAGTAGGCTTATGGGTCTGTATCCATTTGGATCTGTTTTGTGCGAATCAATTCAATTAGACCAGGCTATAAAGGGCTAAGACACGAATATTTTCAAGTAGACTCGGCTATAAAGGGCCAGGGCACAAATATATTCAATTAAACCAGACTATAAAGGGTTAAGACACGAATATATTCAATTAGGCTATAAAGGGTTAAGACACTAATTTATTCAATTAGACCAGGCTGTAACGGGTCAATACACGAATCTAATAAATTACACCAGGTTGCTAATGTCTAGATTATGAAGTTTGTTGGTTGGTTGGTTGGTTATTGATCCTATGGGCTCGTGCCCTTTGGCCCAATGCCATATACGGGTTTCTGCAAGTGTTTGTAAGCTGTTGTTTAGTTCCGTACAATGTGTTCCACTTGTCTGGTCTCGGAGGAAGAAGCTCTTTCCTTACACCCACAAGGGCCGGACATTCAAAAAGATGATGTTCAAGAGTTTCATAGGGATGTGTGCACATCCAGCATTCTGGAGCATGTTCTGGCTGGATTCTCTTCAAATGGCTGTTAAGTTGTATGTGTTGAGAGCGAAGGCGGAAAATGTGCTTTGGTCTCTTCTTTTCAAGAGGTTGATGTTGTCTTTGGGATGGCCATATGCTTGTAGATATCTCTCCCAGTATTTCCCATTGTCCATCTATTTAGCCAGGCCTCTTTGTTCACAGTCTTCAGTAGTTGTTTGTCTGTAGGGTTGTTGGTGTGTATTGTTGTTCTTGACTTGCTCCCCTCTTAGCGAGTCTGTCTGCCTTGTTACTGCCAGGGTATTTGAGTGACCAGGGATTCATTGTATAACTATTCTGACTTCATGGGATGTGAGAAGTTGGCATCTAGGGATATTTGAGTAAGTTCAGGCCGGCAGTGACCACCGTCTACCAGAGCTTGAAGGGCAGATAATGAGTCTGTAAAGATTACGAGGCTTTGGGCTTTTGATAGGAAAGCATCAAATACAGTCCTCAAGTGGTACAGAGCTACTTCCAATACTGTTATTTCTGCCTCATAATTGTAACATATCTCTCCACAGGCATCAAACAGCTCATCAGATGTTCTGTCTGGATACTATATGTAGACTCTATTTCCCGCTTTAATGGTGACCTTAAAAGCAGATCCATCAGTATAGACAGATATACATTCTTCTGGGTAGGTGTCAACCGTTCTCTGTGATGCTCTCATAAGACTGACTGAATCAGCACTTCTGTTGTATTATCTGTTAGTTTTGTTTGAATTTCTGGCATTTTAAAACATGTATGTGGTGGTAAATTTCTTGTTGCTCTCTGTGTTTTTTATCTTTTGTCTGGGACATGATATATGTCTTTAATCTTACTGACGTGGTGGAGGACTGACTTTTGTTTTATTCTCTGCTTTATTTGCTATGTTTCTACAAGCCTTCTATTTGGCTGGTCTTTGCTCAAGGGGGTTCTACATTCACATGCATTTCACATGCCGCAGTAGGCGTTGACCACGTTGCTCAACTAAAAAGGCGCAGGGCATTGTTCTGCACTCTGTCCAGGGACTCTACATTAGTCTGTGAGCATGTTGTCGGGAGTGCATTGCTGTATTCTAAAGCAGAGCGTACATATTCAAGATACAAGCCTCTCAGAGTGTCCTTGTCTGATCTCCATGCTGTACCAGCGAGCCTCTTCAATAACTGTAGCCGCCTCAATGCTTTATTTTTAACATTTTGGGCATGTTTCTTGAGGCTGAGCTGTCGGTCGAGAGTGACTCCAAGAAATGTAGGCTCTTTCTCTCTGGGCAATTTCTGTTTGCCGAATCTCAGACTGATATTTTTCTTGGCTACTTTGTGGCTTTTGGTAAAGATAGTGTAACCAGTCTTCTCACAGTTTATCTTCAGATTCCACATTTGACAATACTCATGCAGTTTTCTCAGGTCTCCATTTAATCTTTGTGTTGCACTTTCTACATCGCCATGGCTCTGTCATATTGCCAAATCACCAGCATACATGGATTTTTCAGCTTTGTTGTGCTTGTCCAGGTCATTTATGTAAGTGAGAAAGAGAGTGCAGCTCAAAGCCCAGCCCTGTGGTAAGCCTTCCTCTAAGACTTCATTAGAGGAGACTGCATTGTTCATCTTTGTCTGGATTGTTCAGTCAATGAGGACACATTTTATCCAGCTGTACAGCTTTCCGCTAATCCCCACGTTAGTCATCTTCATCAAGAGACCTTTTCCCCATACTCGATCATAGGCCTGTTGTAAGTTGAAGAAGATTGCTACTGTATGTTTCTTATTTTGGAACTCAACGTGAATTTTCTTTGTTAACCTGAAAAGCTGGTCTTCTGTGTCTATCATTTCTGAAGCCTGCCTCTTCATGGCAGAGGATTTCTGAACTCTCAAGGAACCAGTAAAGGCATGTATTTACCATTCTTTCAGCTACTTTTCCAAGGCATGATGTTAATGAGATGGGACGGTAGCTTTTTGGTTCATCTGGAGGTTTGTTGCATTTCAGGATGGGGAAAGCATGCGCATTCTCTTAGTCTTTGGGTAGTTGTCCATTTCTCCAGCCTTTGGGCAGTTGTCCATTTCTCCAGTCTTTGGACAGTTGTCCATTTCTCCAAGTCATGTTGATTAACTTGAGAACTGTTTCTTTCCCCAATGCGCCTAGGTGAGTTATCATTTCTTTATGGATCATGTCTGGCCCAGGAGGCTTTCTAGGTTTTAATTTCTTCAGACCTTGTTAAAATTCTTGCATACTGAAGTCATCTTCAAATATGGAGGCACTAGTGGTTTGGGCTTTCTCTTGACGTTTCAAGTGTCCTAGACGTTCTTTGTCCAACTCAGAAAGCTTTCCTGCTCTGTTCACAGAGGCAAAGTACCGGTTGAAGTGGACTGCTTTTTTCTGGTCTTCAGTTATTATTCCTCTACCATCTATCACTGGCTTCGGATTTCTTCTCTTCCAGTTTCAAGACAAATTGTCCATCATTGTCCAGACTCTCTTCCAATTGTGCTTTAGCTCAAGTTTCGCACATGTTGATGACCATTTTTCATGTTTTGCATTTCTAACTATGAGTTTGACCTTTGCAAATAATTTGTTGTAGAGCATCTTTGATTCTTGTGATGGTGCTCGCTCGAGGGCTGTTCTTGCTTCATTTCTTTCAGATATGATAGCTTGCATTTCTTTAGTGTAGAATGGTTTGTACGACTTCCTAATGCCCCTTGGGATGCTTTGTGATGCTGCATTCAGAATAGCTATAATCACCCTATTATTGAGTCTTTCTACACTACTGATGTCAATAATACCAAGCAGGTAGTCAGAATATTTTTGGAAGGAAGAGTCTCCAGTCAGCTTGACCAAAGTTCCAGCAAGTTTTCTGTTAGCAGCATGCTTTACTGGGAATGGTTATGGTGGTGAGGATTGTCATGTGATCACTTCCAAGGTCATCAAGAACAAATCAGAGGAGCAGATCGTCAAGTCAGCTCGACTGAGAGAGAGAGAGCTGGGCCCTGTGCAGCAGCGTTGGGGTAGAGTCTGCATTCTGCAATACAGACAAGTTGGTTCCATCGCAGAGCTCCTTAATGAATTTCCCTGTACTGTCATGGTCAGTATACTGGGATATTTTGTGATATTTTGTGTTTCATGCAGATGTGGCAGGTTGCAGATCGTCTGTGGTGGGCTGTATGAAGTTGGTTAAAAAAGGAGAAATAGACGTTCATGGAAACGGAGACAAAGGTCATGTCAAGTTTGATAAAAACTTGTGAAACAGTCAAGTTGGTTCCGTTGCAGATACGGCCGTGACAGATGCAGTGTTAAAGAATTAATTTGTTCACATTTATCCCCGTTATATTAACCGGAGTAACACGCTCCTTTCCTCGCTGTTTTGCCGTCCCTGTTTGTCAACCATGCACCTATTTATAGCATGGTAGAATGTAGTGTGTCGAAACTGGGGATACGTTAGTGGGGAAGAGGCTAACCAGCACATCTTCTCTACCTTATGCAGTAAGGCGTATTTTTTTTCAATTCGAGATTAAATTTAGCTAGTCTGCACACTACGTGGCGACTACAGATGTTGGCAGTCTCTATTCTTCCATCGTTTAAAATACTTTAGTTCCACCACAGTAATGGAGATAAACCTTGTAATTATTACTTTTTAAACTTTTGTTGACAGAATCAATAATTCATCCCAATCATTCTGCCACTTAGTCGTCCCTATATCTCTATCTCTCTCTCTGTCTCTCTCTCTCTCTCTCTCTCTGTCTATGTCTGTCTGTTTCTCTTTCTCTCTCTCTCTGTCTCTGTCTGTCTGTCTCGCTCTGTCTGTCTCTCTGTCTGTCTGTCTGTCTCGCTCTCTGTCTGTTGTCTCTCTGTCTGTCTATCTGTTTGTCTCTCTCACTCTCTGTCTGTCTCACTGTGTCTGTCTGTCTCTATCTCGCTCTCTCTCTATCTTTCTTTGTCTGCCTCTCTCTGTCTCTCTTTCTGTCTCTCTGTCTGTCTCTATATGTCTGTCTGTCTGTCTCTCTCTCTCTCTCTCTCTCTCTCTCTCTCCTCTCCCTCTCCAGAGCACGCAGCTGATAAAGAAACTTTGGCTTAGATTCCGTCTGCAGCTAATGGTTGTCAAATATCATGTTTTGTCATGTCCTGTTTGCTTGCTTCAATTTAGATAAGTCTTTTGGCGTAACGGAATTGAATTACTAAATATAAACGCGGAAGTTTAAACCAGAGAAAATGTAAAGGTCGTTCCATAGTAGATAACATTGCTTGTACGAAGGAAGTGTTGGATCAGAGGTGTTTATCAGGAGGGGAATTAACACCCCTCCTCTCCATACGGAGAACAATAACGCCGCACCTAGTCTCCTTTCGGACGCCTGCGCCAAAGTACGAGGGCGTGTCAGTAAATAAGTCACACATAGCCGGGATCTTTGTGTACGACAAGAAAAATAATATCACGACTGCCCCACAGGGAGCATGTCGTAAGAAGGGAAGAACTGTGTTACACGACATAACACCGGCCATGGTTAGGTGATTTGTTAAGAGCAGCATATATGGCGGCTAATAGGCTGCGGGTCTACTTTGCTCTAGTGTTTGAGTCATTTAAGATGGACTCGCATAACAGTTCGCGTAATTTGTCCAACCGCAGCGAGGAAGTAATAAGCTGCTCGAGCCTAGTTCGTTAAGCAGAAAATCATCCTCCGGCTACATAGAGCTGGAACCTGCACAAGGGTATCTACCCCTGTAGACGTACATGTCGACTAAGACAACTATAAAAAAAAAAACACACACCTGAATGAGATAAGGACTTTACAACTATTTTTTTACTGCACTTTCACTGTCCCTCATTTCTTCATGTAATTTCCATCAACATCGATACACGTATTCCCTCGCTATGAAAACCTTTTTTTTTTTTTTTTTTTTTTTGCTTAGATGTTTGCCTCACTAGTTTCTACTGGCGGAGGCTCTTCATTTTCCACCCCAGACCGTAGTCCATTGGGCGATATCAGGACGCATAAACCAGTGCTTGGATGCATGTGTGCGTATGTATGTACCTAGGCTAGGTTTGTGCACCCTCAGAAGCTAGCCCAACCAAAGTGCAATGGAAGGGCCTCACCACGAGGGCGCGTGTGAAAGTTGTACAAGGGTGGGACTGTAGGACAGTCAAATGAAACAGAGTGAGGTAAGAGAATAGAGAGCAGGGGAAGAGTGGCCCCCAGGGTGAGCCTCCCTATTCGTGCTATGAAAGACTGAGATGTTAGTCCGGTCAAGCACAACATACAGACCAGGACGTCGGGTTGGGATCAGACGTAACGTATAACTAAGTAATACACGCTAATTGATAGCATATTTGGTCTGTTCACCAAGATAAATAGGATTTTCCCAATCGGACAATCATAGAAAATGTTATATTGTATTATTTGGAGTGCACCTTTTTAGGCAGACAATCTTGGCAAATGAGAACGATATTCTGACATGTGATAAAAGTGCATCAAGTAAAATAGATTTGACCCTTTGTTTTAGAGATTTCATTATCCGAGGTCTCATCAATAGTTTATTGTGAGCTGGAGTGGCAACTTTCCTTCTTCTCTGTCCTGACTTATGTAACAAATAAGCCAGATACGAACTTGTAGCTGGTTAGTGTGTCGAGGCCAGGTATTAAACCCATCTCTTTGTCGCGATAGGTAAGCGTTCTGATTTGCCACTAAGACACCCTTTATCAATCATTTGTCTTCGAAAAGATGTACGAGAGGGCTTCAAATGAAAACCTTAAATATATATTTTGAAAAATTTATTCTGACAAAAAAAAAGTGAAACACAACTGTGCAATTTTTCGACGCAGTTTCCAGTAGAACGTTCGATACACGTCTCCCAGCGCCTATAAAGTGCATGGATTCCAGTAGAACGTTCGATACAAGTCTCCCAGCACCTATAAAGTGCATGGATTCCAGTAGAACGTTCGATACAAGTCTCACAGCGCCTATAAAGTGCATGGACTCCTGTAGAGCGTTCGATACAAGTCTTACAGCGCCTATAAAATGCATGGACTCATGTAGAACGTTCGATACAAGTCTCACAGCGCCTATAAAGTGCATGGATTCCTGTAGAACGTTCGATACAAGTCTCACAGCGCCTATAAAGTGCATGGACTCCTGTAGAACGTTCGATACAAGTCTCCCAGCACCTATAAAGTGCATGGACTCCTGTAGAACGTTCGATACAAGTCTCCCATCGCCTATAAAATGCATGGACTCCTGTAGAACGTTTGATACAAGTCTCCCATCGCCTATAAAGTGCATGGATTCCTGTAGAACGTTCGATACAAGTTTCACAGCGCCTATAAAGTGCATGGATTCCTGTAGAACGTTCGATACAAGTTTCACAGCGCCTATAAAGTGCATGGATTCCTGTAGAACGTTCGATACAAGTTTCACAGCGCCTATAAAGTGCATGGATTCCTGTAGAACGTTCGATACAAGTCTCCCAGCGACTATAAAGTGCATGGATTCCTGTAGAACGTTCTATACAAGTATCACAGCGCCTATAAAGTACATGAACTCCTGTAGAAACAAAAATGATCTTTGTCCCGTGTGTAACCACTCATAACCCACCTGTTGGACTTCTTCATCGGACCTGGAAATCGTTCCTCCCAAAGCCTCTTTTAATCGTCCAAAGACGTGGAAATCACTTGGGGCTAGGTCTAGTGAGAAGGGTGGATATGGTAGACACTGAAAGTGAAGGTCCTCGATGGTTGAACGGGCAATATGGGGTCGATCATTGTCATGTTGCAAAAGGGCGCTTTTACTCAGAATCTAACGCCGTTTGGATTTGATTGCTGGTCAGAGATGATTCCCGAGAAGATCTGTATACGTGGCACTGGTGACAGCGTTCCCCATGGGTATGTAGGGCTCTAAAGTAACGCCTCGCTCACCACAAAGAGAGTCAGCATAACTCTCCCTTGATGCTTGCGAAATTTCTTAGGTTTTGGTAAAGACGGATGGTGTCATTCCTTGCTCGCTCTCTTCGTTCCAGGCGCGTGGTAGTGAACCCATGTTTCATTTCCAGTAACAATTCTTACTAAGGAACTATCCCCTTCTGCTCCAAAGCGCCGTAAAAGTTCCTGACAGGCATCAATGCATAGTTGTTTCAATTCTGAAATAACTGCCTTGGTACCCACCTTGCAGACACTTTGTGGTACTATAGCACATAATGGATGATGTAGTGTGCTGAAACTTGACTGATGTCAAGATGTGTAGCAATTGCATTCCGAGTCAATCGGCGAATTTCTTTTACGGGGCGATCAACTCTGCAATCGACTCTGTGGTCACTTCCCATTTTGCCCTACTCGGTCGTAAATAGTCTTGTCACGCCGTTTTGGAATATTGTGCTTCACTCGTGCCTTGCTGGAGTCAGCGGCAACAATCGCAATACTGGACCTTCATTCGTCGATACTCTCTACGTGTTTCATCCCTTCTATGCTAAAAAAAACGGATACCAGAACGCTGCTGCTCTTTGGTACATGTCAATAGTGGGGCGGCTATATTTGTATTATGACGTCATGTTGTTCGTCTACACCTTGATGGCACGTGCATGACACTCTTGACATCCTTAGCAACTAGGTTAACAAAATACATTACAAATTCATGTTTTTTTTCTAATTTCTATCCCACTTTTAAGATTTTCATTTGAACCTCCTCGTAAAATTCATGCATCCTCTTTGTTTCCCCGCTAAATAAACTTGCACTGGCTTAACGCACATCTGACTTCGCTTTATCAGCTGAAGCTTTAGCAAACCACAGCAATAAGAAGTTACAATCTAATCATCGAGTACCATACAGAGGGATTAAGAACATCATCAGAAATCAGTATATACACAAATGGAGAGAAGACAGAAAGATAAGCAGTACACCAGACCCAATTCACCAACTCAAAATAAATCAACAAACTACTTTATTTCGTCTGAGAACTGGACACTGCAGACTACTAGAGCATCTATACCGACTGAAGATCTCACACATCGATGAGTGCCAATGTGGAACAGGATACCAGAACCCTGAACACATTCTACAGGAATGCCCAATCTACAGGGAAATGAGATACCAGACCTGGCCGGAAGGTGCGGATCTGAGCTAAAAGCTGTGGGGCAGCCGCTCCGACCTGGTGAAGACTACAGACTTCATCATGGCGACTGACCTTCAGTTATAGCAAAGAAGAAGATCTACGTGATATTTGCTGTGAGGTCAGTACTTGAAACTGGTTTTTAACATCTAAATTTGACAATTTCAGTGTTATATGTACTGTGATATCTAGATTTGTCATGAAGAGTTAACTTGACACTACGATCGTATTTGGAAACATCTGCACTTGACACTTTCATCGATAAAATCAGTGTGATATAAGGGTCGGTCCCCTGGAGTTGGTATACTACTGTTTTAGGGAACACCTGCACTAGATTCATTCAACGTGATAATTAGAGTGATAGAGCTTGACGATGAACGAGTCAATGAGCTGACAGCAGCCAGCAACTTATAGCTATTCCGCCTCCACTGGGCCGGGCTGGATACAGGCTGCACTAGTCACTAGTGTAGTCTGGTCAAGGGATAAGGATCGCAGTGGGAAGGCAACCCCGGTAATAAAAAAAGCAAGCGCTGAGATCGGGTGTGTCAGGGCGAAAGACGAAGATATCGAGGCCGTAAACTACGATAGAACATTTTTTTTCTTTCAGGACGAATGGCAATTAAGAAGGATATCTCATCTTGTCGTCAAGTGTATTTGTAACTGTTTTGGAAAAGAGCTGAGAAAGAGATACGACAGACAGACAGACGGACGGACGGACGGACAGACAGACTGATAGACAGACATATAGACAGACAGACAGATATATAAGATAGATAGATAGATAGATAGATAGAAAGATAGATAGATAGATATATAGATATATAGATAGATAGATAGATAGATAGATAGATAGATAGATAGATAGATAGATAGATAGATAGATAGATAGATAGATAGATAGATAGATAGATAGATAGATAATAATAGGCGTCTCAGTCTGCATAGACCATGCGCGTGGCGCCCTGTAAGTTTTGTCAAGCTCTGTCTCCTATATTTCGACACTGTCTGCTATGGCTGTAAAGTGCGATCCACGAGTGATAGTCCCTGCCACAGATCGTACAACCATGCCGAGGAGGCTGGCTTGCCTGGCTGTTCCTTGAACTCGTCAGTCTTTCTCTCTTCTCTGCAGTCAAAAGGCTCCTACAAGCGTCAGCAGCCGCTATGCCCCCTCCAGCTGATTGTCTCCAGATAGCTCGATCCTGAGAAATTTCTTCCCAGCCCTCGGATGGGATGTCGCATGACTTCATGACCCTTTTGCATACGTCATTGAATCGCAGTGCGGGACGGCCAATGGCTAGCTGTCCATAAAGGATATCCTTTGGCAGCCTCTCATTTTCCATGCAATAAACATGTCCCAACCCCATAGACGTCGCTGGCTCAACATCGAGTTCATGCTATGAGTTTGCTTTCTGTAAGACCGTATTATGTGACACCCTCTCTTGCCACTCAATCCCCAATATACGCCGTAGACACATCATGTGAAAGGTGTTGAGCCGTCGTTCCTGTTTAGTGTAAGTGCTCCAAGTCTCGCTTCCATACATGAGAGTGCCACGAACACAGGTTAGATAAACCTGGACCTTTGGGTCAGAGTCTGCCAAGCCTACTATCTATCTTATTCGAGAGAGAGAGAGAGAGAGAGAGAGAGAGAGAGAGAGAGAGAGAGTGTTGCTGATGGCAGTCCCCAGATACGTGAAACTGTTGGCAACCTTCAGAGTGACGCCATCAATTTGTATGCAGGACGTAGTGGTAATGCCCTGTGCGCAGACCGTTGTCTTTTCCAGACTTATGGTGAGCCCAAACTGATTGCACCCCTCGGCGAATCTGTATCCAAGTCTCTGCAAGGCCTCCTCACTATTGGTCACAAGAACTGCATCATCCGCAAATAGCATCTCCCTAATGAACACCGCCCTCACCTTGGTCCTCGCACGCAGTCGGGACAGGTTAAGCAGCCGCCCATCTGACCTAGTGTGCACATAAACACCGTCCACAGATGTGTCATAAGCGTAGGATAGGAGCATGCAGAAGAAGATCACAAAGTGGGTCGGCGCGAGCACACATCCCTGCTTCACTCCACTCTTGGTGGGAAAAGAGTTTGAAGATGATCCGTTGTATAGAACTGAGCCATTCATATCAGTGTGGAAATAAATTATCATGCTACGTAGTTTTTTGGGGCAGCCGATATTCTCGCGGAGTTTTAATATACCCTTTTCTAAGGCCACACTGGAATTCTGAGTACACCATATCCGCGAGCAGTCTCGTCCAGTTTAGTAGCACGTGGTTGTAAACCTTGCCTACAACGCTCAGGAGCGAGATCCCTTTATAATTATTGCAGTTCCCGCGGTCACGTTTGTTTTTGTAAATAGTCATAATGGTGGGTGGCGTCACGCATATCTTAAGATATTGAGGGACTGCACCTTCCTCCCAGCAGAGGCATAGAAGATCAAACATCGGTTGAGCTTGTGCTGATTTCCCGCGTTTGAAGACTTCGGGGGGAATACCATCTCTCCCTGGTGCTTTGCCATTTGAGAGGCAGTTGATAGTCTTATCAAGCTAATCCAGAGTAGGTAGTCTGTCAAGTTCCTCCATAATGGGCGTTTGCGATTACCAACAATATAAGGGAAGTTTGAGAACGTTCAGGGCTTGGTAGCGGGAGTTTGAGAACATTACCTGTAGCCTGCACAAGGCCTCATTAGCGACCAACGTTTTCCGAGTAGAGCTGAGAGTAGTGCTCCACCAATCTGGCCATCTGCTGATCATGGTCCATGATTCTCACACCTGTTAAAGATTTCATGAGAGGGAGGGGGCAGCACTTCTTGCAGTAGGGCCCAGTGCCATCTTTATGCCTCTATACATGCCCTGGATATTGCCCATGTCTGCATTTAGCTGACTTTCTCCACACAGTATCTGTCAGTACTCATTCGCGCATTGTCTAGCGGTTCGTTGATTGATGCTTTATTCCTTCTTGGGGGCAGCAAGCGTCCTCCTATTGTGGCCTTTTTTATAATTGATGAAAGCTTCTCACTTGGCCTCCATTACTGGTTCCATTCTTGCGAGATGTGCATTGAACCAGTCGTTATTGGCCCGTTCCCTCATGTCAAACGTAGCTAATGCTGTATTATAGATGACACCTTTCATAACGTTCCACTTAGCTGTGGAGTCACACTTAGATCCTCCCTGAAGAGCAAGATTCAGGTCAGATACAAACCTTTCCGCCTTGTAAGGAATCATCATCGGCACACTGTTGATACGGTATATTGTGCGAAGCTGCAAACGTACCCTTCTGCATACAAGAGCTTTGTCAGAGTCGCAGTCTGCACTGTGATAGCTTCTAGAGGAGAGGACGATGTTTAGAGCTGAACATCTGGTGGCAATCAAGTCGATTTGATGCCATCGATGTGACCTTGGCTGTTTCCAGAATACCATGTAGCAGCCTGCCCTTGAAGAAAATATTTGTGACGCATATGCCTTGTTGAGTGCACAACTCCAGCAATCTCTGATCATTGTCATTTATCCTGCCAATACCATGATGTCCACGGCAGCTGAACCATGCTATGTAGTCCCCACATACTCTAGCATTTAAGCCACCGAGAAGGATTAGCGCTTCTTCCCTGGGGCTGTTCTTGATCATTTCCTCCAGCTGTCTATAGAATTGATCCTTCGCTTTCTCCGGAGATGTCAGGGTTGGGGCATAGACGCTGAGGATATTAACAGGAGCTGTCGCGGGGATGAGGCGAATGGTCAGTATCCTCTAAGAGCCCTCCGAAAGAGGATCGACTGAGGCCATATGTGTTTTTAATAGCAAAACCAACACCATGCTCTCGAGATTCCCTAGGTTCACGACGCTTCCAGAAGAAAGTCTAGTTTTTCTACCTCAGTGAGCAACTAGAGGCAATTCTGGTTTCCTGTAGGGCAGCTATATCCACATTCAATCGAGAGAGCTCCCTATGAATGATGGCTGTTTTCTGACATCTCCAACCTCTCGAAGATCATCGGAGATGCCTGTACACATTGTACGCACGTTCCAGCTTGCAAATCGAAGAGCTGGGGTCTTGTTTATAGTTTTGGTTTTGTTTGGTGCAAAATTAACATCCGCTTGCCATGCATGCACTAAGCTCCAGGCACTCACTGCAGTAGGCAAATGTTGGCGAGTCGACACCATACTGATCGGGGGCTGTCTGGCTGAGGCGGGAGGAAGTCGACCAATGGGAAGCGATGATCCCTCCCACAGTCGTAGCTGACCTGTGGCGTCTCTTCCCCTCACCAATGGGGTGGGACTTATAACCCGTAGACTGCCAGCTTCCGTGTCCTCACTCAAGAGCGAGGCTGGAGTAGCTTCTTCAGAGCGCAAGCTTGGTCGCTAAATAAGAAGACCATGGGATGCCCAAACTACAAGCTCATCATCTGGGTATAACTGGTGTAATCCAAAGGATGACAATTTATCACCAGCTCAGCTACAGTAGCTGGCGGAATGATTTCGCAATTTTGAAACCATCCGCCTTAGGTGCTCCGGATTTTCTGTCTGGGTTTACTCCCGTAGCCCAACACTCTCCGAGGTTTCCACAAGGCAGTGTGGTCGTTGCCGGCATACACTAGTTACTCGAGACATCCGACGATACTCTCATCTTCACAGACCTCGTTACCCCCTTATATAGATTTAGATAGATAGATAAATTGATAGATAGATAGATAGATAGATAGATAGATAGATAGATAGATAGAGATAGATAGGGACAGAGAGAGAAAGAGACAGAGAGAGAGGGAGAGAGAGACTGCGTTTGCGATTACCAACAATATAAGGGCAGTTTGAGAACGTTCAGGGCTTGGTAGTGGGAGTTTGAGAACGTTCAAGGCTTGGTAGCGGGAGTTTGAGAACGTTCAGGGCTTGGTAGCGGGAGTTTGAGAACGTTCAGGGCTTGGTAGCGGGAGTTTGAGAACGTTCAGGGCTTTGTAGCGGGAGTTTGAGAACGTTCAGGGCTTGGTAGCGGGAGTTTGAGAACGTTCAGGGCTTGGTAGCAGGAGTTTGATAACGAACGTCGAAGAAGAAGAAGATTGACAGTATACAGTGATGGTTATTGTTTGGTAAACCCTATGGCTGCAAGACGCAATTTTTGTGTTGTCTTTTTTAGGACTTCGTTGTTGTTTGCGAATGCCCACAATGAGTAGGTTTACTCTTTTCTACGCCCTGAAAAGGACGTTAAGTGGTGGGTTGCAGTAGCTTTCCTCACATCCCGAGGGTGCTGATACAGGTGTACCGGGTTTTTCCAGGCGGTTTTGCAATGATTGGTTTTTATCTACGTGTCGATCACTACTACGGGGATCATGTCGATCCCTCATCCCGTTAGGATGGCTGCCATCAAAACAGCCCGTTTTCAGGGACGGCTACGCGTTAGCCGAGGTGAGGGTCTTGGCCAGTATATTTTGTTTGACCCTGACTAACACGTGTGATCAGTATATTTGGCTTGACCTTGACTAACATGTCTGATCAGTATGTTGTGCCTGACGTTTACTAACATGTCTGATCAGTATATTTTGTTTGAAGAGACGCTAGTCTGTCTTCCCTTCTTAGGTTGGAAACAAGTAAATGAAAGATAGAACACTTCCTCCTCGACGGCAGAGTTTGTTATCTGTTTCCACTTCGGCGTTCGCCATGAAAAGCAGGCTGTGACGCTGTGTCGTAGATTGCGGCGAGTGTGCGATATATGCTGCTTTCGTCACGACATATCCGATTTCAGTTTTTATTTTGGTACTCGGTTTGCCTTCCCACGGTGGTCTCTATTGTCTTAGCGAGACTACATTAGTGCAGCCTGTTTCCAGGGCCACCGCTTGAATGCAGAATAGAGTCTTTGTCCGTTGTGGTTCGCTGACCCTGATACAAATAGTAAGCTATGAGATACTGGCTCCTGACAACTCATTAACTTTAGCGTCTTCGGCTCTTGAGAGTACGTTATGAAAATAGTGTGCTACCATGACCATGACCCAATTTGGAGTCCAGATGGGTCATCAAAACTTTCATAAATGTATAATGGAATGATGTTTGTCCATCACATATGATGAAGGCCACGCTCTATGTTGAGACGTGTAAACAATCTTCTCCTTTTGCTGTGTCCGCTGAAATGGGTGTCTCACGCGATGATTTAGATTAAGGTGAGAAACAAACTGCCGCATTCGTCAACCTCACTCTCTCTTAATGAGCTACCTTTGGCCAGTGGCAAGACATTATCAAGACGACTAGAGATAGCACAGGATGCAGATTTTTCCTCAGGGTTTACTCCCGAAGCCTTTTCTGTAAACGGGTATCCCGTTAGGGAGTGATGACATCTATTGCAAAAGTGTGTTTTTCCTTTCCTATAACTGCAACAGTTCGTATTGACATCCCTCTACGTGTTAGCGATGCGTGTTGGACATCTTGCTAACCGGGCAGGAATCAATCTTTCCCTGGCGTCGTGTTCTAGTCCAGTGCAGTCCCGTGTCTACATTTCACAGCCACACCAACACGGACATCGTCTGCAGTCAGGGCAAAGAGCACCAGTCTCGTAAAGTTCAACCGTGTGAACTTGACTGAAAAAAAGACATAGGTTTAACCGAGGTACTAATTCAAATAGCTGATGGACATACCCAAATAATCGGAGGAAAGAAAACACAAGAAAGTAACGGATTATCTAGTACAAATGGAAAACAACACGTTTCAGTGAACACAAGTGTAAGTCGTTAATTAGTGTGAATTCCAGGCAACTTCGTAGCCTAGCGACATCGATAATGAACTAAAACAACACAGCAATGTTAGACCTGCAGCCGGTTCAGCGCCATATTTGTGCTCAAATAGGAATACAGTGTCTGAAAAACCTGAGTGCTAGAGTTCTTGTTTCTCAAATGTGTGAGGTTTGATCCCATTTATCTTTACGTTTGTACCAAGCCAGCTATAAATAGATGTCTTGCTTTCTGTTAGGGAAATAAGGATAGTGAAAATATTTACTGGACACCCCCCAACGTAAAAAGTTGTGGCCTAGTTCAACAAGTTTCAAACATTTCATTCCAAACATCAGACTCTGCTATGGGACCAAATTATCTTGGGTACGGAGTGGGATAGTGGATAAGTGACACGGCTCACAAACCGAAGGTGCTGGGTTCGCTCCCCATCACATCACCGGCCGTTACCCCGGGGAAGCAAACCCTTAGAAAATGCAGGAGGAAGCAGAACCTTATATAAAATGCATGCCGAAGTCGGATACACCGGGTCGACAGGCGCAAAATAAAACCACAGTGCAACACACACTGCCTTGGGGAATAGATAAATAAGGCGAACACAAACAAACAAAAACCCCCCAAAAATGAATTTTAATATAAAACTAACATCTAGATCTCAGCCAATCAGATATTCCTTATGCCAAATAGCCAATAGCTATCCGTTTATCCTGCAGTCCATTTGGTCAGTCTTAAGATGTCTTAACGTGTCTTTCACGGTTTGCCTTATGTCCCTTCATTTGGCTATTAGTAGCAACATTATGTCTGGTTTCTTTCTTGCGCTTTACTAGTCCTGGGCCAGGTGATGCTCAGGGGGATCAAATGTAAAGGTGTTTTCTTGTAGATAATTAGTTTACCCAGCAGTATTCGGCATGGACGCCCTTTTTGGATGTACTGGTGACCGTTGCGCTGTCATTGTACGAATGTTTGTGACAGTTTCCTACAGTCACCAGTTGAAGGTATATCAACATTGATAGACTTTGCATTACATTTTGTATTTAAATATTATTTTTAGATTTAAAAAAACAAATTGTGCTCTTTTTCTTTTCGCTTTTTGTCCTGCTTGGGCCTTTCAACGTCATGTTATGAAGATATTTTTTTTACCGGTCCTAGTATCTGCTTCGTACATGGGGAGCTTTATTGCTTCTGTTATTTCTGATAGCCATATTTTGCATGGTCGACCGTTGGCTTGAACCAATTGTATCTGTATAGCATTGCTTTTTGAGGTATACTTTTTAGTGTTTGACGTGTCACGTGGCCGAAACATTTAGTTTGCTGTCTCTAGATGAGGTCTAGCATTGGTGTTGTACCTACTTGTCTCCTAATATCTTCGTTTCTGATTCTATCCATTACTGTTAATTCCAAGCATTCTGAGCAGGTATTTCATCTATGGTGTTCCGATGTTTCTTTTAATTTTGTTTGTTAATGTCCAATTATTGCACTGGAAGCACAATGTGGGTAGGAATATTGTTGTATATCATTCTTTTTGTATCTATTGCCCCGTGCTTGCATAGTAATATCTAGGGCATTTACCCAATGAGTTGACTTGCTTTATTATATCTATTTTGGATTTCGGTGTCGCCTTTGCCCTGTGCTAAGATCAGACAAAACATTTGTACTAGCACTTCTAAATGCAATAGCTCTTGGTGTTATTATTGTTGCGATTCAATAGCTGCCGAGCAAGCATGCGCTTGGTAGTTCAGCGCCATTTTTAACTAATACAAGTTGTCTGCCTTTTTTCCACTGTCAAATAGTGTGCGAGTTGGTGATTGTTGGTGGAACTTGTAAAATCGTTTTCTTGTGACTAGCAGTTTTGCACTCAGTGAGTAGGTGTGTTACTGTTTCTTAAGGGTGATAGCAGTGTCTGCACAGGGACAGCTGCTGAGAGTTGATGTTGGTTAAGTGGCAATTGACTTAGGCGTGTCCTGTTAAGAACTCAAAGATGACTCTGTTCTCTTCTATGTAGCCTTTTTATGTCATCATTACTTCTTGGCTGTGACACTTCGCTAATTACGCGGCGACCTGATGTCACCGACGCCCACCTATTCAACTAAATTTCCCTGATATTATTCAAAAGGACTCGCTTAACTGCCTAGTTACTGCAGTCTATACTTTTGTTGTTTGGAAGCTCCTGTTTTATGCCATTCTGTCAACCATCTCGCTACCTAGTGTCTCGCTATGTCCAGGGATCCATTACAAGGTAACGTAAATCGCGAAGGCTATGATTATGTTGTTGATCGCCCTTCACATGAAAAATATAAATTTTTTGTTGTATGCTCTGTCTGTGCTTCGGTGCCTCCATTACCGACTTGAAGTCACTAAACATCAGTGTCTAGCAACACCAACTTCCCTAGGATCAACGGTTGGTGCAAAATCTCAACTGCTGTTTTGATATCCTTCGAATTCCACTTCCAAATTTAAACGTTCCCACAACATGAATCAGTAAGCTCATTTAAGGATCCATCTGGGTATTTTGTATAGAGTCATAACCTCATTTAAGGGACCATACGGGTATTTTATATAGATGTCATAACCTGCAAACGAAATAGATGTGAAAGCTGATCCATCATCATACATCATGACTGCCGATTCTGGGTAACCATAGACTGTCGTGAAAGCGCATGTCTTCAGGATGGCAGGTGCAGTTTCCTTTGGTGGCTATTTGTGCTTTTAGTTTATGTTTAACTAGATGGCTTTAATGATTTTCCTCTTCTGTTATATCAGGAGGAGACAATTAGTTCAGTATTAGAGCTGCTAAACCAATTAATTCTTCATTTGGATTATTTCCACATAAAAATATTGCGCAAGGAGTTATTTCTTATTGCTTCATTGTTGTTTCTTTTTCTAAGAATCGACTTTCTTGCATTTCGGAAATACCCACAGGGGCTCCGTCTCTCTCTTGGCAAATCGTGAAGAGCGGATACGGGTGATTCGTGTCGCTCGCTAGATGTACACACTCCTGCTTCGTACTCTATGTGCCACATAGTTCTGGACCCTTGTATGATTTCAAAG
Source organism: Ariolimax columbianus (assembly GCA_036924085.1). NCBI lineage: Eukaryota > Metazoa > Mollusca > Gastropoda > Stylommatophora > Arionidae > Ariolimax > Ariolimax columbianus. Next base: position 29,826,597 of record JAVGWX010000016.1, on the reverse strand, counting down.
TCCTACATACCATGAGTTATAGATTATTTTACTAGTGTCATAATTTAATAGGACGTCATTGGCATACTTTTTGTTGTGTTTTTGTTGCTGCTGTTGTTGTTGAATGCCCACAACGAGTAAGAGTACTTTTTTGTGAGCTGTGAAAATGGCGTTAAGAAGCGGGTTGGAGTTACTTTCCTCACACCCAGAGCGTGCTGATGAAGGTGGACCGTCGTGCTATACCTGACTTTATCTGTGTATCGTTTATTACTGCAGGGGTTGCGTCTATCATACAAATGGTTGCTAGGCTGCAATGAAAACAGCTCATTTCCAGACAGACCTACATGGAAGTGAATTGAAGGTCTTAGCCAGTTTATTTTTTCTGACCCTGACTAACAAGTCCGATCTGCATGTTTTGTCTGATCCTGACTAACAAGTCCGATCTTCATGTTTTGTCTGATCCTGACTAACAAGTCCGATCTGCATGTTTTGTCTGATCCTGACTAACAAGTCCGATCTGCATGTTTTGTCTGATCCTGACTAACAAGTCCGATCTTCATGTTTTGCCTGATCCTGACTAACAAGTCCGATCTTCATGTTTTGTCTGATCCTGACTAACAAGTCCGATCTTCATGTTTTGTCTGATCCTGACTAACAAGTCCGATCTGCATGTTTTGTCTGATCCTGACTAACAAGTCCGATCTGCATGTTTTGCCTGACCAGGTGTTAGTCTCATCTCATTCATTTATATACTTCAAAATGTGACCCCTATCCATATCTATGTTTCCGATATTTGTGCTTTTGAAGCTAAGATGTCTGCTCTTCCGTCCCCACGAACCCTAGCATGACCAGGACAATACGATCTCCACCATCCTTTGGAAAGTTTTAGACTTCAACATCTGCAATGATGCCTTAGTTAGCCATTCTGTACCTTCTGAAATCAGTTTTAAGACTCTCCGCTCCACTATGCGCTCCACTAAGCTAAAGAACAATTTACCTTTTTTGAAAATGAGTTCATGTTCGCTGTATCATTTATGTAAGTATTTGTTGCGTCCGTTCTGTGATAAAGACATTTCTATGTTTTCTTCAGATTGGTACCTGATATGTTCATACGTGACCCAGATGAGAATATATATCGGATATGATAACTGTATCTGCCCCAAGTGAAACAGCATTACACCTTGTTCTGATGTCTATTATTAAAACACACTTTTATTTGATATTACAACGAGCCAAAACGCAAAGTGTTGCACGTCAAGTAGGTGATAGAAGACAAGGCTCCATAAGACAAGCCACAACATTACAAGTTGACACCAGACAAGGTGATACGAGACATGAAACAGTGGCATCAAACAAGACAGCATAATACAATGCACAACAAAGTAACAGTTACATTCGACAAAGTGGTACAAGAAAGACACAACACGGCAACAAGACAAGGTATCACAAGACAAAGTGGCACAGTATAAGGTACCGCAATACAAGACACCACAAGATAAGACACCACAAGATAAGACACAACAAGATTAGAAACCACAAGATAAGACACCACAAGATAAGACATATCACAACGAGACAGGGCATCGCAAGACAAGGGGACACACGCCACAGTGTTAAATGTCAGAGCGGGCAAACAAAACTTAACTTAATTCAACTTTAACTGCAACTTTAACTTAAACCTAACCTAACCACACCTAACATAACCTAATCCAACCCAACTCAACTCAACTCAGCTCAGCTCAACCCAACTCAAATTAACTTAACTTAACTTAACGTCACTACACTGGTTTAGAAGACTCTGCAGAGTCTGCATACAACCAGTTTCGTCTATTCCTGGTCCTTCTCGTATCCCCAAGAAGTCGTATGGGCATCACTCAGCGTGCGAGCGAGGGGTCTTGTCATGTTATTTACCGGGCACGCCTAAATCTCTTCCGGGCGATGTATTAGTCCATTATTGACCCATGTGTACATTTTCTAGCCACACTAAAATCGGCACTATCAGCAAACAAGGCAAAGGGCGCCAATCTCGTGAAGTTCAGCCGTGTGCACTGGACGGTGGAAATACGACACAGGGTAACCAAAAACCATATTTCAAATTGCGGATAACCATGACAAGACACCCCAAGAAAAAACACAACGAAACAAGGTACCATAATTCGTGAGAAACGCCACAGTTTCATATATCAAGGCAGACAAAACACCAAGACACAGCAGACAACGCACAATCCGGGACAAAACAAAACGAAACAATGTACGACAAGACAACGTGACACAAGCCACAGTTTCATATAGCAAGACAGACACAACACCAAGACACGAGATAACGCTGCGCTTCAAAGCACAATCAGAAACTATTGAAACTGTAACGTGATCACTTACGTTTATTCATGTCATTCGCAAATGCAAAGCCTGCTCTATGTGACGGGGATATCTAGGTTCGATAGCAAGCTATTTAAAAAGATGCCCCAAATATGATACAAGAAATGGACGACTGAATTAATTGTTGTTCATCTTTAATCAGACGATCGAAATAAGAATAGTAAAATAACAAGAAATAGCATAAGCAGTCGGAGAAGCAGAATAAAAAAGCCAAAAATCGTAACATTTTGTAGAATATGCGCTTCTCTTTAACGACAGAGTAAGCTATGGTTTCGTGATTCTATTTGTGCGCGTGTTTGCTAGAGAATCTTGCTTCTGACTCCACATCATTGAGATATCTAAAGAGAATGTCTTCTTCAACCACTGGATCAGATACGAATTCCACGCGTAAATTTAAGATGATACTTCTAGGGGATTCTGGTGTAGGAAAGACCTCGATATTTCTGAGAATCCGGGACAATGAATTTCAATGTGAAAGATCATCAACGATTGGAACAGATACCTGTACACGGCATTTGAAAGTGGATAACAGAGACATCCAGGTAGGTGGTTAGATAATTTCTTTCTCTGTTTTATACTTCGTTCTCAATTCAGACCCCATTTCCAACCGCACTGGGTCTTCAACGTCCCCAACCTCTTGTAATGGTGGTGCATTTTAAGAGACTTTACCATGTCCATCCCTTGATGTTATCCTGCCACGCATAACACTGTCTACCTTTGGCACGTTTGCCATTTTCTTATTCATCCAGTATTGAATCTTAGCATGTTGTTATGTATTTTTTTATAACCAAAATATCCTACTCAGATTTTGTTTATCCATTCTCTTTGCACTCCAAATTTCTGCAAGACCTGCTTATGCGTTTTCTTCTTTTCTTCTGTTGTCTCACTTTCTACCGGGTTGTAGCCCGGTATCATGGTATATATTTGTCTTTCGCTTCTCTCGTGGCACTAATCCTCATTTTACTTTAGGTCCCGTTTACGCTGTCTATCCACCGTTTCCTAGGTCTACCTCTTGCCTTTCTTCCTGATGTTCTCTTTAAGAAGGTTACATGGACGATGTGGTCTGGATGCATTCTATCAATGTGGCTAAACCAACTCATTCTCTTTTGATCGATGTAATGAAGGCAGGGAACTGTTTCAACCTTCTCCTGAATATTCATGTTTGTGATTCTGTCTCTTCTGGTGTTGTTAGTGACCTTTCGCAGGTGACGCATTTCGTTCCTCAGCCCTTTTCAATGCCCATGTCTGGCATTGGTAGCACAATGTAGGGATTAAGGTACTATTTATAATCTGTTTTGTTTGCTTTGATGGAAATCTGTGGATGTCTTAGTAGTGGAGACAGCTGGTAAGGGATAACGTTTGCCCCCTGCACTTTCGTCTCTATCATTCTATAGAGTCTGCCGTCTTCAGTAACAACAGTTCACAAATGCCTGAAACTTGTTACCCGATTTATTTTGTCCTCGTTTACATGAATGTCAAGTGTGGTGTGCTTTCTACCTATATTGATTGTCTCTGTTTTTGATTGCTGATATTCATGTCAAACTGTTTACAGTTGAAGTCTGCCGAAGACGGATGTATCGGACCGAAAGGTGCAAATATCGCAGTCAAGTTGTAAACAAGCGACACAACGCATTCCGTTATCCTGACTACATGCTGCTACTTGCGAAGCCCTATACAGGGCTTGGTAGTTGGAGATTGAGAACGAATGTAGAAGAATAAGAAGAGTTTAAGTACAGCGAATCAATATGACATTGTAGATTATATTCATTGGCGTGGATCAGGCATTGGTCGCCTGCGTTGGTACTTTCCTGTCCTGCATTTGCCCCCATGGAGATTTTATTCATGTAAGTGTCAAAAAGAAAGTGATGAGCCACCACGACCAGGTCTAACTCCTGATGAAATTTGGAACCACTCCGACATACCGTCTTTTGTTCTGACTGCACTCTGGCTGAGCTGATATAAGATCTTGATGTTTCTAAAGAGATAGCCGTGTTTTCCATAATCTGTCAGGATCTCCAATAATTTCCTTCTGTTTTCTATATTTCCAGAAAATGCATCCAATTCGTCTATCTGAGGGCGTCAGTAAATAGGTCACAAGCAAATGATCATTATAAATAACCAACTGAGACACGAAATTAAAAACAATTTATTATTGCATTTATATTGCCCTTTATTTCTCAACAGTATTTCACCAAAGCTGATACTCTTATTCGATCGCTTCATGAGTGCTCTTAAACCTGCAGCATAGAAGTTTTTGGTCATCTGTCTCATCTACACTTGCACTTCATGTTCAACCTCTTCGTCATTCGTGAAATGTCTCCCGCCAAGGCTATTAGCTACACCAAGTGGAAATCGTACAATTCTAAGTCAGGGCTGTAAAGTGAAGGTTTAAGAAATTGCCACATTAGTTGTTCAGTTTTCTCCTTGGTTAATCAAGCCGTATGTGGTCTGACATTGTCATGATGGAACAGTGCTCCTCTAGTCAGCAGACCTGGACGTTGTCTTCTAATTGTATCCCGTAGTATCAACATAACTTCATAGTATGATACGATATTCACGATGTCTCATTTCCTCAGGAAATTGGTTACATCATTCCACAAGAACTACACGTCTCTGGAAATTCAATCGATCGTGCATTTTACTGTAGGCTAAATCTTGCAAACACGCCGCAGCAGATACTAAGCTGTAAATCTCTACTCGCATATCAGCTCGAATCATCTCCACACTCTGCACAAATGCTTCTGTTGCAAGCGGGACAAGTCGATCGGATAAGGTTTCATTAAAAAAAATTGTTAAGCGTCCTTCACAAAATGTATCCACCCAGTTGTGCACCTCTTAACTTGACAAACACTTCCCACAGTACACAGGAAGCATTGTCATCTGAATAGCCTTTGAAAAATAAACAACAGCAAACAACACCCTAGTTTAGTCGCTTGCCCCCGTTCTTTTTAAGAGAAACAGGGACCTTGAAGACGAACGAGGAAGAAGACAAACATATATTGCTTCACTCAGAAATTAAAGGAGGATATCACACGGGAAAGGGCAATCCCAACAGAAACTGAGCAGAGAGTTACTAATCAAAGGGCATATCACACTAGAGTCAATCACGATAGGAGGTCTGCAGTGATACTAATCAAAGGGCATATCACACTAGAGTCAATCACGATAGGAGGTCTGCAGTGATACTAATCAAAGGGCATATCACACTAGAGTCAATCACGATAGGAGGTCTGCAGTGATACTAATCAAAGGGCATATCACACTAGAGTCAATCACGATAGGAGGTCTACAGTGATACTAATCAAAGGGCATATCACACTAGAGTCAATCACGATAGGAGGTCTGCAGTGATACTAATCAAAGGGCATATCACACTAGAGTCAATCACGATAGGAGGTCTGCAGTGATACTAATCAAAGGGCATATCACACTAGAGTCAATCACGATAGGAGGTCTGCAGTGATACTAATCAAAGGGCATATCACACTAGAGTCAATCCCGATAGGAGGTCTGCAGTGATACTAATCAAAGGGCATATCACACTAGAGTCAATCACGATAGGAGGTCTGCAGTGATACTAATCAAAGGGCATATCACACTAGAGTCAATCACGATAGGAGGTCTGCAGTGATACTAATCAAAGGGCATATCACACTAGAGTCAATCACGATAGGAGGTCTGCAGTGATACTAATCAAAGGGCATATCACACTAGAGTCAATCACGATAGGAGGTCTGCAGTGATACTAATCAAAGGGCATATCACACTAGAGTCAATCCCGATAGGAGGTCTGCAGTGATACTAATCAAAGGGCATATCACACTAGAGTCAATCACGATAGGAGGTCTGCAGTGTTACTAATCAAAGGGCATATCACACTAGAGTCAATCACGATAGGAGGTCTGCAGTGTTACTAATCAAAGGGCATATCACACTAGAGTCAATCACGATAGGAGGTCTGCAGTGTTACTAATCAAAGGGCATATCACACTAGAGTCAATCACGATAGGAGGTTTGCAGTGTTACTAATCAAAGGGCATATCACACTAGAGTCAATCACGATAGGAGGTCTGCAGTGTTACTAATCAAAGGGCATATCACACTAGAGTCAATCACGATAGGAGGTCTGCAGTGATACTAATCAATGGGCATATCACACTAGAGTCAATCACGATAGGAGGTCTGCAGTGATACTAATCAAAGGGCATATCACACTAGAGTCAATCACGATAGGAGGTCTGCAGTGATACTAATCAAAGGGCATATCACACTAGAGTCAATCACGATAGGTCTGCAGTGATACTAATCAAAGGGCATATCACACTAGAGTCAATCACGATAGGAGGTCTGCAGTGATACTAATCAAAGGGCATATCACACTAGAGTCAATCACGATAGGAGGTCTGCAGTGTTACTAATCAAAGGGCATATCACACTAGAGTCAATCACGATAGGAGGTCTGCAGTGATACTAATCAAAGGGCATATCACACTAGAGTCAATCACGATAGGATGTCTGCAGTGATACTAATCAAAGGGCATATCACACTAGAGTCAATCACGATAGGAGGTCTGCAGTGATACTAATCAAAGGGCATATCACACTAGAGTCAATCACGATAGGAGGTCTGCAGTGATACTAATCAAAGGGCATATCACACTAGAGTCAATCACGATAGGAGGTCTGCAGTGATACTAATCAAAGGGCATATCACACTAGAGTCAATCACGATAGGAGGTCTGCAGTGTTACTAATCAAAGGGCATATAACACTAGAGTCAATCACGATAGGAGGTCTGCAGTGTTACTAATCAAAGGGCATATCACACTAGAGTCAATCACGATAGGAGGTCTGCAGTGATACTAATCAAAGGGCATATCACACTAGAGTCAATCACGATAGGAGGTCTGCAGTGATACTAATCAAAGGGCATATCACACTAGAGTCAATCACGATAGGAGGTCTGCAGTGATACTAATCAAAGGGCATATCACACTAGAGTCAATCACGATAGGAGGTCTGCAGTGTTACTAATCGAAGGGCATATCACACTAGAGTCAATCACGATAGGAGGTCTGCAGTGTTACTAATCAAAGGGCATATCACACTAGAGTCAATCACGATAGGAGGTCTGCAGTGTTACTAATCAAAGGGAATATCACACTAGAGTCAATCACGATAGGAGGTCTGCAGTGTTACTAATCAAAGGGCATATCACACTAGAGTCAATCACGATAGGAGGTCTGCAGTGATACTAATCAAAGGGCATATCACACTAGAGTCAATCACGATAGGAGGTCTGCAGTGTTACTAATCAAAGGGCATATCACACTAGAGTCAATCACGATAGGAGGTCTGCAGTGTTACTAATCAAAGGGCATATCACACTAGAGTCAATCACGATAGGAGGTCTGCAGTGTTACTAATCAAAGGGCATATCACACTAGAGTCAATCACGATAGGAGGTCTGCAGTGATACTAATCAAAGGGCATATCACACTAGAGTCAATCACGATAGGAGGTCTGCAGTGATGTCAATGTTTTGAGATGCCAATTGTTTTATATTTTGGGTACATTCCGTGAGCAGGATGAATTCATGTGCGCAGTCGGATGTGAGTCGATGGTCGCACATGACTGCTGTAGTCCAATCAGAACACGCCAGTGTGGAATGGTCATATTTATCAATTATACTTTCCCCACGATTGAAGAAGTCGATAAAATCGAGCAATCATGGACCAGAAGAATAACTCTTAGGTGAACTACATCCGGATTTCTAATGAAAGCAGGTCAAAGCAACCGGGACAAAGCGGGCGGAAGTGAATACATTGACTTAAAATAGAAATGGGAAAGACAAAATGTCCGTGACATTTCAAAAGTTCAATGGCTACTTTGTAAGCAGAAAGGAAAGCATGTATTTCCATTTTAAGATGGTTTTCTTCAGTGCAATATGTTTTTAGATGATGCTGTCAGCAGTAATGCTGTGTGGTAGAAGTGGAGAATAGTGTTAAGTTGTGTTGTATGCATGTGTGCGCCGTTGTGCTTGTGGGTGTGGATGTATTGTGTTATGTTGGTGTATGTGATTGTGATGTGACGAGAGTGTGAAAGGATGTGATTGTAGTGTAGTTATGAAGGGATGTGATTGTAGTGTAGATGTGAAGGGAGGTAACTGTAGTGTAGCTATGAAGGGATGTGATTGTAGTGTAGCTATGAATGAATGTGATTGTAGTGTAGGTGTGAAGGGAGGTAACTGTAGTGTAGCTATGAAGGGATATGATTGTAGTGTAGATGTGAAGGGAGGTAACTGTAGTGTAGCTATGAAGGGATGTGATTGTAGTGTAGGTGTGAAGGGAGGTAACTGTAGTGTAGCTATGAAGGGATGTGATTGTAGTGTAGCTGTGAAGGGAGGTAACTGTAGTGTAGCTGTGAAGGGAGGTAACTGTAGTGTAGCTATGAAGGGATGTGATTGTAGTGTAGATGTGAAGGGAGGTAACTGTAGTGTAGCTATGAAGGGATGTGATTGTAGTGTAGCTATGAAGGGATGTGATTGTAGTGTAGATGTGAAGGATTGTGATTGTAGTGTAGGTGTGAAGAGATGTGAGTATAGGATTCATGCACAGCATTTGTCTGTATTGTATAAGAGTGGGGTTGTTTTTCAGATTCCATCGCTTGACTGATGTAAATATATAGTATACAAGATGTGCAATTGGTCTACGCAGTACTTGACTGCAGTATACTCAAAACGACGGTGCTATGGTATGTGCATACCATCGATCTGAAACCTATAGAAGTACTCTGGTGTCACAATCGATGACCTTTCTTCATCATCTTTATCATTATCATCATCATCATATAGTTTGCCCTGTATAGAACGTTGCTCCCATCACAGTCTGTCTGAAAGAAACACTTCCCCTTGTCCAAAGTCCAGCTTCCGTCACAGTCATACCCAGGGATTCCTGGATATATTGTTGCATCATCTTCTCGGTCTACTCCTGCCTCTTTTGCCTGGCATCATACCATCGATCACTGTTTTCTCGAGACCGTTCTATCTCTTGATGTGACCAAAGTATTTCAATTTTATGGCCACAATTCATTAAACCAGTTCTCCTCTATGTTCAGCTCTTGTCGAATGTCTATATTTGTCTTCTTCTTCGTCCAGGGTATTCTGAGGATCTTTCTGTAACATTGTAGCGGTGTAATGATATATTCTGTAACAGTGGCCTGTACTATATTGTATTGTAAGTACATTAAATGGTTCTCTCATCAGACATGTATTGACTTACTTTCCATGTTTGACAACCGCACATAGTCCTGTTCCCAAAACTAGCCACTGTCAGTGCTCTTTAATTTACCACCATCTGGTCATTGACTGCATGGGATTCCTACATCCTAAGACATATAATCAGGTGTTCCAGATATTCATCGTCTGCTAATCCCCACATCTTCAGGTTAGACCCATATCTGGACAGATCTGTTCTTAACCTGTTCAGAGATATCCACGTAGTAGATGGCAAATCATGTCCTGGTGCAGGTTCTTCTTTGATTTCCATCCAACCATGTACTGCTTGACAAGAACTGTGCTTCTCAATCTTAGTATAACAAACATTGCGACAAAAATGGCCCCTACCAGATGCGGTTCTACATTCAACATTGCTCTGGTATTTAAGTACATTATGGATACCGCCAGGCCACGGATTTGACTGGAATTCACACTAGTCGACTACTCACACTTGTGTTCACGGAAACGTGTCGTTGTTTTCCATTTAGACTGATTGTTAGAAGAAAACCACCCGACTCGGCCTACAAAAGCGGTATGCGGAAACAAATTTTGTTGTTGTTGAACGGAGTCACTCCCGACAGCCATTTTTTACTGCTGAATACGTCCTCCATATATACACGATATTTTGCCGGTTCAAGTAGTATCGTATGTGCGATTACAAATGGTTTTTGAACAGTTTTAATTTTGTATACGCCGTTTGGAGCAAGCCGACTTTTTGCGAAAGGGGAAGTAGGTTGTTGGGAAAGATTTTTATCGCGTAGATCTGTTTATTTTGTTAGTTTAAATGAAAGAACTACGTTTGAATTGAAACTAACAGTTGTTGCGATATTGTAAACAGAGTATCGATACGTTGTTGTGGTTTCCATGGTTTTCTATCGAAGCGACTAGACCTAGTGATCGAGCCCAAATTTTTCCCGAGATTTTCATAAATTTTCAACTTCATCTTTTTGAATCTCAAAAACTAACTAACACACAACAAAAACAATAACACCGACATGTTCGTTATGCTATTGTGTATCTACACACCAGAAAATCATATTTATTGACAAACAAACATAAAAGTTACAAATTTGAAAGACGACTACCATAGCGACTAATTAAGAAAATTAATTAGGTCAAATTTTTTTCAAAAATATAATATTGGAGTGCTAAAGGTTAATTCTTTGGTTTTTTGTGATTTCTTCCCTTCGATTATCCTGGCCTGGACATCGGCTATATGAATTAGCACTACGCTTAAACAAGTGTCGTTATTTCACACGGCTGAACTTCACGAGATTTTAGAGCAAGGTGAGGTAAATGTAACTGGTTGTATACAGACTCTGCAGGGTCTTCTAAACCAGTATAAAGACGTTAAGTTAAGTTAAGTTAAGTTAAAAACTGAATCCTGTGCTATCTTCAGTCGTCTCGATAAAAATCTTGCCACTGGCTAAAGGTAGCTCAGGACCAGAGAGTGAGATTGACAAAAAGCACAGTTTCTTGCTCACTTTAACCCAAATCACCGCGCAAGTCACCCATTTCAGCGGACACAGCAAAAGAAAAGACTATCCACACGGCTTAACAAAGAGGATGGTCTTCATCACATGTGATGGACGAACATCATAACAAACAACCTCCAACTTAATGTAATTGTTACTACACAACAGCTGTTTATTAATTTTTACAAAATCCATCTTCATCACGAAACATGATTATCAGTTAATTGATAGTTCCGTTTTCATTATTGCACTACTTTCAGCTGTTCTGACGATGGTAATGATGAATCGGTGGTAATCTGTCAGTTTCTTGACAGCGTGGCTGTCCATTCTTCCCAATAATTGTAGGTGTGGTCACCTGTCAAGTTGCCCACTCTGACTATACCATTCATCTCTTTCTTCTCTGAATTCTTCTGCCTTGATGTCTGCAAAATTTCTATATAATGGATGCATATCTGGATTTTTCCTACGAAATTGCAAACGTTTGTCTCTTCTGAAAAAAGTAAGTGAGGAAATGGAGGGAGGGGGGGGGGGGGGGGGGGGGGTTGCGGAATATCACTGTAACTGTTGTAAAGGATCATCACACTCATCAAGGGTTGTCGCTGGAGGTCATGGATATCCACCTCCACCTATCACGTGTATCGTTTATCAGTTCCGCCTTTCATAGTCCCACATGTCATTCCTTCAATCTGTCCAATATTTTTTATCTCTGCCTCCCTCTGTTCTTCTTGTCAACGATTCTGCCCGTTGTTACTGTGCGTTTCAGCCCGCCTTTTCTCGTGACATGTCCGGAACAGGATGACTGCCTTGTCCCGATTGTTTCATAAACTTTCTTTGCGTTTGTGCGTCTTCAAGTACCACGCTATTAGTCTTATATGCAGTTTATGAAATTCTCAACAATTCTCTGTATAACCAAATTTCCTGTTGCATTCGATGATCCATGTGCATGCCTACTGATTGTCCATCGCTGCCTTATGTCAGTACTATTCCCAGTGACAGCACTTTGTTAAACTAATTTCCTCTTGTACTCTGACAGAATAATTTTGCCTGGGCTATTTAATACTTCCTTTCATAATTGTATCTCCAATCAGATTGTATGTGGTTTCTCAAGTATTGAAATACGTCTATTATTATTCCACCCCCCCCCCCCCCCCCCCCTTTCACATTGATACAACATGTGAGTGAGCTGTGTTTTTGTCTTCTGATTTCTTTTACTTTACGCTGAAGCCTTTATTTTCGCTTTGAAGAACTAATATGTTGACAATTTTTCGTAAGTCTGACTCATTCTGCCCTTTCAATACAGTGATATTATCGTAACGTAAGTTGTTTATATTCTGTCCACCAACTAGTATTCCTAGTATTGCCTCTAGTGATCGCAAGATAAAATTCTCTGTACAGAGAGAACATGAAATGGGACAGCATATTGTCCAGTCTCACTTCCCCTTTAATCTGCCTAAAGTTTCCTTTTTGTTTGTCCATTTGTCAAACCCCATTCACAATAATCGACAAATGACAAGACCTATTCGATTGAAGTGGAAGGGTGAGAAACATAGAAATCTTACCAGAAGTGCAAAAGCAGCAAGGCATGGTAGACAGATAATGATACAGTTTGTACATACAACAAGAATATATTTAAACATACACTCTACACCAGTCTGTAACACCATACACCAGGCCTAATGGCTAAACAAAAGTCAGGAAATAGATTGACAGTGCTAACGAAACACTACAGAGCAGGAATTGAAATTAACAACGCTCATACAGATAGCACGCGGGAGGATATAGCACTGCATCGCTACGTACGACATAAATGGAGACATGAGATGCGATGATTAACAACTGATAGTATTGCCAGAAGAGCAGCCGGTGTCCCAGGCTTGCATCTGCCGCTGTATTGGGTGCTTCCAAATTCTTGCTTGCTTCTCTAAATGGTTTGACTGACATATAATTATTGAAATGCTCTCCATGATATTTCGATTACGCCATTAAACGGCTTAATCTGCAGCTTTATATAATGCATCTATATTGACGCCTCATTCACCTTCGATTAGTCGATGACATAGTGCTCATCACAGAGTCAGCAGCGGGAGCCAACAAAATGATGCAGCTACTTCATGATGAGGGCAGGAAAGCGGTACAGGGAAGGAATGTCTCGAAGAAAAAAAGTTTTGCGTAGTCGAAAAGCCAATTGTGATTCAATCTTTCTTAGAGGGGATGAGATTAGAGGATGTCGACGAGTACATCTATCTTTGACGTCTCCTCAAAATGCAGAACAACCTTGATCCTAAACTGACAAGACGTCAACGTGCGGGCTGGGCAGACTTCTCTTCCATTAACACTGCCCTGGTCGTATTCTAAGACCAGAAGCTATCTTCAATTTCCCTGTGATCCCTGCGATGTGCAATGGTGCTTAGACGTGGACTAACAAAATCACTATAGGGCAAATTGAAAGTGAATCAGGCCTCTAGAGAGACACTTGGTCTGAATCACTCCCCGCAACCAACGTTGGCAAAATCTCTACAATTCTGACATACGACGATTGTTTTTGGTGAATGATGCCTTATTCTATGTAGACAAGACAACCCATAGATGGGCAGGTCACATGTTTAAAGGAAACGATGGTCGATTGAGCACGGATACCCCCAAGATAAATAGACATGGCAGGGAAGACCTCCAATTTGTTGGTCAGACTCCATTGCTATACGCAACATCTGAAATGTCTCTGGAGGAATGCTTACCACTAACTGATCTTCCGTGGCCCAAGAAAGAGTCTGCTGGAGACGAAGGTCTTATACTTTAGCAAGGTTTGGGCTCGTTAAAGGAAAGAGAAACGTCTGATAAAGCCTCTCTTTTCCAGGTGTAGAGATAGCCGCTGGATTCACTGTTTGGCTTGCCGTTCAGGAGCTTCCATGCCAATGGCCTCTCCTACATTATTGTGTCCCCAGCAGCACCTTCATGAGGTTTCTTAAAGAGCCTTCTGTGGGGCGCGACCGAGTACCCTGCGGTATAACTGGGCGGGCAGATTGGGATCATTAGCTTTGGTTGGCAGCCAATCTAAGAGAAGGTAAACTCTGACTCTAAACCCGGGTAGACGAAGCTCGTTAGCCTGTTCAGGCAGTTCGGCTAAGAAAGGAGGAACTCGGATTTTAAACACACAAGTCCCTGAATCTGCTGGCTAGTCTTTGGACAATGAGAGTATCATCAGCTATCTCGAGCAGCTAGCATCTGCGGTTAATGACTCCACTGCCTTGTGGCAACTCCGGGAGAGGGTAGGGCTACGGGAGTAAACCCAGACAAAAAATCCGGAGTGGAAGCACCTACGGCTGATGGTATCAAAATTGCGAACGCCTTCCGGCAGCTCCTGCAGCTGAGCTGGTGCCAAATTGTCATGCTTTACATTCCTTTGGAATACACCAGCGTGGCTGAGAGAGAGATCCTGCAGTTTGGGCAGCCCAGGGTCTCCATATTCAGCGCCCAGGCTTGCGCCCTGAGAGGCTACTCACATGGTGCAACGTGTATGGTCTGCAAAGACTGAGAAGCCTATAATGAATATATATGTATGTATGCATGCATGCCTGCCTGCGTGCGTGCGTGCCTGCCTGCCTGCGTCTGTGCATGTGTGTGTGTGTGCGTGCGATCGTGCGTGCGTGCCTGCCTGCCTGCGTATGTATGTATGTATATATTAACCTAGTTAATACTTATGCACAGCTTTACGCATTAAATACTTCTCACCGTAAACAGGAAGCATTTCCATAATGAATATTCTCTGCATAAAAACCTTTCTCTTAAACAAACTAATAAACCGCACAATAGCACGTTGTTCTCTGAACGATCTGTGAGCACAGGCAGCATTTTGTATCCCAGCTGCGCAAATGCATGCGACACTCAGTATTTGATACCTACAATAATCACAAACCCCTTTTTTTGCTGCAACCTAGTGATACCTGCTACATTTTTCAGCTATTCCATTTCAGTTTGTGACCTACTTATTGACTTATCCTCTTGTATGTGTGTATATATATATATATATATATATATGGCTGGCTTCGTTCTTTCTCAATCTCTCGCTACCAAACCCTGAAAGAGCTTATGTAGTCCAGAGAACGGAATGCATTGTGATGTAGTTTGCAGCTTGACTGCGATATTTGCACCTTTTGATCCGTCGTCGTGCGCAGTCAGACAGTAACCATTATTTTTTCGAAAAAAGCGGCGGTCATCCTGAGGCTGTCGCCACTGCCATAGAGCTTGTCTTGCAGTTCCACTGGTGATGGCCACATCTGCTCTCTCTGATCCTCGTATGTCGGGCAGTTCTGCAGCAGATGTTCAGCGGTCATTTTACCAGTACCGCACGGGCATTCGTCGGTACACCCTATCTTCAATTTGTTGAATAGGTGGTACCTTAGTCTATTGTGGCCAGTGCGAAGTCTGAAGACAACGACCTGCTCTCTTCGGTTCAACTGGTAAAAGGCATCGTTTTTGGTGTAACCAGTATGTTCGGTTTCCCATTTGGTCATGTATCTGGCTTTGATAAGCCGTTTTGACTCTTCGTACGTCATACTAGTATCTGTTTGTGGTAGTCTTGCACCTTCTTTTGCCAGTCTGTCTGCCTCCTCGTTGCCTTGGATGTTGCAGTGTGATGGGACCCACTGTACCACTACCCTTTTTGGTGCGGACTGCTGGCACAGTTTGCAGAGTGCTGCTCTTAAGTCATTAAGCTCAGTGTTTTTCTGGCTTTTTAGCGCTGTGACTACGGCGAGAGCATCTGTAAGCAGGACTATATGGCTTTCATTTTCACTGTGTGTCACCATTTCTTCCACTGCCGCCCTCAGTACCTCTGCCTCCGCTCTGAAGTTGCTTGTGTACTTACCAGTAGCGAATGACAGTGTTATTTTTCTGCCATTTGGTAGGTTCAGGAATGCTCCTGCCCCTCCGTTCTGTGTAGTGTTTGTTACAGAACCGTCGGTGTATGCATGGGTCCAGTCCATGCTTGGGTAGCTTTTCGATATGAAGCTTAGGGTAGTATCTCTCCTTTCTTTTTCAGTCTGGCAGTTTTTGTTTCCAATACCTGGTATATTTTCTACCACCTCTGGAAATATATCCTGCCTCCAGGTAGGTTTTCGTACAGTAGTGATGGGTTTTGCACCTTTTGATCCAACACATCCGACTTCATCAATCATTTTTTTAGTACCGGGCTAGCATTCCCTCTTCGATCCCTTCTCCTTAGCCAGTCTGCCCTGCTGCAGCCTGTTATCCAGGATCACCGCATGGAGGTGTAGAATGGTCTTGTCAGATCTGGTTCGCTGGCCCTGACGCTAGCAGTCAGCTATGGGTCGCTGACCACTACAGCTGCTACCGCTGCTCAGCATTTTGATCATATATATATATATATATATATATATATATATATATATATATATATATATATATATATATATACATTCATATATGTGCGTGCGTTTCTTTCCTCTGTTTTCTTTGGCGTCAAACACGGCAAAACTAAAAGCTCTCAGTAAATCTTGTCTGAAGTTGCCTTCCTTATAGTTCCTGTCCTTTTGAGACCCATCATGGTGACATCTCTAGTGATTGTCTCTCTTGGCCTGCCCTCTTTGTGGCGCCACACGGCCTTCACATAATTGATTGGACTGGAAGTATGTTGCTGATCATTCTAAGGACATGTCTAATGTATGCCCAACGTTTTTTTGTAATGATAGTAGATCATATTACTGTTTGGTCTCTAATCTTATTGGTTTGTTTGTCTTAAATTCTTTCCAGTCAAAGTTCAATATTTGTCTAACACATTTATTTTCTAATGCATTTATCCTATTTTTAAAAAGTTGTGGTCATTTTCCAGTTTTCACATACCGATATTGTGTTGTGAGTTGAACAACTTGAGTCTGTTTATTTGCCCAGTGTGTTTGATTTCGAGCTGAATGTTAATTGGTTAAATGTAAATGAAACCAAAGCGATTAAAGAGAAGATTTTGGTTGTAATATTTCCGTTCTGCTCCATTGTGCTGCCTAAGTAAGTGAAATGATCTACCTTCTGTAATATATTTCCATTAAGTTTAATATTAGTGACATTGTGAGATTCATGATTTTTGTTTTCGACAGCATTTACCTGCATTACTTTCTTCTTCTTCTTTTTCTTCTTTTTCTGCGTTCGTTCTCAATCTCCCACTACCAATCCATGAACATGGCTTTGCAAGTTGCAGCACGTAGTCCGGAGAACGGAATGCGTTGTGTCGCTAGTTTACATCTTGACTGCGAGATTTGCACCTTTCGGTCCGACACATCCGTCTTCAGAAGGTGCACAGACCTATCTGTTCGGATAGTTGGCAGAGTCTATCTTTCTTTTTCTGTGTCCTCTCAACACTAGTTGTCAGAAGAGCCACGTCATACAGTAACAGAAAAATTGAATGGATCGAATTATTTGTTCTTGTAGATCAGACTTACAAGATATAGTCAACATAGTAACTATTTAAAGCGAAACAGGAATGAGGCAAAGATGGGTGCTGTCCGGTGACATGTTCCCTCTAGACAGGGAATTATACTGCGATTCCTAGTAACATTACCAGCAATATCAATTGGTGGATAGAACATAAACAACTTTCGTTACTCTGATGACTGTGCTGATAACGCAGAATGAGTCAGACTTACAAGAACTGGTCAGCATAGTAGTTATTCAATGCGAAAACAAAGGCTTTAGCTTACATCAAAAGAAATCAGAAGTAATGGTAGCAACTAAGAATCACACATCTCCAAGTCGCTGTATAAAGGTGAACGTGATGGAAGTAAGATAAATACACTCATTTCAGAACTGAGGTACTCACATACAATCTTATGGGAGATGTGCTCATGAAATAAAGAGCAGAACAGTCCAGGTAATTTCAGTCTTCAAGAGTATGGAGGAGATCTTGTGGAACAAAAAATTATCACTGGAATGAAGGAAGAGAGTTATTGGATGCTAAGTGCAACAGGTGGTGGCATATGGCAGCACGTCATGGATAATCATCAGACATGCACGTGTATCATTGGAGGAATAAAAAATGTGGTGTTACAAAAACTTGTTGAGAAATCCATGCACTGTAAAGAAAGCTAATAACCGTGGCCCTTGAAAAGGCGCAGACACAAAAACATCTTATGGCAAAAATCAGGATAATGCAGCCATCATTGTTCAGGAATGAGAAGAAACTGGTTGCAACAAACTGACAAAGGGCAGAATCGTACGCAGGGAGACAGAGGGAGACAATGACTTGTAACTCGTTGTATACAGACTCTGCAGGTTCTTCTAAACCAGTATAAAGACGTACGTTAAGTTAAGACAAAATATTGGACAGCTTTAAGTATGGGAGACCTGCCGAAGACGGATGTGTCGGATCGAAAGGTGTAAATATCGTAGTCGAACTGTAAACTAGCGACACAACGCACTCTGTTCTCCAGACTAAATCCTGCTAATTGCAAAGCCCTGTTCAGGACTTGGTAGAGGGAGATTGAGAACGAACGCAGAAAAAGATTAGAAAGTATAGGAGACGTTCAGCTGCGGAGCTGATAAAAAACATACGCGTTACAAGGACGTGGAGAGCCATGATCGTCAATAAGCAGGGCACTTGATAATAATGATGATGATTATTTGTACTCAGTGACTGTCAAGTTAAGCCAGACCAGTAGTAACCGTAATTAGATAACACAATAAGACAAACAAATGTCAAAAAGGAAGAACAAACCGTCAGTGCACTGTTGACTTTTATAATATCAACGAACATTTGTGGTTAACTGACTTCGTAACATATCACGGGACAGAGTACAAATTACTATCTAAGTCTATAAACATGCGCAGATGGAACTCAGCCTATTTCCCACAGTGGTAAGTATTGAATAACGAAAGGTCGGGCTTGTGACAATTGTTTGGGGCATGCCCCTCCTGGTTAGTACCGTAACTCTTCTCTTTCTTGTGACAAGGCGTTTGCTAGAGGTCCCGTGTTAGAATTCCGGTCTGCCCATGTCAACACTTGCTTCTGTATCTCTTTATATTTGGTCGTTATAGAGGGTGTCCCACTCGTTACCCGTCCTTGGTTTTTCTATGTAACTTTTAAATCAATAACAGTTATCAAATCAGATTTGACATGGATATAACTTCGTATTAGCAGAAAAGTACTTGCGTCTTAATTCACCCCAAATAAAAGAAATATATTTTTCAGCACTGATTTGAGGTAGTGACAGAGTAGACCACTTCCGAACAGAGGGGGGGGGGGGGGGGGGGGTTAAACATTCTGCGAGAATAGACGAACCAGATTTTCATGAATCTGTCAACGTTGGTCCATGATAAGGAAAGTAGCATACAGTTTCTACATCAGCATGGCATTATCCAAGTTGTTAGACAATGTAATAGGAGCCATGTTATCTAACCCTAACCCTAGTCCTAAACCTAACCCTTGACCTTCATCAGAACGCTCGGGATGTGCCGATAGCTACTGCAACCTGCCATTTTACGTCCTACTTATGATAGTGTATAAAGATTTCAAAACAGAAGACAGAACGTTATTGATAACCACAGCGTGGGAGACCAGCAGGTGTGGCAACTGACAAGTGAAACAGAGGATCGGCCAGCTAGTCCGTGGCGAGTAACTATTGATGAATTTAGCAGTAGATTTCAACATGAGACACAGCACTGTGCATAAAATTGTCCAATATTACCTCGGTTATAGGAAAGTGTGTAGCAGATGGGTCTCAATGCAGATAACAACGTGGTAATGGGGGTGGTGCAACATTGGTTAAAGGTCACAGCAAAAGAGTTTTTTCTAAATAATATCCATAAGATAGTATAGAGATGAACAAAGTGTGTTGTCAGGCACGGGGAATTGGTCGAAAAAATAAGACGCAACAAATGTCTGGTTCGCTCTCTTGTAAAAATGCTATTAATAAAATTGTTATTACTTAACAGATGTCCCTTGTATTGGCTTTACGACAGCGTAAGAAAGTTTGGGAGTGAGTTTATTAATGAGTCAAGACGGTTGAAGACAAAACGGCTTTATTAATCTTAGTTTGCTCTTCCATATTTGTTAAAGTTTTTGCTCGAGTTTATTGGTTTTTTAAAAGTTTTGTTTTTGGAGAAGAGGAATAGAGATAAAGTAGGAGAATGACAAGAAGAATGGCAACATCAACATCAGAAAAGTAAAGGTAGTCTTATAGCAGACACTGCCGTCGAGGATGAAGGGTTAGAGCCATCATTCTACTAACCAACAGATTTGTGAGGTGGGGTCAGTTCCCTTCCTGACTAATTCCTTCCTTAGTCGTCATCCAGTTCCCATTTACAGCTGGGTTGACTGCAGCTGCCGGCAGCGAGAGTTGAACCCCGTACCTTGACCATGAAAAGCGAGTGCTGTAGCACTGCGCTAATCGACCGTTCAACAACATAATATACATAACAATAAGAAGGGCAAGAAAGACAATGTTTATAAGAAGACAGAGAAGAATAGATAATGATGACAGGTTTAGAATATTCTCAATTACTCATCAAATTCTTGATCACCTTGTAGTGCTATGCTATCGGGAACAGCAAAACAACCGACACCTATACGTCCAACCCTAACCTTGTATGTTACATATGTGAAAGTGGATTCACTAGAATTGGTTTATACAGCCACCTTCGAACTCACAGGTGATGTGAACACACAACACGTCGCACTGCTGTCGTCATCATCTCTCAGATAGACGCTGTAACTAATAATATCATTCTATGTTTCAGATAGACGCTGTAACTAATAATATCATTCTATGTTTCAGATAGACGCTGTAACTAATAATATCATTCTATGTTTCAGATAGACGCTGTAACTAATAATATCATGCTATGTTTCAGATAGACGCTGTAACTAATAATATCATTCTATGTTTCAGATAAACGCTGTAACTAATAATATCATTCTATGTTTCAGATAGACGCTGTAACTAATAATATCATTCTATGTTTCAGCTATCGCTATGGGACACTGCTGGAGTGGAGAGGTTTCGAACCTTAACCAGAAACATTTACAGGAACGCTCAAGCCATTCTTCTTGTGTATAGTGTAGACGAACCTTCGACTTTGTTTTACCTCAATAAGTGGGAGCAGGATGCCAAGGAGTATGCACCGACAGGTAATGTTTTACCCATTTTCGACTAGCAATAACCCATCAATAGGGATGAACATTGAAAGCCATTTCGGTGACATTTATGGGAGAAAAAGACTAACGTCTGGTCAGGCAAAATATACTGACCAGACATGTTAGTCGGGGTCAGGCAAATATACTGATCCGACAAGTTAGTCAGGGTTCGGCAAAATATACCGATCAGACATGTTACTTAGGCAAAACATACAGATCGGACATGTTAGTCAGGGTAAGTCTAAATATAAAAAAGGCAAAGGCCGCCGCCCATCGTAGACCATGATGGCAAAATTTATTTTGTTAGCGCTATTTTTAGTATGGATTATCTGCGCTACTTTTTATCCTCGCTCTCTCGTCTCGAGCCGCCCGACCCCAGTGGCAAGTCAAGGACAAGACGACTAAGGGGCGACTACGAGATGCAATGGTAGTGTACAGGTGTGTAGTCCTTATCATAGAGGGGATATAAACATGCTGGAAAGAATACCAAAAAGAGCGACAAAGCTGATAGTGGGATTTCAGAATTACAGTTAGGAGGAAAGACTCAGAAAAACCGGCCTACAGTGTCTAGATGATAGAAGAATTCGAGGTGACAATACAGGTTTATAAGATATCAGAGGAATGGATAAATTAGACTAGAACAAGGTTAAAAAAAATTACAGCCACCCACAAAAACAAGAGGGAATAGCTACAAATTAACTAAAGAGAGGTCCAGATTAGATATTATGAATTTTTTTTTTAGTCAGAGAGTAGTGAATGCTTGGAATGCATTGCCACGGGAGGTAGTGGAGGCAGGGACAGTTAATGCATTTAAGAATAAATTGGATGGGCATAGCTTTTAGAGCAAGGTAATGTAAAATGAAACTGGTTGTATACAGACTCTGCAGAGTCTCCTAAACCAGTATACAGACGTTAAGTTAAGTTAAGTATAATTGCTGATGCGTTCTGATAAAACTGAAAAGACTGAGAGATTGAAAGGGGCATCCTATCACTAAAAAAAATAACGAAGAAGAAAAACTGCTGTACTTACTGTTTCTTCTTCTTATTTGCGTTTATGATCGTATGGCCATGCTATATCTGCAGATCAGTCGCCATGATGAAGTATGTAGTCTTTTCCAGGTCGGAGCGGCTGCCCCATAGCTTTTTGTCTCAGCTGTGCATCCTCTGGCCAGGTCTAGAAACTCGTTTCACTATAAAATTGGCATTTTTGTAAAATGTACTTGTCGTTTAATTCACCCTAATTAAGAAAAATTAATAATTGAGTACTTTGTTATTTCACCATTTACCCTAACAGGGAAGAAAGACTAACTTCTGGTCAGGCACAATGTTCTGGTACGACAGGTTAGTTAGGACCAGGCAAAATATACTGGCCAAGAACCTCACATCGGCTTCCTCGCAGCCCTCCCTGAAAACGGACTGTTTTCATGGCAGCCTGACTAACGAGTGAGGTATCAACGTGATCCCCGTAGTAGTGATCGACACGCAGATGCAGCCAAGCAAAACACAACCGCCTGGAGTACCACTGTCCAACTTCATCAGCACGCTTGAGATGTGAGGAAAGCTACGATAACCCACCACTTAAAGTCTTTTTCAGAGCGCACAAAAGAGTAAACCTACTCACTGTGAGCATTCAACAGCAACTCACCCTAATTAAAAATAATTTTTGATGAAGTACCTTGTCTGTTACTTCACCATTTACCATGCCGTTTCCCCCCTGAAAATGTTGATACCACATCCTTTCAAACTTGAATAATAGTCCAATAAAGATGTGTGTGCATTTTGGGTTTAACGAAATGTGTACGTGTACACTTTCAAGTGTGAGAGGACGGAGCAGGGGAGTATACAACCAGCGAGCAGCAGGGATCATCAGCATCCACACATTACGCCATCTGATGAGACAGACTGAGCACCTATCACCTATGAATATGCCCGGAGTGCAGGGACGTCGATTCTTAGAAACAGAAGTGTCATTTTATCATTCTTATGATTCTTAGTCGACCTGTACTTCCACGTGTGCAATAGTCCCTGTGCAGATCCATCTCTGATGTGAACTGGATTTAGCCAGGTGGAGGATTTCCTGCTTAGCTGGCTAGACTCGAGCAGCTTATTACTCTACTATGGAAGGTGGTTAACTGATGTGTAAGTCCATATTAATAGACTCAAACACTAAAGCAAAGTAGACTCGCAGCCTGTTAGGCGCCATCTATGCTGCGCATAACAAACCACCCAACCATGCCGGTGTTATGCCATGTGACACAGTTAGTCGCCTCTTACGACATGCCCTCTGTGGGCCAGTGGTGCTATGCTTGTCCTTGTCATACACACAGACCCCGGCGGACCACATTAACTTAACTTAACGTCTTTATACTGGTTTAGAAGACCCTGCAGAGTCTGTATACAACCAGTTACATTTATATCCCCTTGCTCTAAAAGCTATGCGCATCCAGTTTATTCTTAAATGGATTAACTGTCACTGCCTCCACTACTTCCCCTGGCAATGCACTCCAAGCAGACACCACTCTCTGACTAAAAAAATATTTCCTAATATCTAATCTGTACCTCTCTTTAGTCAGCTTGTAGCTATGCCCTCGTGTTATTGTGGGTGGCTGTATTTAAAAAAAACTTGTTATAGTCTAATTTATCCATTCCTCTGATCATCTTATAAACCTGTATTAAGTCACCACGAATTCTTCTCTCTTCGAGACACTGTAGGCCGGTTTTTCTGAGTCGTTCCTCATAACTGTAATTCTGGAATCCCACTATCATCTTTGTCGCTCTTTTTTGTATTCTTTCCAGCATGTTTATATCCCCTCTATGATAAGGACTCCACACCTGTACACAGTGCTCCAATCTAGGTCTAACTAAAGCTTTATACAGTTTGACGATCACTTCTTTGCTCCTATGTTTAATATTTCTTTTTATCATACCAAACATTGCATTTGCCTTTTTCACTGCTACCTTAACTTGCTCACTCACCTTTCCTGTATGATCTATTATAACCCCTAGGTCCCTTTCCTTATCTATCTTTCTAATATTGTTTTCTCCCATTCTGTAATTATGTTCCATATTGGATCTACCCATGTGGATGACTGTACATTTATCTACATTAAACTCCATTTGCCAGCTTATAGACCATTCTCGAATTTTATCTAAATCCGATATCAATATTATAAATTATAAATATTAATTCCTGTAACCTGGCACATATGTGGTAAAAGGCGAATGAAGAGGGTTGGCATGGAACCGACAACCTTGCCTTGTAGAGTCTATTCGCCACAAAATCACAGACATTGAAAGATCAACAACGAGGGGTGTTCAAATCAAACCGGGACTTCTTGTTCTAGTTCTTTCTGAATGGATTGTAGCATGCTGGGACTACTATCATTAGTTAGGGGAGCTTGTGTCGTATTACTGCTAGGTGGTCCACTTGCAATGGACTAGTCATGTGACAGATAAATAAAAGTGGCGGACACCACCGTTAGTGCTTGCATGGGACAGCGTGTTGTGATGAAGTTTTTTGTGAAAGAACGCGTGAAACCGGCAAAAAGTTTCTACCATTTGGTGTCACTATCAACAATGAGCAGTATGTACACATTTTCAAGGATGTGCATAACCGTCTGCGTAAAAATAGCGGCCTGGTTTGATCACAAAGGGCGTACTGCTTCTGCAAGATAACGCTCGCCCTCATACGGCTCACCACACTACGTGCCGTCTGCAGAAGCTCGGCAAGTAGGTATGGCCACATCAACCTTACAGCTCAGACGTCGCTCCAAGCGATTTCTACCTGTTTCGACCCCTAAAAGAATTCCTGGGACGTCAGCATTTCAGTACCAATGAAGAAGTGAAACAGGCTGTCCTGGGTTGGTTCAGACATGCTAACAAATCTTTCTACGCTGACGCTTTTCAAGCATTAATTAAACGCTGGGATAAGTACATAAACTTTACAAGAGATTATATCGAAACATAAATGGCGTTTTGACTACTGCAAAATTTTTTTTTTTTTTACAAAAAGAGGTCCCGGTTTGACTTGAACACCCCTCGTACATGGGGCAAAAACGCACATCTTGATCGGCAGACTTTTTAGAGTAAATAAATGGGAAACGGATGACACACATGACAGGAAGACTTAACATTTACTTGTTGAAGACCTGTGCTCCGCAGGAAGATGAAAGGTTTCAGCTGATTGATTTTGTATTTATTTTTTCTCTGTTTTCAGCCCAGCGTTTTTTAATTGGCAACAAAATTGATATGGACCATTTAGTATCCAAGGAAACGGCGGAACACTTTGCTTCATTTCACAACTGTGAATTTCTCTTCATGACTTCTGCAAAAACAGGTACTTTGTTTTCTAATGTTAGAAGGTCCAGTAAGAGATCGTGTTACAGTATCTAGATTTTCATATTTTTAATTTTCAGTGTTAAACAACTTTTAGTGTTAATCTATGTGTGTCTGAATTTGAAATATTGATTTTAAGTTTTTAAAACAAATTGAGAATGACTCATAGGACCAACTTCATTGCACATGAACGCCCCGATTGCTGAAAGTGCCGAGGTGGCTCTGATAATTGTCACTGAATTTGTGAGGTACCCATTTACAGCCGGACTGACTGGGAGCAGCGGTCATAGAATGGAAAAAGTCACAACGTACTCGGTCTGTCAAAGTGAGCATGATGTGATATGAACCTGGGACTTTGGAATTGTATACCAAGCTTGCAACCCCCCTTCATATCAAGCAATGAGTAGCTCTTATCATATCAGATGTTGGCACACAACAATCAAAGGTAGGTCAGTTAGTCAACAATCACAGGTAGATCAGTCAACAATCACAGGTAAATCAGCCAAAAATCACAGGCGTGCCAGTCAGCCAACAATCACAGGTAGGTCAGTCAGCCAACAATCACAGGTAGGTCAGTCAGCCAACAATCACAGGTAGGTCAGTCAGCCAACAATCAAAGGTAGGTCAGTCAACAGTCACAGGCATATCAGTCAATACTTACAGGTGTGTCAGTCAACAATCATTAGTAGGTCAGTCAACAATCGCAGGTAGGTCAGTCAACGATCGCAGGTGTGTCAGTCAACAATCACAGGTAGGTCAGTCAACAATCGCAGGTAGATTAGTCAACACTTACAGGTGTGTCAGTCAACAATCACAAGTAGATCAGCCAACATTAAGAGGTATGTTAGTCACTCAACAATCACAGGTGTGTTAGTGAATAATCACAGGTAGATCAGCCAACACTTACAACAATCACGTTTTTCCCTTCATCTGCAGGTCAAGGCATATCAGATGTCCTTGTAACCGTTGCCCAGCGTCTGGTCGCCTTACATACAAAGATATCTTACGAGAAGGACAATTCATGGCTTGCGAACAGCATACACGTCAACCAGGGAGAGCCTGACCTGCAAAAACAAGACAAGTGCTGCTAACATATTGGCTTTTGTTATTATTTGTTATTCCTTAAGTAGATTTGCAGGTGGCTGAACAGCTAGGATCCTGGTCTTGCAGTCCTGAGACATAAGTTCAAGCCCCAGAAAGACATAGTTTATTTTCGATCTGGTGGGCTGGAGTGATATAGGTGTAGCATGCACACTACACTTTGACTGCTGGCACAAGTGACCTTGATATCTCAGCCCTCTCACAGGGTACCTCACCAATGGCAACAAACAGCGTAATTCAAGTTTAACCGTGTGTGAGATTATTTTTGTATTTACAAATCCAAGTCGTTTGTTGATACCACTCTTCTAACACAAGTTCATACGCTTTCTCTATCAAAGCTTTGTAAAACACACGTCTTTCTTTCATATTCATCTGTTAATCTCTCCATTGTACAAATGATTCTTAAAACAGCCTGCCACAACTTTCTGTTTATAAGCTTTTATTTGTCCGTTTGAGTAGACTTCTATTTCTCCTATTGTAACCTGAGAGCTGAAATTGTATATACAGACTCTATTAGTACAACCTGTTATTCTATCAAAATTACACTCCTGTGGTAAAAACATAGGGAGGCTGCGTGGCCTAGGGGTGAAACTTGCTTGGTTTTCACAACCCCAACGCATCGGGTTTAATGAGTAATGGCAACTGCACACTTGCAAACAGAAACTTATAACAGCCAAATAGGCGGTAGTTGTAAGAAGCGACGTTCTGTAAAGGACATGCTATTTACTTTCCTTTTGGTCAAAACATTTACGCTTTTATTTAACTTGGCATGTCCGTTGGTTGTCCGTGTGCGTGGACTTCTATTTCTCCTATTTTAACTAACTTCCTCATAACACATCGAGCTGAAATGTTATACACAGCATATACTAGTGCGAACTGTTAATCTTTCAAGTTCTGATGGGTCCTGGACAGATAATTGGAAAGCTTATACCGAAAAAGGCAGTTACAAAAATACTTACTTGTATTGACAGAGAGATCAACAACTTACAGTCGCATTCCAACAAGCACCTACGTTCATTCAGTTGAAAAATCGCAAACCACAAGAAGTAAATCTTGCAGATGATTCCGGTGAAGAAAACGATAGGTACGATGATCAAAATTCAACATCTGTAGTCCCCAAAACAAAACAAAAAACCATGTCTTACTATATATAAAAGCTAGTACTAAAAAATCTAGATTTTATATCTACGTTTTTTCTCCGTTAATTCAGTAATAATGACAACCTACTATATTGAACACCTGGCAAGAAACTCTTAACAGCTAAATAGGTTGGCAGTTGTAAAAGTGACACAGAAAATCACTCCATACAAGAGGAGGAGGTGTAAGTACCATGCTAAAAAAGCTGTTAAGGGCCGGCGAAAACATGAAATGCATAGTCTCCTTCGGGAAACTCCGCACCGAACTAGAAGTATAGCATCAGTTGACTGAACAAGAAGAAAGAAGCTACCTTTAATTGATTTCCACGCAGTAGTAACAGCATTCTACTGTACTGGCCACATGCCAAGAAACTTACAACAGGCAGATAGGTTGGCAGTTGCCAGACTGGCGATCTGCAAAAACATGCTTCTTACTTTACTTTACGAGGATCCCCTGACTATCATTTTGGATAACGTATAAAATCTATACTAACAAATTGTTTTATTTTGTTTGTGTTTTTGCTTTGTATAGATATTCTGCAATTTAATTCAGCATTTTTGTTTATGTTGTCCGCGTTTGTCCAGTACTTGATAAAGAAATATTAAGGTTGAAATGTTGGTTATCATCTGCTTCTTTTCTCTTGTCCAACTTGTTTTTGACTTGAATACTGGATTCGTGATATTCAACCAGGTAGATCAGAGGAAATACGAGAGAAAATTACAACAGTAATAAGGCCAATTGATATCCCACAAGATTTTGTTGTTGTAAAACAGAAACTGATATCCCACAAGATTTCTTTGTTGTTAAACAGCTGATATCCCATATCACACAAGATCTCTGAGTTTTGAAATAGAGAAACGACTGATATCTCGCATGATTTCTTTGTTGTGAAACAGAAACATAAATGATAAATTCGACTATAACAAGTTTTTTTCTTCAAAATACAACACCCTACAAAAACAAGAGGGCACAGCCACAAAAGAATAAATGAAAGGTACATATTAGATGTCATAATATATTCTGTTAAAGAGTGGTGAATGCTTGAATTGCATTGCCATGTGAAATTGTGTAGGCAGGGTCAATTAATGCATTAAATAATAGATTGGATGTGTATAGTTTCATATCAAGGAAATATAAGCGATACTGGTTGTAAACAGACTCTACAGAGTATTATAAACTAGTATAAAGACGTTAAGTTAACCTGCAGGCGCTGGTGTGAACCTACTGCTCTGGTCCTTCTGGGGTTCATGACAACAAAAGAGATGACGTCGTGGTTTCACAGGCGCCAATTATGTGTACACTAGATATGGATAGGACTGACATTTTGAAGTCCATCGATGACCGGCTTTTAGATGACGACACTGCAACAGATGAATCAGTAATTCACAGACTGCAATATACGAGGCGTGTTCAACTGAAGCCGGACATAACTGCACCAAGTGAACATACGTACGATGACGTCAATTCTGGTGCAAACAGCACATACCAACCGTCAAGTTTGCAAAATGTAATTATCCTCCGACTCGTAGTTTCCTCAGGAGACCGTTGAAAAAATTGGCGGATGTGATACGGAATCCGTCCAGAGTTGATTCGAATCAGCGAGCGGCGATTCAGTTTCTAACAGCTGAAGGATGTCGACCAGTTGACATTCATCGCAGAATGCAGGCAGTGTATGGGGACAAAAGTGTGTTGAAGACACAGTGAAGAACTGGACAACGATGTCCAAAGAAGGACGTGAGTTAACGAATGATCTCCTGAGACCAGGTCAAGTGCATATTGTTGCGTCAGAAGACGCCATCGCCAAAATTGATGTAGCAATTCGGGTCACCATAGACTGCCTACATTCTGCGCTGAATGTCAACTGGTCGACATCATTCAGTTGTTAGAAACCGAATGACCGCTTGCTGATCAACTATGAGTGGATTCCGTATCACACCCGCCATGTTTTCCACGGTCGGCTGTGGAAACTATGAGTCGGAGGATAATTACATTTTGCAAACTTGACGGTTGGTATGTGCTGTTTGCACCAGAATTGACACCATCATCCGCATCGTACGTATGTTCACTTGATGCAGTTAGGTCCGGCTTCAGTTGAACACGCCTCGTATAAACGATTTGCAGTCTGTGAATTGCTGATTCATCTGTTGCAGTGTCGTCATCTAAAAGCCGGTCATCGATGGACTTCAAAATGTCAGTCCTATCCATATCTAGTGTACACTTAATTGGCGCCTGTGAAACCATGACGTCATCTCTTTCGTTGTCATGAACCCCAGAAGGACCAGAGTAATAGGTTCACACCAGCGCCTGTAGGTTAACTTAACGTCTTTATACTGGCTTAGAATACGCTGTAGAGTCTGTTTACAACCAGCATCGCTTACATTTCTCTGCTGAGGAAAATACGAGTCAGAGGATAATGCAATTTTGCAAACTTGACGGTTGGTATGTGCTGTTTACACCAGAATTGACGTCTTCATGCGCATCGTACGTATGTTCACTTGCTGCAGTTTGGTCCGGTTTCATCTGAACACGCCTCGTATCAAACGAGGTTTGAGCAGATGGGGGTTCATGAGAAAAGGGAGCAGATGTCTGTGTACAGCCAATGAGCTGCAAGAACCATCAGTATCCACACCCTTCGCTATTTACTGAGAGATACCTTCCGCCTCTAGGTATGTCTGGAGCGCAGTAAAGTCGATACTGTAGAACAGAACAAAACCGATAACAATATGATGGATGTGGAAAAAAATGGCACTCAGAAACTATCTGAGACAAACTGGGCAGAACGAAGATAACTATTTCTGCGGAATTGGAGTGCAACGTCTGTATCGTACCGGTAACACTGCAAGATTGGAGGCGGGTATGGTTGTTGGGTGTGGGGGCAGGGTTAGTGGGGAGTAGAGTAGCAAAATTCACTCCACGAGGATCAGAAAATTGGTGCGCAAATAGGAAAAATTAAATATAGTGTTTTTAATTCCATTTTGCGTTTCGTTTCCAAAGAAGTGTAAAGGTGCAGTTGTTACTCCCAAAATGTGTTTTTGGACTGTCTTCTGAGCTATGAGAGGAGATTAAGGTCTGGCAAGGTATAACATACTGATCCGACATGTTAGTCAGGGTAAGGTAAAATATACTGTCCGAGACTCCCCACTTCAATTCCATGCACAGAGGACGACGTGGCTTAGTGGTTAAGTGGCACGGCTCACAACCGGAAGGTGCTGGGTTCGATCCGCATCACAGCACCGGCCGTTACCCCGGGGAAGCAAACCCTTAGAAAATGCAGGAGGAAGCAGACCCTTACATAAAATGCATGCTGAAGTAGGATGCACTGGGCCGACAGGCGCAAAATAAAAACACAGTGCAACGCACACCGCCTTGGGGATTAGAAAAATAAGCCGAACGCAAAACCCAAAAAAAAAAAAAAAAAAAAAAGTTTCCATGCACTTCTTTCTAGAAAAACTTCGTTTTATGGCAGTCTGAAATAACAAAGTGTTGGATCGACATGATCCCCGTAGTAGTGTGCAACACACAGATGCAACCAAGCATAGTACTACAGTCTGGACGACCCTTGTTCACCTCCACCAGCACGCTCGGGATGTGAGGAAAGCTGCTGCAACCCATCATTTAACGTATTTTTCAGGGTACACAAAAAGAGTAATCTCACTCACTGTGGGTATTCAACAGCAACAGAGAAAACAGCAAAAACAACAGCAGCAACAATAACAACAGCAGCAAAAACAACAACAATAACTACAACAACAGCTAAAACTGCAGATACACCAACAGCAACAAAAGGACATACAACAACAACAGCAGCAATAGCAACAACAATAGCAATAGCAACAACATCATGAGTTACAACACCCGCATTAACAACAACAACCGCAACAATAATAACGGCAGCAGATTTAACAAAAACAACATCAACAAGAAGAAGAACAACAACATCAACAAAAACAAACAACATCAACAAAAACAATCAACAAAAACAAACAACATCAACAAAAACAAACATCAACAAAAACAAGAACAACACCAACAACAAGAACACCATCAGCGACAGTAGCAATAACAGCAACAGCAATAATAACGAAAGCAACAATAGGAACACCAACAACAATACAAACATCAATGACAACAGCAACATGAACAGTAACATCAGCAGCAGCAACAACAGGAACTACGACAACAACAACCGCTACATATTGAACTGTAGAATATTCACTTTGGAAAACAATATTAGTATGCCCTATTCCTAAAAATCGCCTTCACTGCACTCAGGGCATACCAAGAGGTGCTCACTCTCCCAGTAAATGACGAAGTGTGTGGTTCCTGCAGCTCGTTGATTGTACACATTTCTGATACGTCCTCTCTTACGCCAATATCAAAGCTCTCACTCCTCCAGACAGAGCGAGTAGAACAAATAAATACACATTATTGTCTCACTCCTCCAGACAGAGCGAGTAGAACAAATAAATACACATCCTTGTCTCACTCCTCCAGACAGAACGATTAAAACAAATAAATACACATCATTGTCTCACTCCTCCAGACAGAACGAGTGGAACAAATAAATACACATAAAAACGATAATGGCCATACATACCTGATCCAGTCAAGATACAAGCCCAGTGTTGGGGTCACTTCAGTCTCGCATGACTGCCCCGCTACGTGGTTTAGCTTTGCGCGTTTTGTGTTAGATTGACAAACAAATACGTATTGTTATTAATGTGTGACTGGTTTAGGGAGCCTCTCTGTAATCTTGTGTGACAGTGATAACCAGACTGGGGTCTATGATCATAATGGGGTCTGTGAAGTGTAGATAAGACCGTGTGACTGGTTTAGGGAAACTCTCTGTAATCTTGTGTAACAGTGGTTACCAGACTGGGGTCCATGATAAGAATGTGGAGTCTGTGACGTGTCAAATAGGCGTTCACGAATATCTGTGGGTCTGGAAAAAGTCATTTGGGGTCTTTAACACATTTGGGTTTGTGAAGAGAGATGTAGGGAACACTATTCTATGGAACCATCGATGTCGTACCGACTTGGGATTACATTTGAGACTTATAATACGTTAGAGAGGCTTGACTTAAGACTTGGCTTGATAACCGAGGACTTCAAACTCAACTTAGGACTTAGATGGACGAATGAAAGCTTGATTTGTCATTATGATCGAAGACTTGAGAATGGACTTGATACTTAGAAGGACTTGACTTGATAACCGACGATATGAAACTCAACTGGAGACAGATGGACTTGACTGGGGTCTTGATTTGTCATAATAAATGAAGACTTGAGTCAAGACTTAGAGGGACTTGACTTGGCATGATAAATAAAGACTATACTCGACTTGAGATTTAGACTTGACTTGCAGCGTAAGTTAAATTTCGTTACAATGACGTGAGACTTGAGTCGAGTCTTGCTGACAGTCACTTAACTTCTACTAAAACATATGTGTTTGCTATGGGACTTCTTCTTCTTCTTCTGCGTACACAGTCAGACAGTAACCATTATTTTCTCGAAAAAAGCGGCGGTCATCCTGAGACTCTCGCCACTACCATAGAGCTTGTCTTGCAGTTCCACTGGCAATGGCCACATCTGCTCTCTCTGATCCTCGTATGTCGGGCAGTTCTGCAGCAGATGTTCAGTGGTCATTTTACCAGTACCGCACGGGCATTCGTCGGTACACCCTATCTTCAATTTGTTGAAGAGGTGGTACCTCAGTCTGTTGTGGCCAGTGCGAAGTCTGAAGACAACGACCTGCTCTCTTCGGTTCAACTGGTAATAGGCATCGTTTTTGGTGTAACCAGTATGTTCGGTTTCCCATTTGGACATGTACCTGGCTTTGATAAGCCGTTTTGACTCTTCGTACGTCATACTGGTATCTATTTGTGGTAGCCTTGCACCTTGTTTTGCCAGTCTGTCTGCCTCCTCGTTGCCTTGGATGTTGCAGTGTGACGGAACCCACTGTACCACTACCCTTTTTGGTGCGGACTGTTGGCACAGTTTGCAGAGTGCTGCTCTTAAGTCATTAAGCTCAGTGTTTTTCTGGCTTTTTAGCGCTGTGACTACGGCGAGAGCATCTGTCAGCAGGACTATATGGCTCTCATTTTCACTGTGTGTCACCATTTCTTCCACTGCCGCCCTCAGTGCCTCTGCCTCTGCTCTGAAGTTGCTCGTGTACTTACCAGTAGCGAATGACAGTGTTATTTTTCTGCCATTTGGTAGGTTCAGGAATGCTCCTGCCCCTCCGTTCTGTGTAGTGTTTGTTACAGAACCGTCGGTGTATGCATGGGTCCAGTCCATGCTTGGGTAGCTTTTCGTTATGAAGCTTAGGGTAGTGTCTCTCCTTTCTTTTTCGGTCTGGCAGTTTTTGTTTGCAATACCTGGTATATTTTCTACCACCTCTGGAAATATATCCTGCCTCCAAGTAGGTTTTCGTACAGTAGTGATGGGTTTTGGTGTTGTTAGTGCGTTTATGGGATCTTCGTGCATCTTTGCTTTGGCTATTTCTGCAAAGGCTATGGGACTAATTATACACATTTTCCACTACATGTTTTAATCTGCATTTTGGTAAAGTATTCTTTCCTATCTCATGCGATCTGAGACCTTCGTTTAGCTGTAGTGAGACAGCAACTTGCCAAGACTCGCTTCTTTCCTCGCCTTCAACCTCACACAAATGCTCCTCTGCTACTTCTTCGTCTTCAAGACAAAAAAAAAAACTAGCTGATATATTTAACCTCTTCTTCTTCTTCTTGTTCTTATTATTATTTTTCCTCTCCTTCTGCGTTGGGTTTTCTGATAATGCTAAATCTTCAGTCTTATCGACAGGATGAAGTCTACAGTTCTGAGCGTTGGCCCCATAGATTTGTCCTCAGTTCTGCTTCATCTTGCCACGTCTTCTTCTTCTTCTTCGTACGCAGTCAGACAGTAACCATTATTTTTTCGAAAAAAGCGGCGGTCATCCTGAGGCTGTCGACACTGCCATAGAGCTTGTCTTGCAGTTCCACTGGTGATGGCCACATCTGCTCTCTCTGATCCTCGTATGTCGGGCAGTTCTGCAGCAGATGTTCAGCGGTCATTTTACCGGTACCGCACGGGCATTCGTCGGTACCACCTATCTTTAATTTGTTGAATAGGTGGTACCTCAGTCTATTGTGGCCAGTGCGAAGTCTGAAGACAACGACCTGCTCTCTTCTGTTCAACTGGTAATAGGTATCGTTTTTGGTGTAACCAGTATGTTCGGTTTCCCATTTGGTCATGTATCTGGCTTTGATAAGCCGTTTTGACTCTTCGTACGTCATACTAGTATATGTTTGTGGTAGTCTTGCACCTTCTTTTGCCAGTCTGTCTGCCTCCTCGTTGCCTTGGATGTTGCAGTGTGATGGGACCCACTGTACCACTACCCTTTTTGGTGCGGACTGCTGGCACAGTTGGCAGAGTGCTGCTCTTAAGTCATTAAGCTCAGTGTTTTTCTGGCTTTTTAGCGCTGTGACAACGGCGAGAGCATCTGTAAGCAGGACTATATGGCTTTCATTTTCTTTGTGTGTCACCATTTCTTCCACTGCCGACCTCAGTGTCTCTGCCTCTGCTCTGAAATTGCTTGTGTACTTACCAGTAGCGAATGACAGTGTTATTTGTCTTCCATTTGGTAGGTTTAGGAATGCTCCTGCCCCTCCGTTCTGTGTAGTGTTTGTTACAGAACCGTCGGTGTATGCATGGGTCCAGTCCATGCTTGGGTAGCTTTTCGATATAAAGCTTAGGGTAGTATCTCTCCTTTCTTTTTCAGTCTGGCAGTTTTTGTTTCCAATACCTGGTATATTTTCTACCACCTCTGGAAATATATCCTGCCTCCAGGTAGGTTTTCGTACCTTAGTGATGGGTTTTGGTGTTGTTAGTGCGTTTATGGGATCTTCGTGCATCTTTGCTTTGGCTATTTCTGCAAAGTTTCTCCGCTTTAGTTTCCCATTTCCCAAATTGTTTAGTCTCTGGTGCATTGGATGGTCAGTCAGTCTTCGGAGTTTCTCTGACTGCAGCTGGGCTCTGCAGTCTCTTCTATCGGTCATGGATTGCAGTTTTGTAATCTTTTCCAGTTCTACAATTGGCGTTGACTTCATGCCTCCTGTTATAACTCTCATGGCTTGGTTTTGAAGTTTGCTAACTTTATCGAAGTTCGCCTTTGCTGCTGTTGTCCATTCCGCAATGCCATACTCGAGAACTGGTCTCACTCTTCCAGTGTACAGTTTCTTTAGTATGCTTTCGTCTGCTCCCCAGCTTGTGCCAGCAAGTTTCCTCATGATTGCCATTCTTTCTCTGGCTCTCATTCGGTTTCTCTCGATCTGACTTTTCCATGTCATGCGCCGATCAAATGTGACTCCCAGATAGTTTGGGTTGTCGTTTGGCTGCAGGAATTTGCCATTTAAACTTAATTTGGTATTTTGGGGTTTGATTGAAAGCGAGAATATTGTGCATGTGGTTTTATCCTCGTTTATTTTGACCAGCCATGAGTTCGCCCACTCTTCCAGCGATGTTAGGGCCTGCTGCATCCGATTTCTTGCTATGGTGAGATTCTTTTCAGAGGTCCAGATAGCCAGATCGTCTGCAAACATTGAGCTATGGACTCTTCTTGGTATATTCTCTGTAATGTCGTTTATATACACCAGGAAGAGTGTGAGTGACAGTACTCCCCCTTGGGGTACTCCCTGCTCGAGTGTCACCTTTTTGCTCATCTGCCCTTGTACTTGGACTCTGGCCGTTCTTTGTTTGAGGTAGTGGTTGATCCACTTGTACATTTTCTTGCCACGTCTGACATCTTAGATCTTCGTGGATCGGGTGTTCTTGAAGTATATGTTCAGGGGTCTGGACTCTTGTCCCATATTTTGAGGCGAGATAAGTAGCCCAGTAGTCTGGTGTGGACCGTTCTCACGTGGGAGATTACAGTGTGCTCGTGTCTTTGTAACTGGTGGATTGGGTCTGGGCAAAAACTTTAGTTACCTGGCTAGAGTTTATTCCAACTTATACTCCATCTTGGTAACAATATATCAAGATGTTTCTATTGCTATGGCATGTCTTATAAACCAGTCTGTGGTTTCGGTGTTTCACCTAGCTCTGGAGTGAGTTGAGGTCTGGAACAATATGTTTCACCTGACCATGTCATGAGGTGAGATCTGTTTCACCTCACCTTAGTGTGAAGTGGAGGCTTTGTCAGTGTGGTCCACCTAACCATGTCGTTAGGTTGGATCTCGGTAAATATGTTTCAGCTGATCTTTCAAAGACCGGTTAAGTCAAGTCTCGCTATCAACATATTGTAAAGAGCGACTAAATCAAGTCCCACTGACAGCATATTGTAAATGGTGACTAAGTCAAGTTAAACTGTGAGCATGCTGCAAAGAGCGACTAAGTCAAGTCTCAGTGACAGCATGTTGTAAATGGTGACTAAAGCCACACTGAGAGCATGATGCAAAGGGCGACTGAATCAAGTAATTTTGAAAATGGCGACTAAATAAAATCACGCTGAGAGTATGTTATAAAGGACAGCTACGCGCGTGTCGGGTAAGGGACTGGTTATCTCCACACAGAACAATACCATACCACAAAATGATAACACTGCTTCACGCTCCATGGCACAACCCATTGTAGATGAAGAGTGGCAAAGTCTAAACTATGTTGGTTCCCTATCCACATTCCACTGCATCCATAATTTTCGATCCATATCCACATTCCAGTTTATCGATAATGTTGGCCTATCCTTCTTTCTTTCTCCTTGGTCCTACTGCTCTTGCGATACAGCGTCGAAGAGAAATAGGATGCCTAGATTTCCTGCTATCGCGATCTTGGGAGTCTGTGCTGCCGTTTGGTGTAACTGAGAGTGGTAGAGATACCTTCGATCCACCGACATCGAGATCTGCACCTTGCTCGTGGACCGGAGACCTGCATTCTGACTAAATGACCAACCCACTTGATTTATTTGGAGTCAATGTAAGCACTGGGAGCCGCGCAACTTCGCATCTGAGTGGTCCTGGGTTCATTCCCAAGCTGAGGCGGAAATGCTTTTATTTCAAAACATGAGATCTTTACTTTTTAATGTAGGCACTAACTGGGTTTGTCCCCACTGTCTGTTTTAGCGTGGTGTTGTGGATTCATTCATGGATTGTCTTTCCGGCTGCCCTTCTCACACAGCGCATCTCACAGCTCTGGATCTTAGTCATATGTGTTTCTAGTAAGAACCAAGATTGAAATTGGTAACACAATGTAGGAATAAACAATGCATTTATCAAAATCTTCTTAGCTGAAAGAAGCACTATAGGGTGTTTCTTAAATCTAAATTTCACTGTATCCATAATATAGGTTATCTATCTGCATTACACATTATCCATGATATAGGTTATCTATCTGCATTATACATTATCGATGATATAGGTTATCTATCTGCATTATACATTTTCCATAATATAGGTTATCTATCTGCATTACACATTATCCATAATATAGGTTATCTATCTGCATTACACATTATCCATAATATAGGTTATCTATCTGCATTACACATTATCCATAATATAGGTTATCTATCTGCATTACACATTATCCATAATATAGGTTATCTATCTGCATTATACATTATCCATAATGCTGACTTCGTTCTGATATGAATCGACGCCACTGCACTCCTGATATATCCATAGTGGCTCAGCCCCTC
Source organism: Ariolimax columbianus (assembly GCA_036924085.1). NCBI lineage: Eukaryota > Metazoa > Mollusca > Gastropoda > Stylommatophora > Arionidae > Ariolimax > Ariolimax columbianus. The sequence goes on along the minus strand of JAVGWX010000016.1, from coordinate 29,788,087 downwards.
TCATCAAATGGCGAAGATACTGATCGTTACTGTAGTCTGCTAGTTGTACACAGCCAAGTTGCGTTTGATTTTCAAAGTCTTGCAATCGGTTCATTGCTGATTCATCGACTGATTTGTCTTCATTCAAAATGCGGTCGCTGATCAACCTAAAAATGTTTCTCTATCCATAGTCAATGTCCCCAATTCGGATGCCGCGAAGGCCAGGTCGTTAGCTCCAACATTCCCGTGAATCCCATCATGGCCAGGGCAGTAGATCCACACACGTTCCAGGTGGTTTAGGGGGTTCCATGTCCACTTTCCACTTACGCAACAGCCCTTCTGCGCCCTCCAAAGTAAGGATTGAGAGCCAGAGACGATTACGACCCTCTTTAAAGAGGTCCCAGATACCCACCTCAGAGTCGAAGTTACTGCCTGGATCTTGTTCCGACACTGAAAGTTGTAGCCAAATATGCACCGCTTCTCTCACTCCAGCAGAGAATCATCAAATACATTTCAACATTCCACTTTATCCATAATGTTGGCTTCTTATCCACACATCACTTTATCCATAAAGTTGACTACTTATCCACACACCACATCATCCATCATGTATAGTGATACCAAGTGAAGAATGAATAGTGCCATTACAGTCTTCCAATATTGTCGTAAAAGACGACTAAAAATAGTTGTCCTTGTGCGCTGCATCCTCAATCTGTACATCAATTGAGACATATGTCAGCTCTGCACCAGTACGCTGCATGGTTTGGTACATAAGCCATATTAGTGCCAGCTGTAATGTTCTCTCTCTTCTTCTCACGTGTCACAATAGATACAAAGATTCGTCAAGCAAAATGTCTACATTTGTAATTTGTTCAACTGCATTTCTCATTTATACATATATGTGTACAGGATGTAAACAGAAATTTAAAAAAATTATTATACACACACACCCACGCGTACACACATACACTTAGACGTACACACAGGTACATGAATGTGCGTATTTAGGAACTGTTTTTAGTGAGAATGACAGACTCAATAGAGAGACACGAGAGTGCAAAGGACAAACGCTATCACCTACCAGGTGTCTCGAATGCTAAACCCCCGCAAGATTTCCCTCCATGCAAAAAAGTATACGATCAAAAATATCTTCATTCCAACCCTGTGATACCAGTGCCAGGCATGGGCATTGAATAGGGCCCAGGGACAAAATTAGCCACCTGCGAAATGCTGTGCCTACGAAAGGTCACCAACAACTCCAGAAGAGATATAATCACAAATACGAATATCCAGTAGAAGGTTGGAACAATTCACTGACTACAGTACATCGATCAACAGAAAATGAATTGGTTTGACGGCATTGAGAATGCAACCAGACCACATTGTTCATGCAACCTTCTACAGGAGGACATCAGGAAGAAGGGCGAGAGATAGACTGAAAAGGTGGATAGAAGAAACGAGAACTGCCGTAAAGTTAGAATAAGTGTCACTCGGGCCACGAGAGAGACGAACGACAAATACATAACAAGACACTGGACTATAGCCCGGTAAAAAGTGAGACGACAAAAGAAGAAATACACCCACACACACACATATATATATATATATATATATATATAAATTAAGTACAATATCACCCAGTTAATCTACAAAATGGTCTTTACATCGATATCCAGTTCTCTGTTAGAACAATAACTGGACTATCAGAAAAATTCCATTTCAAATCTGGAATACGGCACGCATGTGTGCTATCCCCTTTGTTGTTCATCACATTTATAGAAATATAATAACATATGTAAAAGAAACAACATTGGTGAACTCTTAAACGAACTTATTTCGCAGACGATCAAGCAGTCATAGCAACTTCAGAAATACAATTGCAACAACATATTAACAAAGGAAATACAACATGTAAAGAATACAGCATGTAACGAATACAGCGTGTAACGAATACAGCGTGTAAAGAATACAGCATGTAACGAATACAGCATGTAAAGAATACAGCGTGTAAAGAATACAGCATGTAAAGAATACAGCATGTAACGAATACAGCGTGAACATTAATGTAGATAAAACTGCGGACATGACAGACCTTATCTTTTGACATCTTCTTCAATTCCTGCGCCAATTAACATTTATAATAGTGTACATCACCCCTCTCTCTCTCTCTCTCTATATATATATATATATATACACACACACACACACTTTAGTCTACTTATTTCCATGTACTCTCAACAGTTAGTCCGCAATACCCGCCAACAACATAAAAGCACAGACGAGCAAAGCTCACGAACAACAGCACGGCCTGAAAAAACTGCCAACCGTAACGAGTATCGACAGAACAAACAACAACTGTTATATTTAGAATGTATGGCAAAGAAACGATAGTAGGACTATTAGCTTGGTCAACTAGCTTTGTATTTTCATCGAATAATCAAAATAAAGAAACACTGCAGTCGAGGATGCAGTGATAGAGACTTCACTGTAAGACGTCTCAGCTTTTGTGAGGCGAGGTGAACAGTTCCCTTTTTCAATGTCTTGTTTTACAAATCAAAGAGTTACATTTTTGTCCATATCAGTCACTGGATCAGGTATTGCAGTTGGAAACATCAGTGTTTCGGAGACCTACTTCCTTTCCCCTCTGTCATACCATTCTTAACAGTAAACGAGGTTCCAATTTACAACTGAATTGACTCGAACATGTCGCGAGCCCTGTGCCTTCGCGTGAACAGCAACCGCTCTAACTACATTAAATCCAGCGCTCTTATACTGTGGTCGTATGATGCTTTCCATTGATATTTGAGTAGTATGTAGTCATGCCTACACGGAAACCATATTTTTCTTCTATTTCCCATGTGGAACAATTATTCCTTTGTGACAGTTAGTTTAAAGATATATTTCATTATTTGCATTCCCCATGATGTTTGTTATAGATAGAAGAGCTTACAATGGTACTTTATTCATTTAAAAAAAACAAACCAAGGGATGCAACCACATAAATGTAAAAAAAGAGTTATCCCATCATAAAAAATTCGTGTGAAAGGTTCTGGCTTGGGCGTATCCCCTCTTTATCCAGGTACAACCTAGTACGAGTGACCTATGACCCTACACCAGAACCACATAGACGTGTACATTGGCATCTGTACACTGAAGGCGATAGGTGTTAATTATCCACCCGAACAATTTCAATCACAGGAGCTGAACCTTGACAATAAGGCGTCGAAGTCATGGAGCGGACTAGGCAAGTAACTGGCAGAAGACAATACTGGCTGCTCTTGTAGCTGAAACCACTTGTTGTTGTTGCTTAGATGTTTGCCTCACTAGTTTCTACTGGCGGACGCGCACCATTTTCCACCCCAGACCGTAGTCCATTGGGCGATATCAGGACGCATAAACCAGTGTTTGGATGCATGTGTGCGTCTGTATGTACCTATGCTAGGTTTGTGCGCCCTCAGAAGCCAGCCCAACCAAAGTGCAATGGAAGGCCCTCACCATGACGGCACGTGCGAAAGTTGTGCAAGAGTGTAGGACAGTCAAATGAAACAGAGAGAGGTGAGAAGAGAGAGAAGGGGAAGAGAGAGAGAGAGAGAGAGAGAGAGAGAGAGGAGGGGAAGAGTTGCCCTGCATGTTTATTGGAGACATATAAAGCACATTTAACTGGTAAAATCAATAGGTCATCTCTATCAAAATAATAATGTGCACTCTTAAAACAGTTGTTTCTGTAGCAATTTGTTTTACATGACGAGCTTGCTAGCTCCATACACAACCACAGGAATTGCCTTTTATGACATGTTTATAAGTTTTACTGTCTCTAATTCTTTTATCCATAGGTATATAAAATTATTTACAAAAAAAACCTTTCAACATAAAAACAGTAATTATGAAAACAGACACTATAAAATCAATCGCCATAAAACAGTCACTTTGAATACTTCCACCATAAAAACAGTCACTATAAACACATTCACTATAAAAACATTCAAACTAAAAATATTAACTTTAATAACAGTAACTATTTAAACATTCTCTATCGGGACGGCGTGGTCTAGTGGTTAAGTGGCACGGCTCACAACCAGAAGGTGCTGGGTTCGATCCCTATCACAGCACCCGCCGTTACCTCGGGGAAGCAAACCCTTAGAAAATGCAGGAGGAAGCAGACCCTTACATACAATGCATGCTGAAGTCGGATGCACTGGGCCGACAAGTGCAAAATAAAAACACAGTGCAACGCAAACCGCCTTGGGGATTAGAAAAATAAGGCAAACGCAAAAAAAACAAAAACATTCTCTATCAAATCATTCACTATAATAAGTAAGAATTAAAAAGTTAACATAAAACATTCACAATAAGAACAGTCAATATATAAACTTTTACTATAAAAACGCAAACTTTATAAACATTACACACATAAGACCACGACAACCTCTAACATTTGCACAACACTGCTTATGTAGAAACTAAGCAAACTTAGACATCAATAAAATGATCAAAGACTTACAAAAATAATGAGCGAATATAGACATATCACAAAGGACAAACATCCTGCCCCATTTTGATACCAGAGACAGAGAGAACATCACAAATTTGTGTAACTCTGCTGTAGCCATATCATGTAACTCTGCTGTAGCCCTATCATGTAACTCTGAAGTAGCCCTATCATGATGGCAATGACCTTTATGTCATCACAGTATGTTCTGATATGTTATGTTATGTGAGTTCTGCTAAGTAATATTGTGGTATGCAATGTCATGGTATATTATGTTTTAATATGTGAATTACGTTAGGTTACATTGCCATTTGCTATGTGGTATTTTGGTATGCTGTGTTATTGTGATATGCTATCTTCTTTTTCTTCTTCTTCTTCGTACACTATCAGATATCAATTTGAATTTTTTCATAAAATGCAGCGGTCATCCCGAGGCTGCCGACACTGCCATAGAGCTTGTCTAGTGTTGGCACTGGTGATGGGTGATGGCCCCATGTGCTTTCTCTGGTCCTCGCATGTTGGGCAATTTTGAAGCAGATGTTCAGGGGTCATTTTCCCAGTACCACAGGTACATTCGTCGGTTGCACTTATCTTAGCAAAACACTTTATACAAACTGCAACGGGACGGCGTGGGTTAGTGGTCAAGTGACACAGCTCACAATGCAAAGGTGCTGGGTTCGTTCCCCATCACAGCACCGTCCGTTACCCCGAGAAAGCATATCCTTATAAAATTGCAGGAGGAAGCAGACCTTTACATAAAATGCATGCACTGGGCTGACATGTGCAAAATAAAAACAGTAGTGCAACGCACACCTCATTGGGGAAAAAAGAAATAAGGCGAGCGTAAAAAAAACAAAAAACTGCAACTGAGGAAGACCTGTGCTTTTGTACTAGGGCAATGGTCCAATAGCTAGCTCACAGCTAAAGGGATTATATCATCATCACATTACAACAAAAAGGTCTTTATCAGCTACAGAGACCAACACAAATAAAAACAGCTAACAAATCATGAGAAATTATAAGAGTATTTAACTATGACCATCCATCTTGATTAGCTATGATCGCAGAACAATCATGTGGTTAGTACAAATAAATGTAAAAAGAAGGAACCAACTTGTCATTGTATTATTAAAATATTTTATTTTAATTTTCAACAAATACAAAAGAAATGTGATAATGTGTAAGAGCTTTTATGACAATTTTCATCTTTTCCCTTCAATTGTACACCTCCAAGAAACTAAATTATTCACTATTTTATTACTGTATCCTATTCAAGTAAAACCAAGATAATGGGCACAGACAAGGCAAAAATCACACCTTAAGTTATTCTAGAACAATAGGAGATTGAGAAAGTACCTCGGCTCAATTATAAGCAACAATGGAGATTGCCTGAAGGAAGTCAGATGGAGAATTGCTATAGCAATGCAGAGGATGAATAAAATGAGAAACTTATGGCAGAGCTCTAATAAAATGATGAACATAAAAATCCTGCAAACTTGTAGCTTCCCGGTTGCAGCGTATGGATGTGAAACGTGGACCACAACACAAACACTTGAGAAAACGATTGAATCTTTTGAACTAAAATGCTACAGGAGGGTGCTTAAAATACCATGAATGGCGAAAAGGACAAAAAATGTAGATATCATAAAAGAACTGGATATTGAGGAAAATTGGCTAGTAAACAATATGACAATAATATTTGTACACCAAAGGTCATAATGCCCTGGAGAGAACGATTCTGGAGAGTATGGTGCCTGGAAAGCGGGGCAGAGACAGACTGAGCAGCAGATGGACATCACGGATATCCTGAAGATGACAGAGGCGGGAGTTCTGGCTAGAGATCAAGTCTTACAGATCAACGGTTATGAGAGCGTCGTTCTGCAAAGGACATGCTTCATGATGATGATTGTATTCAACGTTTTCTTTCGTTTTCCTTCAAACCCAGAAGGATACTACACATTTGGTAAGTTATGGGCCTGTGTGAATAGTGAGGCATGCAATGCCATGTAGTGAAGTCTTCCTAACTAGAGATTAGAGATGTTAAAATGCACTGCTAGTCACTTCTCACAACATGCACAGTTTCTGGATGAAGAAAAGTATCAAAAAATATAGTGACAATTGAACAGATTTTGGTGAAATTTTAAAACTATAGTTTTGCAGATGAAGGAATCTGTGTTTCTGGAGCCAAAAGTTGAGTTGAGTTAACTTAGCGCCTTTATACTGGTTTAGAATACTGTACAGAGTCTGTATACAACCAGTTTTTTGTGTAACAGAGTTACAAGGGTCCAACGAGCCAGCACCAGGGAAGCCTTGAAAATACTGTTCTCCCTTAGATTACATTTGATTCTGTTTCTAAGAATCGACGCTGCTGCACTCTGGGCATACCCATAGGTGCTCAGTCATTCTCCGCAAATGGTGAGGGATCTAGATGCTGATGGAACCTGTAGCTCGCTGGTTGTACACTGTCCTGCTCCGCTCGAACTTTGCAGTCGGTGGATTGCTGATTCATCTATATTGGTGTCCTCATTCAACAGATGGTTGTTAATTGATATCAAAATGTCACTCCTATCCGTCACCACCTTGCCCATGATGGGAGTTTTGAAGCATTTGATTACTTGATCCTAATAAATATTTGTATTATTAATATTTTATGTGATAGATAATTTGATTTTGTGTCTTTAAATAAAAAAATCACAACTTTAGCTCATTAGTTTAATATTAATTAATAAAATTTAAAAAGCACCACTTAACCCTTTTGCAATATTAGAAACAGGAAATCTATATTCATAAAAGCAAAAAGGTATTTGTTTGCCTCGATCATATACTGCTGCCTACAAATAAGACTTAATGTTGTTCCAGTATAACACTGTATAACAAGTCGGAAAAGAGTATTGAAGCCTTTGAAATGTGGGTATATGAAAGATTGGGTTGCATTTTTCTAAAAGATATTAAAACAAATGTGGAGGTATTGAAAACATTGGGGGTGAAAAAAGAATTAATGACCGAAATCAGGGTTAGACAGTTACAATTTTGTGGTCATATGAAGACCATAGCTAGAGGGGAAGGGGGTCATCCAAAAGGCAGACAACGTTATAAGTGGGTGGATAACATCAAGAGATGGACTTGAAAAAGCCTGTAAAATTCCACCATTACGGTAAGAGATAGAGTACGCTGGAGATCCATTGCAGCCGACCTCGATGCGGAGATGGCACTTGAACTGAACTGAGCAAGCATAACATCAAAGCGAGATATTCCATTAAACAGAATAATAGTTATGGTTTATTAATGTACTGAGCATTATAGGATATAAAGGGTTAACAAAGAGAGTTGTTATTGTTTGAAAATTAAAACATAATTCCTGTAAAATGGGGTGAACTCTAAAGGGTTAAGTTTTTATCAAGAGGGAATCCAGTCATATGGAAGTGGATCATGGTAGTAACTAAACAAATAAGTTTACAGGAGGCCACTGAGATGTGGTTCTAAAGATGAGTGTTGAAAATCCAATAGACTGATATGGTCACTAATGATGTTTTCCTAAAGGGGAGGGGGGTGGGAGATATAATGTAGTGTTTCTCAACCTTTTTACACTCCTTGATCAGTGAAAATAGGAACAATTATACACGGACCAGTACAAATTTTTCGTGGACTGGTGCAAATAGTAACAATTTCCTGGGAATTATTCAAGCAAATAAAACATAATGACATTAACCCTTAAAAGAGCTATAGAATCCTGAAATAAATCAACAAAACCAATAAAAAATGGACGCTTGTCTTTTACATTTATTATGATCTTGGAATAAATTTTGTATATGTTATGTATGAATGGAGGAGGGTCTAAAATGTCATGCTATTGTGCTAAAAGTAGAAATTGTTGTACTTTTGCTCCTGCTACAATAGAAGCTCTACCCATCGTGAGCAGTACATCCCCTGCTTTGTTTATACTAGTGTCACTAGGCCTACGAACGATCATTGGAAACTGACCCAACCATCAACAATACCATTGCTGTGGTATAGATCTAGCTCATCATTATCTCTCTTTATCTCAATATCTGATTGATTATCATCATAATCAAAGTCTAGCTTGTTAAATAAATAGAACAGACTCCGTCTTGATGGCCCCCACATGCTCAATATCAGATAAATCACTTATTTTTGTGCGAAAATGCACCGGTTTTAACTTCTAAGCTGTTTTTATACTTTATCAATAATTTCTCCTTGCATACAAATTCAAAACTGAAGGCAACGATAGGCGCAGTAACCAAGAAAGGAACACAATGACAACAAGTGGTTTTCAAGAGTATAGGATTTGAGGGCGTCAGCGGTTACCAGCTATATAGGACTTTAAGGGCCAAAAACATCATTTTGGTTGGACTGCATGTCATATTTGCTCATTAGTTATGAATTCTTTCCAACCATTGTCCAATAGACGTCTAATGCATTTGCTTTTCAAGTGGATTTCTCAGACAGAAAAAAAAACAATCCCATTATTTATATAGTAGTTTGTGTATTTGTAAATCTAACAATTATAATATGAAAATTCTATTGCTTTTTAAAATAACCATAATTCCAGCTTTAAATAGATTTGAGGGTCAGAAGCAATTTTCTTTTTTTTTTGCTGACCGACATGAAATGTCTGCGGACTGACATAAAATGTCTGCAGACTGACATCGGTCCACAGACTGGTGGTTGGGAAACACTAATGTGACACACAAGAAACTGTACAAAGAAAATACATAAATTTCCCTTTCAATGAATTTATGGAGACTGTTCGGCTCTGAAGGATGTATTAATCTATCTGCCCTTAGGAACCATGCAGTTCCCATCTGGATACTTCTCCCTGAACAATTTGACAATGTCTGGATCCTTCAGCCTGACTCCTTCTAGCTGGTTGCCAAGGGTAATCCTGGAACCAAAGTAGTAAATTGGTCAAACTATTTTCAAACTAACTACAGAGAAATGAAGAATAATTTAAATAACTAAGTAGTCATTTGGGAGGCAAGAAAAGGTACAGTGAAACTTTTCCAACGGTCCATAAAGGGCAGCTAAAAAGGGTTGTGCATGGGGTTAGCAACCACATAACTTGGAATCTTGGTATTCAAACAGGCAGGTGTATGTCTGCCGACATGTAGGCGAAGCTACCATTGAACAAACTACCACTGCCAGAGCACATTTAAGGGTTTTGAAAATCACTGCCTGAAAGGGGGTCAGCTTTGCTTTGTATGGAGTACAAAGGAAACAATCTTTTGAAAAATAAATTAACAAGATATTTAATATCTGAAAAACAGTCCCCAAAACGTGTATATTGTCTAGGTGTGCCTGGCCAATGGAGACCAGCTCTTAAAACTTCCCATCTCTATAGTTATCATCATCATGGTGTGCCTGTGACTGGCTAATGGGGACCAGCTATCTACAACTTCCCATCTCTATAGTTATAATCATCATGGTGTGCCTGGCCAATGGAGACCAGCTCTTAAAACTTCCCATCTCTATAGTTATAATCATCATGGTGTGCCTGGCCAATGGAGACCAGCTATCTACAACTTCCCATCTCTATAGTTATAATCATCATGGTGTGCCTGGCCAATGGAGACCAGCTATCTACAACTTCCCATCTCTATAGTTATAATCATCATGGTGTGCCTGGCCAATGGAGACCAGCTATCTACAACTTCCCATCTCTATTGTTATCATCATTACTAAAGCCTTTCAGCTACGTGTGGATCAGATTCATAGGCATCTCAGTCTTTGCAGACCATGCATGTGGCACCCTGTGAGTAGCCTCTTATGGCGTAAAGCTTGGGCGCTGAATATGGAGAACATGGGCTGCCCAAACTACGGGATCCCCCTCTCAGTCTCGCTGATGTAATCCAAAGAATGAAATTTGGCACCAGCTCAGCTGCAGGAGCTTCAGGAATGAGTTTGCAATTTTGAAACCATCCGCTTTAGGTGCTACCACTCTGGATTTTCTGTCTGGGTTTACTTCCGTAGCCCTACTCTCTTCAGAGGTTTCCACAAGGTAGTGGAGTCGTTCCCCGCAGATGCTAGTTACTCAAGACATCCGATGATACTCTCATCCTTCCAAGACTAGCCAGCACTCTCTAGGACTTGTGAGCTTAAAATCAGAGTTCCTCCTCTCCTAGGCGAACTGCATGAATAGGCTAACGAACTTCAATTACCCGAGTTTAGAATCAGTTTACCTTGTCTTAGATTGGCTGCCAACCAAGGTTAATGAGCCCAATCTGCCTGCCCAGTTATACCGCCGTGTATTCGATCGCTCCCCACAGCAGGCGATGTAAGAAAGTCCAGAGGTCTTCAATAAAAACATGCAATATCATTCTGTCCTGGGCCATTCATTTCAACTCTGTCCACATCTTTCCTGTTTCCTTTATGTTTGTCTGAAGCTCTCGTCTCAATGTATATTTTGATCTGCCTCTATTTCTCTTGCATTGGGGATTCCAGAAAGGAAACTGTCTTGTAATGATATCAGTTAATTTACTAAACTTTATATGTCCTATGCAACCCCAATACCTTCTCTTCACATCATACTCCACTGATCTGTCTTTCCAAAAGTTCCAGATTTGTGATTTGATCATACCCTTTCAACCTCTCTATTCTGCGCATGAATCAATTTTGAACAGTATGTACATTTTTGGTTGTTGTTTTTGCAGGGCGATACAATAAAACAGACTTTATAAAGAAGTTAATTAGTTTTACTTTTGTGTTGATCTTAATCTCTTTTTATTTCCATAATAATAATAATAATAGCTGCCCATCGCAAGCAAAGATGGTGACAGCATCAGATTATTGCTGTGAAAAGTGATTGTTTTTCTTCCCCTTCTTGCATCTTTCTAATTCCCTGGAACAATCCCTTTAGCAAGTGATTGAGAACAATATAGCCAATGGTTTTCTATGCTTAGTGTTTCAATCTGTCGAGGATTATTCAAAGCATGATCATGCTAGGGTGGCTGATGAAGCTTATTGTTCTGTTATTTTGGCACAGCTTTAGGTTTAGACTTAGGGAACGATATAACCATTGATTTTGTCCATGAGTCAGGCCAGTTTCCCACCACCCATAATTTGTTGCAGATGTGTATCTGGCCTTCCACCACTACCTCCCCACCTGCCTGTAAGAACTCTGCTGGTATATTCTCCACGCCGGCAGCCTTTCCTCTTCTCTATGTCTTTACCGCTGCAGCTACCTCCTCTCTGTTATCAGTTGGTTATCTTCTATAGTTATTGGTGCTGTAGGGATTATTTTCACAGGCTTGCCCCGTCTCTCATAGCTGTATGACGCGGAACAGTACTCCATCCATTGTGTTAGTACATCATTGTTCTCTATAAAGGACTTACCGCTTTTATCCTGGATCATAAAGTCCCTGGCTTTGACCACCTTGTATGATCCTTTGGCATCATTTCTGTCTAATCTCTCTTCGATGTTTGTACATTTCTGATATATCCACGATTCTTTCGCCTCTCTCTCATCTTATGTTGTATTGTTCTCTTGGCATCTGGCCTCTTTATATCTGCCGACCTCATCAGGTGAATTTTTTTGGTTGTTCAGTATTTCTTGCAAAAGTCTAGAATTTCTTTGGTCATTCATGGCTTATTTTTTGTTTGGTGGCACCCCAGGATCTCTGTCGCTGTATCTAAGAGTTCTGAGTTAAGAAACTTTGTTACTGTATCGGTATCCAGCTCCGAGAGCCAAAAGTGGAGCAAATCTCCTTCCTGACCTTGATTCTAATGCTTCGATGATTATTGGGTATTTGAGTTTGTCCAGGTCAAACTTTAGTCTAGTCACTTTTTTCCTTGCGACTCTCTTCAACCGCAGACATATAGTCATCATAACAAGATCATATATTCCTAAATCCGCTCCAGGACAACTTCTCGTTTTGTTGGTGTTGATGCTAGATCTAAACCTTCTCTGGACCAGTATATAATCAATTTGGCTGTGCACTTCAGTTTGGGTTAGTTTTTCCTGTAGAAATTTTAAGCCACAGAAACTTCATAGACAAGCCAACTTCTTCTTCAGGACATAGTGACGCTGTGTCGTAGTATACAGTGAAGCTACGATATATGTGCCTTTCAGCCTGACACATTCAGTTTCATCTGGCATTTATGGGCTCTGAATTTATCTTCCCACTGCGATCCCTATTCTCTTAGCCAGACTACACTAATGCAGATTGTTCCGAAGGCCTCCCTTGAATGTGGTCTAGGGTTTTGTCAGCTCTGGTTCACTGACCCTGATGCCAGTAGCCAGCTATGAGTCACTGGGTGCTGTCAGCCCATTCACTGTGCTACATCTTTGACACCTAAGGACAAGTCAACTAACAAGAACGATAAAATAGATGGCTTTGTGTGTATTTGTCAAAGAACTGTGCTCCCTAGGGATAGAAATTAAATGCTGCATTGGAGCCAAAAATACAGGTTAAAAAAGATGACATGTTTTAAAAATATCCTTGAAATATATCGAGATCTCGTCATGTATGTCATGTATGCAATACTGTCCGACAGCCTATCAAACCGTATCCGGACCTACTTTCAATTATCAAATCATGAAAGCTATGCTGGTACGACAGTTTGATACGTTCTCACAGTTTGCCCATTGTAATAATGTAAGCGCAGTTCCTGGTAAGAGAAGGTGAGGTCACCCTAAAATGCGCTGGACGTATGATATTCGCAAGTTGACTAGCATGACATTAAATGAAACCACAGTGCATGCAATGGATAGAGTACAATGATGACGGACAGTTCATAATGCTACTATGACCACCTAAGTTATGGGACAGACAAGACGAGACGAGATGAAAGTCTTGGACCAGATCTGAATGTATTTCTGTAAATTATTTACTACACTAGTCTTGGAGTGATTTTGTGCCATAGTAGACAAATCTGATGTTGATTTTGGGTTTGGGCGGTCCATTTGATTTGTAGATTTTCTTTGGTATCAGTTTGATTCTGCTAATGACTAACATGATCAGTATTGCAGTCGCGCTATGGCATGCATGTGTTATTTGGACTGCATTTAGATGTTGCCTGCGCTTTAGTACAAAATCAATCTGCTAAAAGTGCAGGAGAAGAAAGAGGTATTCAAGCAAGAATGTAGCAGTCTAGGAGAGAGGGCAGAAGGCGAAGCCTCCACAAACGACACATGGACACCCTCAAAATAAATATTTACGACTGTGTTGTCTCCGCTTTTGGCGTCAGGAAATCATTCAAAAAAGACTGGGTAGAAGCAAATACAGCAACACTTATCCCACTTACTGAAGCAAAGAGAAAGGCGCTACTGTACTTCAAACAAAGAGAAAGGCGCTACTGTACTTCAAACAAAGAGAAAGGCGCTACTGCACTTCAAACAAAGAGAAAGGCACTACTGTACTTAAACAAAGAGAAAGGCGCTACTGTACTTCAAACAAAGAGAAAGGCACTACTGTACTTAAACAAAGAGAAAGGCGCTACTGTACTTCAAACAAAGAGAAAGGCGCTACTGTACTTCAAACAAAGAGAAAGGCGCTACTGTACTTCAAACAAAGAGAAAGGCGCTACTGCACTTCAAACAAAGAGAAAGGCGCTACTGCACTTCAAACAAAGAGACAGGCGCTACTGTACTTCAAACAAAGAGAAAGGCACTACTGTACTTCAAACAAAGAGAAAGGCACTACTGTACTTCAAACAAAGAGAAAGGCACTACTGTACTTCAAACAAAGAGAAAGGCACTATTGTACTTCAAACAAAGAGAAAGGCACTACTGTACTTCAAACAAAGAGAAAGGCGCTACTGGACTTCAAACAAAGAGAAAGGCACTACTGGACTTCAAACAAAGAGAAAGGCACTACTGGACTTCAAACAAAGAGAAAGGCACTACTGTACTTCAAACAAAGAGAAAGGCACTATTGTACTTCAAACAAAGAGAAAGGCACTACTGTACTTCAAACAAAAACCCTCAGAAGGCTATAGAGAAAATCTTCGAAGTGCAAAATCAGCAAGAATGTAAAAGGTGTGAGAGAGCACAGAGGAGCAGGCAAATGAGAATGTAGGAGGTGTGAGAGACCACAGAGAAGCAGGCAAATCCTGTGATAGGCCAGATAACGCTAAAGCTTCTTCAAATGTCAGAACTAGACGACAAACCCATGGTGATGTAACTTTCCGAGGCTTTAACTACACTTTCTAGTGGCAAGGCACCAGGAAATGATAACATCCTCGCCGAGGTCCTCAATGAAAACATGGAAGTTATTTTGCCTCGCCTTCATGATCTACTGATTCGCTGTTGGAGGGAAGGGGAAATCCCCCAAGATATGTAGGATGCAAAGATAGTGTTGCTATACAAGAATAAAGGTGACCATGGGGACTGCAATAACTTCAGAGGTATCTCACTACTGAATTCCGCAGGTAAATCTTTTGCACGTGTAATCCTAAAGGGGTTGCAGAGACTCGGAGACCGTGTACTGCCTTGAGTCTCAATGCTAGGAATGTTATGTGCTAGAAGACTGGCCTGGCTGAGTCATGTGAGTAGAATGGACAATGGGGGTATTATAAAACAGGTGTTGTATGGTGAGCTGTCAGAAGGGAGGAGACTCCCAGGCAGACCCTTGCTCAGATATAAAGATGTTTGCAAGTCATCAATGACAGACTTTTCCATCGACAACAGTGTTTGGGAAATTTCAGCCGCAGTACGAACCGCATCGTTAACATCACTCTGAAATGGCTTATCGCCATTTGAAACCACTTGAAGAGAGACACTCAAAAAAAGCATATTCGCCGAAAGTAGAAAAGACCCACCTAGTGAAAAAAGACATATCTGCTTTAACGTCTGCATAGATGAAAAAGGCCATTTATTTATTTATTTGACAAATCTCTGTGATGTTGTGAGTGGCTTGAGGCATCATTCAGGAATACTATGTTTTCTTAAAACACAGCCAATCTAATAATAATAATAATGTTCGCCTAGGCATCTAATGCCTGTTGCGTCAATCGATCACTACCATGTCCAAAAGTTGAGACTTGTAGCCAAACCTCGTTCAATGCTGAAGGAGAGACTGCTAACTGCAGGAGCTATGTAGAACAGGGGCGGTCCCCTACCACGCCTACAGCCGGCCAGTGGGAGACCGTTGCTACACATAGCTGACTTGAACATGATCTGGTGAGCCGGAACTTCCTGGTCCAGTCGAACCACATGTCCGAACACAAGACAGGCAGTGGCGAATCAGAGATGGCAGGAAGACTCGTCTTTGCAGACACCTCGACATTATGAACGAAATCGAACCACTGGATACCGGGAATGTGTTGCTGGTTGCGCATATCGAAGGCATCAAGTTTCTGAACCATACAGAAGGACAGAAATCACACACATCTGATAAATACAAATTTTGGATCAGAGAGAGAGTCTGCCATTATTCAACACGCAGTGAAGGTCGTTCATAGCTGAAGCAGCAAGCCCGATCTGCCTTAACATGTCAGGCGCACTACGTCCATCGGATTAGAAATGACTCCCCAGGTATGTGAATTCATTAGTGCACTCAACTGTGTGACCATGGACAACAATGCTGTGAGGACCAGTGTCGAAGCCAAGGTTCTGAATTTTTGTCTTGCCAAAGATATTGATAGACCCAGGTTTGATGTTTCGAGATCATGTTTTTCGAGAGACTGTTGCAGAGCCACATTATCTAGGCCGATTAGGACTATGAAATTCGTATACGTGAGGTCTGTGATGCGTGTTTAGTCCATGTCAATGTCCTGATGGTGGGAGTCAAGGCGTTAGAGAATCCAGTCGATGGCTTGGCTAAAGGTCAGGCGCAAGAACGCAACCCTGCCTGACCTCTGAAAATGTTGGGAACCTGTCCGAGAGAGTGCCACCTAGGCGGACTCTTTTGCCAATGTGGCATTGTGAAAGGCTATACATAAATCTGGATCACAAACATGTCCCGCTTACCAGTTTGGCTGTACATTGTGTGGACGACCAAACAGTTCCACTTTTCTTGTTCCTGGTGACAGTCTCTCGATGATTCCGTAGATCTCATCGGGCTTGTGGCTCGTCGCACGAACCTGTGAGGTTACATTAAGCACGCCTGTCAACTTCATCCAATGAAAACTCATACACTAGACTAGTAAAAACCAAATAAGCAAACAGCAAAAAGTACTTGATAATCTGCATGATTATAAACTTTGTGATTTTTTTGTGTTTGTAACAATGGGTAGACATTGAATTAGTCTGATTACACATTCACATCATATTATCCTTAGTTAGTAGACATGAATTACTCTGATCAAGCAATTTCAATTCTAACTTTAAAACACACACATCTTAAAATACATTTCTAGAAATATGTGATTTGGATAGAACACAAAACTGTCAGCTTATTATTTTCGGATAGTACAATGACAACCTGGACAATTTTCAATCACTGTAAAATTGAGATTATCTGAAAGCTAAAGTTATGTTGACTGCGTTTTTTTTTTAACCATGAAGGGCTTTTGTTGGCAAACTTTAAAGAGCCTGGCACGAACATTAATGTTATC
This sequence comes from Ariolimax columbianus, assembly GCA_036924085.1. Taxonomy (NCBI): domain Eukaryota; kingdom Metazoa; phylum Mollusca; class Gastropoda; order Stylommatophora; family Arionidae; genus Ariolimax; species Ariolimax columbianus. The sequence continues at coordinate 29,771,106 of JAVGWX010000016.1, read as the reverse complement.
ACTTCATGTACATACTAGACAAGCTATATAAAGAATAAGTGAACCGGCATGCTTTCACGTGGTATAATTCTGTTGCACAACAATGCTTGTCTGCATGTCGCAAACATTGTGCAGGAAGCATTAGCACAATTAGCACAGAAAAGGTGGGAAGTTCTGTCACATCCAGCCTACAGTCCCAATCTGTCGCCATTTGACTTTCATTTTTCAAACTTTTAAAAAAGCGTTAAAGGGACAAAGATTTCACTCCAATGAGGACAATGATTTCATTCCAATGCAGACATCATGGTCTCGGTGACCAAATGGTATAATGATCAACCAGTCCCTTTTCGCGGACAGTATCCGCTGTCTTCCCAAGCAGTCTGGATGTCTATAGCAACTTCTCCTAACAACTTCTGGTGTATGCTTGCTTCCTAACAATTGCTTCGTTTAATTCTTCATTTGATTATGCCCCGTACATATAGGTGACTTATCCATACCTCAGCTACAATGACATCACAATCCATTCCTTTGTTGACACCCTTGGGATTACCCTTTACTCCAACCTGCAGAAGAAAAACAAACAGGACTAGATTCTTCTATTCTACTTCATACTCTTTTCCTCATTTTTAAGTTTGAATATCTTCTTCTTCGTTCGTTCTCAATCTCCCACTACCAAACCCTGAAAGGGCTTAAGTAGCAGAATGTAGTCCAGAGAACGGAATGTGTTGTGTCGTAGTTTACAGCTTGGCTGTGATATTTGCACCTTTCGGTCCAACACATCCGACTTCAGCAAGCATTTTTTGAGCACCGGGTTAGCATTCGCTCTTCGATCCCTTCTCCTTAGCTAGTCTGCCCTGCCTGTTATCCAGGATCACCGCATGGAGGTGTAGAAGGGTCTTGGCAGCTATGGTTCGCTGGCCCTGATGCTAGCAGTCAGCTATGGGTCGCTGACCACTGCAGTTCATGCGCTGCTCAGCATCTTGATCCCAAGTTTGAATATGTATATTTTTACAGAATTCAGTGGCCGGCCTGACATCTGCAACCTGATGTGAAGAACACCATCATTCATTCACTTTTTCATTTCAATATAAAGCCTTGGCTACCTCTTTCTGTGGAATGTACAGAAGCTCTGGCTAATGCAACTGTAGAGGCATTAAACCTGCAGGGGCTGGTGTAGAACTACTGGGCTGGTGTGGAACTACTGCCCTGGTCATGCTGGGGTTCAGAGCAAAAAAAGAAAGGGCTGAAATCACAATCACCAATTACAAGTACAATTTGGGTGACATTTGGAAGTCTATCAATGACCACCTGCTAGATGACGACCACCTAATAGACGAATCAGTAATTCACAGACTGCAGATCTTTGATATTGAAAAGCTTGAATAAACTGGGGCACAAGACAGGACTGTGCAGAAGGGTGTACAACTAATAAGCCGCAGGAACAATCAGTATAGACCCATCACCCTTTACTCATTGAGAATGAGCACCTATGGGTATACCCAAAGTGCAGTGAAGTCGATTCCTATGAACATAACAGAATAGCTTGTCCATTTGAAAAGAAGCCAGTTTCCAAGCATCGACAGCCATTCACATTTTTGCTCCAATGTGAAGTATAGGTTTTACCTGCAACTGGTCCCGTTACAGGACAAACGTGTCCAAGCTTTTACTGTGATTGATTATAACGGTCATTTTTTTGTAAATACATGAAGAGGCTGCCAGTCCCAAGCACAACCCTCTTTAATCACTTTATGACATGATTGGAAGGTGACAGTGGTCTATTCTTTCATCCCATGTTCTATGAGCACCGTAATGCCAAATTTTGACACATGACAACATCATCATCATCATCAAGTGCTCTATCGAACAGCGTTGGCGATCATGGACCTTCATTTCCTCTCATCAAGTGTGTCATCAGTTCGTTTCGAGCCCCCATTAACAAAATTTGTAATTAATTTTAGGTTCTGTCAGACCATGATAAAACTAGGGATATCCAATGCAGCAGTGCTTTCCTGCTGCCTTCCGCCAGTAGCCTTTGTTAACTCAATACTTCATGTGCAAGGCAGCAGACAGTTTGAAGTCAAACTGTCCTTCTCCTACATGAACTGTCTTCCTAGGCTATCAAGCCCCATCTACCAAGATAATATGACTCACACAATAACACCAAATATAATCTAAACATGCATACTGTATACATACAAACACTGAAAAAATAGTAAAATAGCTTGATAGAATCTGCAAAAGCAGTCAGTGAATTAGTACTCCAATGGCAGGAGCAACGACAGAACTGCTAGGGCCAGTTGTATCTCATTGGTCTGCCACCCCACCCTTAAACATGCCAGCTTGTAAGACCCTGCTGGCCACTATATGCCACTCACACAGGCCATTGACAACCCTCCTCCAGAAAGTTCGGTCTTGGGCTGCCTTTTCTGCTCTCTCTAGTTGAGGTTCAGGTAAAAAAGTTAATTTTCAGTACCAGTATCCTCTCCAGGTATTTCTTGGTCTACCTATCATCCACTTCCCCTGTGGATTCCATGTCAGGGTCTGTCTCACCACATTTGCTTTTGATATCCATAGCATATATTATCCAACCTCATTTCCTATGCTTGATATGTTGCTCCACTGGTTAATGTTTTCTTTTCCATAGGTCTTCATTCCTCACCTTGTCTTGCCAGTCTTTTCACATTATCCTCCATAGACATTTATTGATGAAAGATTTGAGTTTCCTCTGTATTGCCTTTGTTTTTTTCCAACAAGTTCCTGCTTCATAAATGGATACTGACTTGACATTGGAATTAATCTTAACTTGGTATTAGTTTTCATTTTCCTGAATTTCCCCATATTATTTAGCAACAGGAATGCTGTCTCTGCCTTCCCAATTCTATCCCTTACATCTGCCTGTGTCCCCTGTCAATGGCCTTTGTCCCGAAAGGAGCAACAAGCACTGATTGATATAGAAAGAGTGGATGAGAAAATAGGAAAAGAGAACAAATGAAAGAGATGTACAGGAAAGTCTACATAAAATATGGAATGTTTTCGAGAAGAAAAAGAAGAAGCCAAAGAATGATTGTTATCTACAAAAAAAAATGGAGAGAAGAGTAACAACAGAGTCAAGTGAAACATACTGATCATGAACTCACTTCGTTTCTATGCTGCACTCCTGAAAATAGGCTGTGTCATAGCAGTCTGGGTCAACAAGGTGGGGATCAATACTGTGCCTTTCCGCAGTGGAATATGCAGCTCCAGTCTGGAACAACTCCGCCCATGCCTAAACAAGTTGATACAGCAATGAACGAGGTGGGCAGGATAGTGTCGGGGTGCCTTAAACCCAACCCAACAAACAAAATATATCCCTTAATTGGCATTGCAGCACCTGATATAAGAAGAGGTGTAGCTGCAGAAATCGAACGAGGAAAACAGGAAAACGACCCTAGACACCCGATGTTTGGCCATCAGGAACAAGCCACAAGACTTAAATCAAGACACAGTTTCTTAAAATCGACAGAGACCATCCAGACAAGCCCGGAAGGTCGACGCATCGAGAGGTGGCACGAAACAATGCAGGATCCATGGATAGAGCTCAAGGAAGAGGCTGCGCCTGGACACCACCTGCCCTACGCTGTGTGGAAGGCAATCAACAGACTTTGAACTGGTGTCTCAAGATGCAGAGCGAACTTGAAGAAATGGGGATACTCAGATGTCGACACATGTGAATGCGGCGCAGTTCAGGACCAAGATCATCTGATGACCTGCCCCAACCTCCCTTAAACCTGTGACATGAACGATATGATGGAGGCAAACAACAAGGCAGTTCAAGTTGCTGAATACTGGACGGATGCTGTGTGACATGGTGTTTGGACACGGAAAGTAAGTAAGTAATATGGTGGAAAGGTTACTGAGAAGACTCAATTTGCACTACAGCTAGGGTGACCCAAGTTCACCTTCTCTATATCTCAGGATGTAAGAAAAGTCACTGTAATCCACCACCAAAGAAACATTGTCAAGAGTCTAACTCAGCACAAGTGACTTAAAGTTTGAATATTCAATGCCAGTGCCAAGTCAGTGCTGTTGTATAAAGTGTAAACATGAAGAACGATCAAAGCAATACAAAAGACTTCAGTCCTTCATTAAAAGATGCCTACACAAGATAATGGGCATAAAGTGGCAGGACATAGTGATGAATGAAGACCTGTGGGAAACAACAGCTACTGGAACAATAAATTCAGAGAAAAAAACGAACTGACTACGGTATACACTGAGGAAGGCACAGTCCAACATAGTTAAGCAGGCTCTTACATGGAATCCTCAAGGGAAGCAAAAGAGAGGTAGACCTAAAAATACACGGAGAAGAGAATGTGAGAGGCAGAAAGAGCAGCCCAGGACTGTGTATGGTTGCGAGGTGTAGTCAATGACTTATGCACAGAGAGGAGCAGCAGCTTTGATTGATTGATTGAAAGATGAGTGGTTTCCAACAACAATCACAACAACCTACCAAACAATGTTCCTTGCCATGGTTAATCCAGTGACCTGTTCGGCCCGTTCTGATAATTCTTTGGAGCTGATTTGTCTTGACCCAGATAATCTCATCCACTCTTTTGTACCTAGAGCAAGAAAAAGAAAGGTAAAGATGAAATGTAAGGAAATAAGGTTATACATATCAAGATGCTGAGCAGCACATGAGCTGCAGCGGTCAGCGACCCATAGCTGACTGCTAGCGTCAGGGTATGTGAACCAGAGCTGCCAATACCCTTCTACACCTCCATGTGGTGATCCTGGATAAAAGGCTGCAACAGGGCAGACTGGCTAAGGAGAAGGGATTGAAGAATAGATGGCTAACCCAGTACTAAAAATATGCCTGCTGAAGTCGGATGTGTTGGACCGGACGGTACAAATACCGCAGACAAGCTGAAAACTATGATACAATACATTTCGTTCTCTGGACTACATTTTGCTACTTGCAACAAAGCCCTTTTCAGGGGTTGGTAGCGAGAGATTGAGTCAGCCTTTGGCCTTGAATCCGTTGTAACTAAAGATTATATGTGATGGCTCGACTTCATTGCTGTGCTATATAGATATAGCTCGGTCTCTCTCCGCAGAACAGTATGCTGCCTGCAGAGAGCATCACACAAAGCACAAACTTCACAGCTCCAGCTCTAGAAAAAATTGCCACCATGAACCAACTGTAGCAGCTCGAAATCGAACCCCCCAACCATCTGAACACGAGGAAAATAGTTAGACCACTTTGCCACAGAGACTACCGTTGTAACTAAATAGCATTGATTGTTGGGTGTGCTGTGTAGGGATAGTCTTGTTACGTGGTCAAACCATTTTAGTTGCTGTCTTTTGATGTAGTATAATACTGGTGTTGTTCCCACCAGTTTCCTACTGTTATCGTTTCTGATCCTGTCTCCCCTTGTTACACGCAATATTTTATGCAGGCATTTCATTTCTGTTGATACTATGCTGTACGATGATGAAAACAAACTGCAAAACCACATGAACGCGCTTGCGACTACCTGTGCTAAATACAAAATGCGAATTAGCGAGAACAAAACAGAAACTATGATGATAATATAGAACTCCTGGGCTACTCAAGATAATAATGATATTGCTCTTCAACAGGTCCATGAGTTCCAAGTATTTGGGCAGTATTTTTTGGCAGATGGCAGGATCGACAGGGAAATCGAGACAAGGTGTCAGAAAGCATCTGTAGTGACGTATCAGCTGTCCCCATTGCTTAGACACCTGAGCATTAGTTTGGCAACAAAGCAACAGCTGATAAACAGTATATTTATGCCGATTTTGTGCCAAACATGGCCTCTGTCAATGGCTTGCGAGAGCAGAATTTCGACTTGTGAAATGAAGTGTTTGAGGAAAGTCATCAGTGTTACCAAAAGAGACAGAATGCGGAATTACGACATTCGAAGTATAGTCGGCACTAAGTCTTGTGCCGAATACATTTCCAGGCAGAAAATAAGTTGGTTTGGCCATCTCATGAGAATGCCCCCTCATCATCTTCCACTGATGGCTTACAATGCTGGTAGATCTGGCTACAGGGCAAGAGGGTGGCCGCAAGGTAGGTGGATATATGACATTAGAGTGATTGTGCAACGACAACGGCTCACATTGACCGATCAACGCACTTGGTGCAGGATAGATGACTCAAGCTCCCCCCGACGCTAAACGGCACAAGTGGAAAGAAAACTAACTAACTATTTGTCTACCTAGTCAAAAGCTTTTTCTTGATCTTCAAATGCAACATATAAGTTCCTGATCATTTTCAATTGTTTTCTCCACCAGCAGTTAGACGTCCACTTATAACTTAACTTATTGTCCTTATACTGGTTTAGAAGACTCTGCAGTATACAACAAGTTTCATTTATATTTCCTAGTTCTAAAACCTATGCACATTCAATCTATCCTTAAATGCAGTAATTGTCCTTGCCTCCACTACTTCCCATGGCAATGCATTCTAAGCATTCTTCACTCTTTGACTAAAAAAATATTTCCTAATATCTAATCTGGACATTTCTTTAGTTAAATTTGTAGCTATGCCCTCTTGTTCTTATGTCGCTAGGTGTGAAAGAGAGATGCGTTCTTCTGTGTGCAATATGTAGCATAATCCTTACTTCTGTAGTATTTTTTTAAACGCAGTCAATTCATATTTCTCTTGGTCTTCCTCTTGCTCTGAAGCCGTGCTGTTACAACCTTTCACTATGGGTAAGTTATGAGACATTTTTGTCATGTGAGAAAACCACTTAATTCTCTGACTGTATATATATGCCAAGCATGCATTGTTCCAACTTTCTTTCACATTTCTGTTTTCACACTGTCTCTTCTAGTGACTCTAACTGCTTTTTGCAAGCATCTCACTTTACTGTTCTTGTATTTTGTTAACTCTAACTTAGAGTTGGTGGGAATAAGCTATTGAGCAATGTTGATCATTGCTCAGACTCTCAGGCATTGATAAGTTCCCTAGAGCACCTGGAATGATCTAGGTCTCCATATTTCATGGGCGAATTACAAAATTACAATTTTGCTGATGGCCAGCCTACGAGTGGGATCACTGTAAACAACAATGCTGACCCTACTGACTTCATCAGGTCTCTGATGTACGTAGCAGTTCTGACATTGTCCGGATGATCGGTATGACAGTCTCATTTATGAACTCGCTGTACAGAGTCTGGTCCCAGCAGAGGTTATCCCTGAAAGCCAAACTGTGCCTTTGCGAATTCTGCATCGTTCCAATAATTTTGAAACTTGGATGGTCTTGCAAAGAAATCAGATGAGTCTATCATTTGACAAAGTCTGGAAGGATGGACTTAGAGTCAAGCTAAGAAGAAGTGATGTTTGTGGGAAGATGTACAAGTGGATCAACCACTACCTCAAACAAAGAACGGCCAGAGTCCAAGTACAAGGGCAGATGAGCAAAAAGGTGACACTCGAGCAGGGAGTACCCCAAGGGGGAGTACTGTCACCCACACTCTTCCTGGTATATATAAACGATATTACAGAGAATATACCAAGAAGAGTCCATAGCTCAATGTTTGCAGACGATCTGGCTATGTGGACCTCTGAAAAGAATCTCACCATAGCAAGAAATCGGATGCAAACGGCCCTAACATCGCTGGAAGAGTGGGCGAACTCATGGCTGGTCAAAATAAACGAGGAGAAAACCACGTGCACAATATTCTCGCTCTCATTAAAACCCCAAAGTACCAAACTAAGCCTAAATGGCAAAATCCTGCAGCCAAACGACAACCCAACCTATCTGGGAGTCACATTTGATCGGCGCATGACATGGAAAAGTCAGATTGAGAGAAACCGAATGAAAGCCAGAGAAAGAATGGCGATCATGAGGAAACTTGCTGGCACAAGCTGGGGAGCAGACGAAGGCATACTAAAGAAACTGTACACTGGAAGAGTGAGACCAGTTCTCGAGTATGGCATCGCGGCTTGGACAACAGCAGCGAAGGCGAACTTCGATAAAGTTAACAAACTTCAAAACCAAGCTATGAGAATCATAACTGGTGGCATGAAGTCAACGCCAATTGTAGAACTTGAAAAGATTACAAAACTGCAATCCATGACCGACAGAAGAGACTGCAGAGCCCAGCTGCAGTCAGAGAAACTCCGAAGACTGACGGACCATCCAATGTACCAGAGGCTAAACAATTTGGGAACTGGGAAACTAAAGCGGAGAAACTTTGCAGAAATAGCCAAAGCAAAGATGCACGAAGATCCCATAAACGCACTAACAACACCAAAACCCATCACTACTGTACGAAAACCTACTTGGAGGCAGGATATATTTCCAGAGGTGGTAGAAAATATACCAGGCATTGCAAACAAAAACTGCCAGACCGAAAAAGAAAGGAGAGATACTACCCTAAGCTTCATAACGAAAAGCTACCCAAGCATGGACTGGACCCATGCATACACCGACGGCTCTGTAACAAACACTACACAGAACGGAGGGGCAGGAGCATTCCTGAACCTACCAAATGGCAGAAAAATAACACTGTCATTCGCTACTGGTAAGTACACGAGCAATTTCAGAGCAGAGGCAGAGGCACTGAGGGCGGCAGTGGAAGAAATGGTAACACACAGTGAAAATGAGAGCCATATAGTCCTGCTGACAGATGCTCTCGAAGTAGTCACAGCGCTAAAAAGCCAGAAAAACACTGAGCTTAATGACTTAAGAGCAGCACTCTGCAAACTGTGCCAACAGTCCGCACCAAAAAGGGTAGTGGTACAGTGGGTTCCGTCACACTGCAACATCCAAGGCAACGAGGAGGCAGACAGACTGGCAAAAGAAGGTGCAAGGCTACCACAAATAGATACCAGTATGACGTACGAAGAGTCAAAACGGCTTATCAAAGCCAGGTACATGTCCAAATGGGAAACCGAACATACTGGTTACACCAAAAACGATGCCTATTACCAGTTGAACCGAAGAGAGCAGGTCGTTGTCTTCAGACTTCGCACTGGCCACAACAGACTGAGGTACCACCTCTTCAACAAATTGAAGATAGGGTGTACCGACGAATGCCCGTGCGGTACTGGTAAAATGACCACTGAACATCTGCTGCAGAACTGCCCGACATACGAGGATCAGAGAGAGCAGATGTGGCCATTGCCAGTGGAACTGCAAGACAAGCTCTATGGTAGTGGCGAGAGTCTCAGGATGACCGCCGCTTTTTTCGAGAAAATAATGGTTACTGTCTGACTGTGTACGCAGAAGAAGAAGAAGAAGATGAGTCTATAATTCTTCCATGTGCGCAGTCAAGAGGCACATCTTTGCAAAGAAATCAGATGAGTTTATAAGTCTTCCATTTACCAAGAGGCACATTCTTGCAAAGAAATCAGATGAGTCTATAAGTCTTCCATGTGTGCAGTCAAGAGGCACATCTTTGCAAAGAAATCAGATGAGTCTATAAGTCTTCCATTTACCAAGAGGCACATCTTTGGAATCCACTGACATGACCTGGTTAACAACAATAAGGTCATCTTACAAAGATCTAGAAAGAATTATTTTTATGATGGGCTGGCGCCACCTCTCTATCTTTGGTTGTGAGGTTCACCTCTTCCAGGATGTCCAAGCCCACCAGATCCTGCACTTAGGTGCCTAAATCAAGCAAGACCTGGCTGCGACAAATCACCCGCATCTCATCAGAAGTATATGTCTCATGGACTTTGGCGATCAATTGTGGTCACAGACGATCGAAGTGAAGGACCTTACATTACTATATTTCTTTTTGTCTACATTTGATTTCCCTGTCCATTCTATTGTCATGTGTGAACATGCTTACCAGAAATCTGAATTCTGATCAAATCTTGAGAAGTGGTGGAATGGAACATACTGTTACAATGGGTAAAATAGCAGGGAAGAAAGATAGAGGGAGGCAGAGAGAAAAAATGTAGGAAAGACTGAAGGAATGGCACAGGAGATGTTCAACAACAATTGATAAATGACACGTGAAAGGAGATCCATGATCTCCAATACCAACTGGCAAGGCACATGATAATGATGATATCTTGTAAGTTAGAGACACAAGAGACATTATGCACAGAAATGCTCAAGTTCTAATACTTAGTTTATTTGTGTATTTTCTTACCCCCACAACTCCAGGCACTCCCGACCCAGCTCCATGGCTCTGGCAATGGAGACAACAGGAATACATTAGTGATCTGTATACATTCTGTATATGTGAAAATTATACATTAATTATGCAAATGTTTGTTGTTTGAGAAATCACAGCAACTCCATATTTTCATGCAAAGCTCAGTCAATGATATATGGTATTATAGGATAATGTAGACAGCAATGGCTAAGCAAGCCTTTTTCTTCACCGCTTTTTTGTTAATCCTTCACATTGCTTTCCAGTTCTCTGGAAAGAGCCTGCTTTTGTGGAGAGTTCTTCAAGGTTCTCAAACCGTTTTATGTGCAGGTTTGTCTGTGTGGGCCAGTGCTCAGTATGCAATTGCTAAACATATAATAGTCTTGCAGGATATGTTACGCTGTATGTGCTGCTTGCCTGCATATACACAATTGTAGCCTGTGTAATTGGCCATTCAATCTGTTACATTCCGAAGCACAACAATTGATTCGGAAAAACCGGACTCTGAAGTTGACTCTCATATTAATTGAGAAGTAAGTAGAGGAGCTTGTGGCCGAATGGTTTCAATGCCTGCCTGCTGACAAGGAGGCATCAGATAAAATCCCCGATTGTTGTTGTTGTTGAATGCCCACAATGAGTAGGATTAAACTTTTGTGCGCCCTAAAAAGGACGTTAAGTGGCGGGTTGTCGTAGCTTTCCTCACATCCCGAGCGTGCTGATGAAGGTGGACCAGAGCCCCTGGAGCTTTGACAAGAGATCGAGTTTCTTTCAGTCAGGCTGTGATGGGAATGACATTCTGCAAAGGGCGTGCTACATGACGATAGTGGTTAGTCTCCGTGGACCAGTGCTTAGTACCCAGTAGCCTAAGAATACAACAAACAATCTTGTAGGATATTATTGGCTTTCTAAGCTGCATGTGCACAAGGGGGTGTTAGAGCCAATTGATGATGTTCGTCCATCATATGTGATGAAGACCACTCTCTTGTTCAACCGCATGGACAGTCTTTTCTTTTGCTCTGGCCGCTGAAATGGGTGACTTGCGCAGTGATTTTGAATAAAGTGAGAAAAAAACTGTGCCATTTGTCAACCTCACTCTCTGGTCCTGACCTACCTTTGGCCAACAGCAAGATTTTATCGAGATGACTGGAGATAGCACAGTATGCAGATTTTTCCTGAGGGTTTACTACGAAACCTTTCTTGTAAGCAAGTATTCCACAAGGCAGCGGATGGGGGGGGGGGGGGGGGGGGGGGGGGTGTGTCATGTCAATCCTATACCTCATTAGCCAGGCTGTAATAAAAACAGGCAGGGCTGCGAGGAAGTCGAGGTAAGGGTCTTAACCTTATTTTGCCTGACTTTCATGTCTGATAAGTATGTTATGCCTGTACAGATGTTAGTCTTCCTTCCTCCTGGAAATGCATATGTTGCTTTTCTGTTGGGGGTGAAATAAATAAACAGCCAGCTCATGACGTGGCGACAGCAGTGGTGTAGCAGCATGTAGTCCTGTGCCTAAAAACTCCTCGACTACCACTACCCAAGCAATGGGAATAACATTGTACGACAGGAAGTGATTAGTAATTTGTTTTCATACAATTGATTGATATTAATTATTTGTGGTAGTAGTTAAATGTCATATAGAGTAGCAGCTCTTAATTGTCTTCATGGTGCTGAAATTAGGGAATGTGTTTTACAAATTATGCTGCTTTAAAATCAAAGAAAAATGGTATATGAAGCCACTCTGAGATGGCTATCTGTGACCTATTTTAATTAGGGCCGTAATCGCCTATGACTCTTAATCTTTGCTTCAGAAGGTACAGAAGGACCGGCTGTGGCATGAGTGGATAGTGGACATAGAGACCTTGAACCTCTGGGAACTTGTATGGATCTAATATCATGGCCATAGTGGGGTTTGTGGGTATGAAATAGCTGACATCCTGGTCCCATGGGCACCCACAATGGGGACATTGGCAATGGACAGAGGTGACATTTTCAAGTTGATCAACGACTGCCTTTTGGATAAACACACTGCAGTCAATGAAGCAGCGATGCACAGATGGCAGGATTTGGAAATCATATGCAGGTCCAGCAGAAAGGGACACCTGAGTGGATGGAGGAGTATGTACAACCAGCGAGCTACAGGAAACATCAGTATCTACATTCTTTGTCAATTGCTGAGAGACACTGAGCACCAACGGGTCTGCCGAGAGTGCAAAGACATTGATTCTTAACAAAACGGCAATAATCTATTGTTGCTTCTATGTGGTTGATTTTTCTTTGTTGCACACTCACATATAACCATATCTATTTCGCTCATAAACTTGGCATCCTGTCTAAGGCTTCTTGTATACAGTTTCCCCTCATTTAATTTTAAAAAGAATATGCCATACTATACTTTTCATGGAGCAGACATATGAGAGTAAGTCGGTAAGTAGGTCATTCAGCCCCTGATATAGAAAAGCTGAAAAATATATTTGTTTGTTTCTAAAGGTGTCATTAGGTGGAAGAAATATCCAGTTATGTGACTACTTTATGTAGCAGATGCTATGTGTTGCATGCACATGCACAACTCAGATACAAAATGGCATCCATGCTCACAGAGTGTACAATTAAATAGAACCATGCTGTTGTGCACTTTTCAGGATAACAAAACTCTGTGCAAAGGATATTCATTAGGAAATGTTTCCTGTGAAGTTCTGTTTAAACTTCAGGATGCAGTTCAAAGAGGACATTCACTTCTGATGACTAGGGAAGTACTGCGACACGATGACAATGCCAGACCACATCATCATTATCATCAGATGCCCTGCCGGTTGGCGTTGGCGTTCATGGACCTCCAACTGCTTCTATCATGTGTGTCGTTTACCAACTCTGTTGTTGATTGTCACCCGTGCCATTCTTTCAGGCTGTTCAACATCTTCTCTCTCTGCCATCCTCTGTCTGTCCTTTCTGCTATCTTTCCAGTTGTCACCACGTGCTCCAAGCCACCTCTTCTCATAACATATACTGATCAGACATGTTAGTCAGGGTCAGGCAAAATATACTGGCCAAGACCCACACCTCGGTTTTCTCGCAGCCCTTCCTGGAAGCGGACTGTTTTCATGGCAGCCTGGCTAACAAGGTGAGGAATTGATGTGATCCCCATAGTAGTGAGCCTACACGCAGATAAAGCCAAGCATAACACAACCACCTGGAAGACCCTGGTCCACCTTGATCAGCACGCTCGAGATGTGAGGAAAGCTACTGCAACCTGCCACTTAATGTCCTTTTCAGGATGCACAAAAAAGTAAACCTACTCATTATGGGCATTCAAAACAACAACAACAACATAACAAGCACAAAAAAGGACGACTGCAACATGTTGTCTTTGTGTCTCCTCGAGTGCTGTATAATTAGTCTTCTTTGCAGTCCACTGGATCCAGACCACATACGGTTCTATTAACCTTAGATAACATTGACCAATTCGAGTGGCAATTTCTTGAACATCCACTTCCCAGCCCCAGCCACTTCCACGTGCTTGATGCACTAAAAACCCACCTTGGTGTGAGATTTTTTGTGAAAAGAGGTTATACGTGAAGTGGACATGCGGCTCAGACAGCAGATCAAAGACTTCTATGCTGCAGGTTTTAGTGCACTGATAAAGTGATGAGATGAGTGAATCAATGTTGGTGGAAATTATGGTGAGAAATAAGGTTCAAATTAAGCTTAATAACAAATGCTTTTTAACCTTGTTTCTCATTTCATTTCTTTTAAATTGTCATTTGTGACCCGCCCTCATGTTTGGAGCATACACTATGTATTTTGTCTTCCACACAAAGAAACATGTCAATAGTAAAAACTTTGACCATTTTCATTTAATCTTTCTGTGCTCTCCTTTTATATGCTATTGAAGGTTCTCCCTCCTCGCACTCTTTACTTGCTCTCATCATCCACCCCCAAACAAAAATACAAAATGCTTGATCTTTTCACGACAACTCTTCCCCACCAAAATGCTCCGCCATCTTCTATAAGAAAAGTGCAAAATGTGTTTTATTTTTTTTTCTATTCAGCTTGTGTATTCACTACGTAGACAAAAAAAAATGAAGTGCAACAACTATCTCACTTTTTTTAAAATTACAAAACAATTTAATGTAAATTCGCTGGCGCGTATGGTCAGAAAATAAACAAACCCTGAGCTGCTGTCTTTTAAAAAAATTTTGCATTAGTTTTATTTCTCTATTCCCGAAAGCGGCATGCGTTGCAATATGTTTTTATTTTGTGCCTGTCGGCCCAGTGCATCCGACTTCGGCATACAATTTTTATAAGGGTCTGCTTCCTCCAGCATTTTCTAAGAGTTTGCTTCCCCGAGGTAACGGAAAGTGTTGTGATGGAGAGCAAAACCAGCACCTTCAATTTGTGAGCCGTCTCACTTAACCACTAGCCCACACCGCCCCCAAGCTGCTTTCTGATCTCAACAATTTATTAATTTGTGTGCTTCAAGGGTTTCTCCATGGTACAATGTAAAGGGCGAGAAAGTCTTCTTTGGACAAATGATTACCTTCCAGTCACCCAGAGAAAAATGAAGCCATCATCTTGCAGTCCAGGAATGTCCAGTCTTCTCATTTCATTGTCCCCCATGGTACCGTAAGGAAGTTCCATGTGAATGTCCCAAGGTGGGTCAGCCATAACTACGGCACACTTGCCTAGTGTAGACATGTCAAAGTACCTCAGATCACATTGAATCCACTGTGGAGAAGGGAAAAAGCTTGTCATCATCATTTATTTCTGACTCCAGTAACAGAAGTCAAGGTTAATGTCAGTGTCATGTAAAATATACTGACCAAGACTTCACCTCATATTTTAATTGTGCTCCTGTAAACATGCTGCATAGTTTTAAAAAAAAACATTTCACAAATGATGGTACTGTTTTAACCTTGGATGTTAAGACCCAAATTACATTCTGCCAAAGACGGATGTGTCGGACTGAAAAGTGAAAATATCGCAGTCAATCTGTAAACTAGCAACGCATTCCGTTCTCCGGACTACATCCTGCTACTTGCAAAGCAATGTTCAGGGCTCAGTAGCAGAAAATTGAGAATGAACACAGAAGAAGAAGAAATTAGATCAAACTGTTAAGGCAAATTGTCAGACCCATTTAGAGTTCAAACAGGGATCAAACAGGGATGCCTACTACTAGAATCTTTTTCGTGGTCTTGGACTGGGTGATGCAGCAGACAAGAGAGAGTACACAAATTTGAATACAGAGGACATTTGATAGGCTGGAAGATCTCAATTTTGCAGATGATATATGTATGCTGTCACAAATGTAGATGGACATACAAAGAAGGATGGACAGACTAATATTTGAAGCAGCAACAGTGGGTTTGCAGATTAGTGTGAACAAAAACAAAGGAAATGTGAATAAAGAACAAAGAAGATTTAAAGTTGAAGTGAGGGCTGAACTTCATCGCCACAGGTCTCCCCATATGGCTCTATCTCTCTACACAGAACAGTATCCCGTCTGCCGAGAGCATCGCACAAAGCACGAACTCCGTGGCTCCAACGATGAACCCAGGGATCTCCGGAAAAATCACCATCATGAACCGACCGTTGCAGCTCGAATTTGAACCCAGACCATCTGAACACATAGTGAATGCTTGGATTGCATTGCCACAGGAAGTAGTGGAGGCAGGGACAATTAATGCATTTAAGAATAAATTGGATGCACATAGCTTTTAGAGCAAGGAAATGTAAATGAAACTGGTTGTTTACAGACTCTTCTAAACATAATCTTCTAAACCAATATAAAAACTTAAAGTTAAGGTAACATGAGACAAACGGCTTGACCACTTCGCCAGAGAGACAACAATGATACCCCCATAATGATAAATGTTCAGATAATTGAAGAAGTACAAAGTTTTACCTATCTGGGAAATTACATTGAGTGAGATGGAGGAAGTACAAAGTTTTACCTATCTGGGAAATCACATTGAGTAAGACGAGGAAGGAACAAAGATGAGGCAGTACAGTACAAAGTTTTACCTATCTGGAAAATTACATTGAGTGAAATGGACGAAAAAACAAAGACGAGGCAGTTCAAAGTTTTACCTATCTAGGAAATCCCTTTAATTAAGATGGAGGAACAAACAAAAGTGTTAATGCCAGGATTAGCAAAGGCCAGATTTGCTTTCAACTATCTTCGCCCAATATGGAACTTGATAGCATTCTCTATGGATAATAAGATTAGGCTATTTAACACAAATGTAAAGTCTGTCCTGCTATATGGTTCTGAGACATGGCAAGAGACTAAGGACATCATATCCAGACTGCAGACCTTCGCCAACAAGTGTTCCTGTTGCATTAAAAAAAAAGGAGGTAGCATGTTCTTTGCACAACGTCCCTTCTTACAACCACCACCTATTTGGCTGTTTTAAATTTCTTGGCAACTGTGCAGTACGGTAAGTTGCCATTACTTTCTGTACGTGGTGAAGCACAGTCGCTCAAGAAAAAAACCCAGTGGCTGCCAAGCTGGACATGGTGGGAATCAAATCAGGCATGTTTGGATTGTGAAAACCAAGCAAGTTTCGCCCCTAGGCCATGCAGCCTCCATCACATTACTGCCTGCAATATTGTCAGAGATAATGGTAAACACAGATCTGTGGGAAAGAACACAGCAACAACCAATATAGCTAGAAAATGGGGAGAAAAAGTGGAGATGGATAGGTCACTCTCAGAAACATAACTAGAACATAACTAGACGTGCACTTGATTGGAACCCACAGGCAATGAGAAGAATGGGAAAGTTAAGAAACACATTGATGGTGAACAGCAGAGGAGAAAGTAAGTTCAATTGACATCTCATGGGTGGAACACAAGAAGATGAGACTTAATAGAATGGAGAGCCAGGCACATGATGATATTGAGGGTTAAGTGCAGACTTCCTGCATGGAGGTCAAAAGAAGCAAAAACATGATGATTTTTAACCATACAATCTGTTAACTGAGACTAGGCTAAATGTGAAGGGTTTTAGCCACATAATCTGGTGCATAGCCACTGGTGTCAGTCGAGTGTGACACACTATCCAAGTCACTACCTCATGTTCCCATCGAGCACCTGAAAAGAGGCTGTATTAAAGTAGCCAGATCAGCAAAGTGGGGATTGATAGATCTTAGGACATAAGAAGAGCAGCTGTAACCCGCTACCAAAGCACAACCAAGAGTGACAACCCTGGAGTAACTTTAAAGAAGAACGACCCCATCATCTTTTTTTTTTTTTTTTTGCGTTCGCCTTATTTTTCTCTAATCCTCAAGGCGGTGTGCGTTGCACTCTGGTTTTTATTTTGCGCCTGTCAGCCCAGTGCATCCGACTTCAGCATGCATTTTATGTAAGGGTCTGCTTCCTCCTGAATTTTCTAAGGGTTTGCTTCCCCGGGGTAATGGCCGTGCTGTGGTGGGGATCGAACCCAGCCCCTTCGGATTGTGAGCCGTGCCACTTAACAACTAGGCCACGTCGTCCCCTCCCCCATCATCTGTTAATATCGTACAAGCCACATTGCAATACGGTAAAACAAAAAGTCAGTGCAAGAAATAAGATAACTTGCAAGAAATAAGATTATTCACAAGCTAACAAACACTGCATGGAGAGCATCCCCAACAGTGCTCCGCACATCAGTCCTTGCACTTATGTCTTTCAGTGGCAGAGTATGTGGTCCCAGTATGGAATGCATCTACACACACGAAACAGGTTGATGTGGTAATAAATGAGACATGCCGAATTGCAACAGTATGCCTTAAGCTGACAGCAAAGGAAACAGTTAATGCAGTCGCTGGTATAGCACCTCCGGATATTAGAAGACATGTGGCATCTGAAGTTGAGAGACAAAAGCAGTCCTGTGACCAGAGACACCCTGTTTTTGGATATACAGCAGAAAGAATACGACTGACATAAAGGAAAAGTTTTCTGCCCACTGAACAGCCATCAGAACAGAGCCCTGAGAGAAACCGTATAGAAAAGTGGCGCCAAAAGAACGGTGAAGGATGGATGGAGATAACAAACAAACCTGCACCAGAATATGATTTGCCATTTAGTACGTGGAGATCTTTGAACAGGTTAAGAACAGGAATGTCCAGTTGTGGTCTAACCTGAAAAAGTGGGGATTTGCAGACGATGAATATTGCGAATGTGGGCCGTCCAGGACCCGTACCACCTGATTATATGTCCTAGGATGTGGGGCCGTCCAGGACCCGTAACACCTGATTATATGTCCTAGGATGTGGGGCCGTCCAGGACCCGTAACACCTGATTATATAGGATGTGGGGCCGTCCAGGACCCGTAACATCTGATTATATGTCTTAGGATGTGGGGCCGTCCATACCCGTAACACCTGATTATATGTACTAGGATGTGAGGCCATCCAGGACCCGTACCACCTGATTATATGTCCTAGGATGTGGGGCCGTCCAGGACCCGAAACATCTGATTATATGTCCTAGGATGCAGGAATGTGGGGCCGTCCAGGACCCGGAACATCTGATTATATGTCCTAGTATGTGGGGCCGTCCAGGACCCGGAACATCTGATTATATGTCCTAGGATGTGGGACAGTCCAGGACCCGGAAAACCTGATTATATGTCCTAGGATGTGGGGCCGCCCAGGACCGGTAAAACCTGATTATATGTCCTAGGATGCAGGAATGTGGGGCTGTCCAGGACCCGTAACACCTGATTATATGTCCTAGTATGTGAGGCCATCCAGGACCCGGAACATCTGATTATATGTCCTGGGATGTGGGGCCGTCCAGGACCCGGAACACCTGATTATATGTCCTAGGATGCAGGAATGTGGGGCCGTCCAGGACCTGGAACACCTGATTATATGTCCTAGGAAGTGAGGCCGTCCAGGACCCGGAACACCTGATTATATGTCCTAGGATGTGGGGCTGTCCAGGACCCGGAACACCTGATTATATGTCCTAGGATGTGGGGCCGTCCAAGACCCGGAACACCTGATTATATGTCCTAGGATGCAGGAATGTGGGGCCGTCCAGGACCCGGAAATCTGATTATATGTCCTAGTATGTGGGGCCGTCCAGGACCTGGAACACCTGATTATGTCCTAGTATGTGGGGCTGGCCAGGACCTGAAACATCTGATATGTCCTAGGATGCAGGAATGTGGGGCCGTCCAGGACCCGGAACACCTGATTATATGTCCTAGGATGCAGGAATGTGTGGCCGTCCAGGACACGGAACACCTGATTATATGTCCTAGGATGCAGGAATCCTGTGCTATGGAGGACCTGATGGCCCACATGAAAGAGCACAGACAGTGGCTGGTTTTGGGGCGAAGACTATGTGAAGATGCCGGACACAGAAAGTAAGTAAGTATCTGTTAGTAAAGAATGTCTACATCAGGTGCTTTTTAAAATCATAATCTGTTAGACAAAACTGTCTAGCTAAGGTGGTTTTTAATATCCTATTTTAATATGGGCATCCTACTTCAGATGACTTTTAATAGCATATGTAAACAAATACAGCCAACATGAGGTGACTTTTATTTTAATCTTTTAACAAAATCAGCCTATTTGTGGTGGCTTTTAACCACATCATGTACTAACAAAAACAGCCTTTTTGCCATGTTAACCACATAATGTACTAACAGAATTAAGGTGGTTTTTAATTACATCTTCGTCACGAATCCTTGTCTGACCTATGACTGCTGTAGCTGAGAGATAACGTCATGTATGATAAGTGTCTTTCAAGGAGCATGTGCTAACTAAGAAGACCTACCTGTGGAGGGTACATCTGCACACTGCCATCATCACAAATTTCCGAGTTGAGTTTGCCTAGAGATGCCTCCTTCTTCATAAGGTCAGACGATGGGAGTTTCTGACTTGGGTAGTCGATCACGTAGTGGACATACTGAGGATTATAAGGGGGACAAAATGAATGGTTTGGATTTATAACAAATATCGCTCAATACTGACCCGCTGCTCAAATTATAGCACCAGACATCAGAGCAAGGGGTCTTGATCTTCTTAATCTTGACGACCCGTTCCTCAGGGTAGCTGCGGGTACCAACTTCATCTCCAGCGAACCCTGTCTTGGGCCACATGGGTGTTAAGAACACCTCCAGAGGTGCCTATGATGGTGTTGCGGACAGCAAGGGAGTAGGGAGGAAGACTAACGTCTGGTCATGCAAAATATACTGATCAGCCATGTTAGTCAGCGTCAGGCAAAATATACTGGCCAAGACCCTCACCTCGACTTCCATGTAGTCCTCCCTGGAAATGGACTGTTCTTCTTGACAGTCTGGCTAACAAGGTAGGGAATCAACGTAGTAGTGAGCTACATGCAGACAAAGCCAAGCATAGCAAATTGGCCCGGTTCACCTTTATCAGTACGCTCAGAAAGCTACTGCAATCCACCACTAAACGTCCTTCTCAGGGCGCTGAAAAAAGTAAGCCTAGTTATTGTGGGCATTCACAACAACAACAGCAAGGGAGTCTGCCTTGGGATATCAAATTTCTGTCACCATGCTCCACCAGCCATTGTTTTGTAGCAACATGTGACCTGCCTTGTCTGCACAGATTACCACATAAGTTCACCAAGGACAATTGTTGTATGTCAGAACAGTGGAGATTTTGCATACATTGGTTGCTGAGAGTGGATCTGACCAAGTGTCTGTCAAGAGTGGCCTGGGTAACTCCCAGTTTGTCATCCAATGATTATTTCAGTGTCCATATCTCAGTACCATAGCACATCACAGGGAGCACAGTGGATTACCAAGAAAAAGATGGATTGATGGTATTAAAGAAACAGCCATGAATTAAAAGCAACAATGGCCACACAGATTGCATGCAAGACCTAAAGAATTCTGAAATTGTTTCTAGTGTCAACATGCCAAAATGGAAAATTTAAGACCAAGACAAAGGCTCCTTGGCATTGCGTATTTTGTTTTACAAACGAGTGTGGTGTTGTAATTACCTCCGCTAGAACCCGATTTACGAGAATGACAAGCTGTTAAAGTTATATGCTGAAAAACAAACATATAGGCATCCCAAATCCCAAAGACAACATCAACTTCGTGAAAAGGAGAGACCAAAGTACCATTTGTCTGACTTCGCACTCAACACATACAACTTAACAGCCACTTGAACAGAATCAAGAAAAATACTCCAAGTGCCGACTGTGCACACATCCCTATGAAACTGTTGAGCACCATCTTTTTCAAATATCCGGTACTTGACGTTGTTTGGAAATAGCTTCTTCCAGACAAATGGAACATTTTGTACCGAACTAAACAATAGTTCACAAACACTTGCAGATACCACTATATGACATTAGGCCAAAGGGCAGGAACCCACAGGCCACTTGATCAATAACTAACCAACCAACTAATATTGCTGAAAATGATGAACAGATCTGTTCTGTAGTATTAAGAATTGACATCATCATAATCCGGGCAGTCTCACAGATGCTCAGTCCATCTCAGGAACTGTAGAAAAAAAAAATTAAAAAAAAAAAAGGACTGATGATTCATGTAGTTCGCTGGTTGTATACACTCCTGCTCAGTTCTCTCAGGCCCTCCTCTCTGCTGGACCTGCGTATGATTTGAAAATCTCGCATTGCGTTGCTGGTTCATCGACTGCAGTGCCTTCTCAAACAGGCGGTTGATGATCAACTTCAAAATATCACGTCAATCTATTAATAATATCACACATCTCTGATTTGGCTTCGTTCGTTCTCAATCTCTCGCTACTAAACCCTGAAAGAGCTTAAGTAGCAGAATGTAGTCCAGAGAATGGAATGCGTTGTGTCGTATTTACAGCTTGACTGCGATATTTGCACCTTTCGGTCCTACACATCCGACTTCAGCAAGCATTGTTTTAGTACCGGGTTAGCAATCCCTCTTCGATCCCTTCTCCTTAGCCAGTCTGCCTGCTGCAGCCTGTTATCCAGGATCACCACTTGGAGGTGTAGAAGGGTCTTGGCAGCTCTAGTTTGCTGGCCCTGACTCTAGCAGTAAGCTATGGGTCGCTGACCACTGCAGCTCATGCGCTGCTCAGCGTCTTGATCCCATCTCCGATTTGATTTTTAATGAACAAAAGTTAAGATAAAATAGAAAAACATTGCATAAACAATAAGGAACATAAATTTGTGTACAATACAAACACACTTCATAAGCTATGATGAACAGATGTTCGGGGCTGAAGATGCAGCACAGTTAATGAGCTTACAGCAGCCAGTGATTCAAAGGTGGCCATTTGCACCAGGGTCAGCAAACCAGAGCTGGCCAAAGCTGTCTATAAATGGCACCCTGGAAACCGGTCGCACTAGTGGAGTCTGACTAACTAAATAGGGATTGCTGTGGGAAGGCAAACCCGATACCCAAAAAAAGTCAGCTGAAACTGGATGTGTCAGGTCAAAAGACGCAGATTTGTAAACTAAGACACAATCTCCTCTTTAGGACAAATACTGAAGAAGAAGAACAGAAATTCAATAGGAAAAACACTGCATAAACCTAAAAATGAAGATCTTGATAATTTTTTGAAAGAGTGGATTCGTCAATGCCCTCATCCCTAATCTATTCCATATATATGTACACAGTATATTTGACACTAAAAATAGCAATAAATTCATGTTAATAAACAAAAGGTCAAATAAAGAAAATTTTGGTGTCCTATCAGTCCCATAATGGCAATTTTGGCGACATAAGGGCCACGCCAGAGTAAGACATACAC
Source organism: Ariolimax columbianus (assembly GCA_036924085.1). NCBI lineage: Eukaryota > Metazoa > Mollusca > Gastropoda > Stylommatophora > Arionidae > Ariolimax > Ariolimax columbianus. The sequence goes on along the minus strand of JAVGWX010000016.1, from coordinate 29,748,292 downwards.
ATGTACATAATAAAGTCTGGTTGAAACAAAGGGTCACAATAGCTGAAAGGTCCAAAGTTTATCTAACATAATAAAATCTCTATGTGTGTTCTGGATTCTCTTAAGTGGATGCTATTTTTTGCAACCAAAGTTTTGTCCACGTTGCTGCTCAAATAAAGAAATGAATTCACCTCTTAGATCACAGCCTAGTCGCAGACATGAAGTATATTTTAAAATTACAGTAATGAAACTTACGAAACAACTGTCTCCGAGTTTGTAACTTAACCTTCCAGAAATTCTTGAACCTGGTGGTGGTTTAGTGAGCTGGACTTTGGGACATTTATACAGGAAGATGATATTCGTCCATCACAAGTGATGTAGACTACTCTCTTTGTTCAGCCATGTGAACAGTCTTTTCTCTTGCTGTGTCTGCTGAAATTGGTGACGTGCGCGGTGATTTGGATTAAAGTGAGGAAGAAACTGTGCCTTTTGTAAACCTCACTCTCTGGTCCTGAGCTACCCTTGGCTAGTGGCAAGATATTTATCGAGACGACTAAAGACAGAATAGGATGCAGATTTTTCCTCAGGGTTTACTCCCGAAGACTTTCTTGTAAACAGATATTCCGCAAGGCAGTGGAGGGGGGATGACATCTAACGTTGTGCGTTTCCCATTACCGCTAGAGGTCGTAGGGCCATCACTCAGCATGTGAGTGAGTTGGGCAACTCTCCCGGATGTGTTTAGTCCATTTTGGTTGCGTCTAAATTTCACACACCAAAACTGATATTTGCAGCTAAGGCGAAAGGTGAAGTTCAGCCATGTGAACTAGATCATGAAATACAACACAGGTTTAAGTGTAGTGCTATTCATATAGCCGATGACCAGTCTATTGGTTGATAACCCATTTAGCATCTCCCACTTAACGTTGAATTTACAAAAATTATTCTTGAATCCCTGGAAAATTCTGTCTTCCGTTGAATTATCTTTAATTGGTCGAAGAGGAAGAAATTCTCCCATACAATTAAACTTAGCTTCGGCTATTGCTCTACTCTCAGCTGACTTTTGAGTTTCTAGATGGGCAAATTGAGTTGGAGAGTCCACTACTCTCGGAGCTAGACTTCACCTTTAGTTACCTCTTAAAAATGAATAAATCAAAGTTGCAATGGTATGAAGGTCAATCATTGATTAAAAAAACATTATTAGGTAAGGGCTCAGTAATTGCACCGGGATAGAAACAAAATGAAACTCATGTTATGACCACAAAGTCAAATGAATACAAGGAACAAATCACAACAAAAACACAGACAATGTATGATAACGATACAATATGGCTTGAGTTGGCGACAATTACCTAGAAAATGGTCAGGAATGTATTTGCCATTTTGTACCAGTTATGAAAAAGAGTAGACCAAACAAGACATGATCAATTTGATTACACATCAAATGAACACAAATGAAACACAGGCATAAACACTCACGCAAACATGGGCATTAATACACGTCCACCCACCAATACACAGACAAACACGATTCTACATGACATAATGAACTTACACACACCAAATACACTGGCTCGCAGCAGTGGTTATATCACCATCTATGTAAAACTCAGTGCCTTCCAAAAATGCACTTGAGTCAGATATATAATACAAACAACAGGACCCAACTACAAAATAATTCTGTTTTTTAACTTTATTTTAAAAAAAAACATGTAACCTCAAGAAAAATGTAAATATAAGATTCAAACATGGCTGTTTGGCAGGCATTGGCCAACTTAAAAGGATTATCATAAATAAAGATCTGGACACACGAGTCAATAGAACTTAGTGTGATAACATTGCATTCACAGGTAATATAAATTTGGAAAACTTGAAGAAAAAGAGCATCTTAAAAATTATATTAACATCAGTTCTATAAACTCTTGAATGAACACTATCTTAATAAACAGATGTCCTATTCATTATATTAAAATCAGCTTTGTAGTCCAAGGCTAGACTTTCTGCTACAACTCTAATATAAGCTAATAAAATGTAATCTCAGCATTTATTTATATTTTTTACAAATATAAGTACATAGAGCAAATACATGAAACTCCAATATCAACTTATGTGCACATTTACACTGAATTCTCGTCACGTATAATTTGATGGACTCTTGAATATTCAGGAATTCTGGGTGTATTGTAGCGAAATAGTTTCTTGCAAAAATTAACAGTGCTTGGTACCCTTTTTTGCTTGTCGCCGACTCCAGTCATTTTCAAACATTTTAGAGAAAGAAGTGGATGTAGGTACATGATCGCCAACGCCAACCGACAGGGCACCTGTTTGTATTTATATTTTATGAACTGGTTATTTCCTTCCCTCTCATCCACATTTGTTCTTTCATTCTCTTTACTAGTTCTATGTGTGATAACATTGCATTCACATGTGATATCATTGTTGTAACAGGTGATATTGCATTTTATAGTTCTATGTTCACGTAAACTGTGTGTGCTATATATATATATATATATATATAATATATATATATATATATATATATATATATATATATATATATATATATATATATATATATATATATATATTTAAAATCATTACAGATATATCAATCTAGTTAGTCATAATTCTCCCTGTTGGGTCCATACCTCGCTGGAGCATTTCTTCATCTAGGTTGATGCCTTTATCAAATTAGTTTTCTAAAGACCTCAAAATGGATTGAAGTGAACAGTTTTTGGAAAATTGTATCACCCTGTCGAATGCCACATTGCTTTGGTATATTTATTCGTAGATATAATAAGGTAATGCCTTATTGATTGAGCAGATTTCTCATTTACCGTTTCTATCAGCTGAGCATTCTTTTGCTCAATACCTTGGTTCCTTAGTGTGCGCTTTCTCTTCTTTCTTCTTCGGCATTCGTTGTGAAAAGGATGTTTTAACGTACTTTACACAGACTGTGCGATATCTGAGCCTCTTGACCAGACACATCTGGCTTTTTTAGGTACTGTGTTTGCCTTCCCACTGTGATCCTTATTCTGTTAGCCAGATTATACTAGTGCAGCTTGTTTTCAGGGCCGCCACTTGTCACGGAATACAGTGTTGGTCAGCTCTGGTTTGCTGAACCTGATTTAAGCAGTCAGTTATGAGTTGCTGGCTGCTGTCAATTCACTCCCTGTGCTGCATCTTCAGCTTCTAGTGCATTCACCACTGCAATTACCTAAAATACTGTCAAAGGCTGTTTGATAGTTCCCGAACAAAAGGAACAAGGGCATATAGACTTTCCATTAACTGTTTGATTGTGGAGGTAGTTCATGGTTGAGTACTTTTTCTGAAACACGCTTGTTTTCTTGGTTGATTTAATCAAGTTGTTTCTCTAGTCTGTTCACAATCAATCTTGTGAAAAGTCTGTACATGAATGACAGCAAACAAATCGGACAGCAGTTTGCCAGTTTTTATGCATCTCCTTTTTGTGGATCATAAATTGTTTTTGAAGTCTTCCATTGGTCAAGGATTTATCCTTTTCTATGGGGATACAACAGAGTTGCTTGCTTTCACCAAATTACATATAACGCATATTCTGAGAAGATGATGGAAAAAGTTGTTCAGAGTTGTAATAGGGGTGACAAAGCCAAAGGTATGAAAGCTAATGTAATCAAATTTGCTGATGATCAAGCCATAGTGGGAGAATCAGTAGCAACATTGTCTGAAAAATTTAACTTTGAAGACAAAGGATATAGTAACAACCCCAAAAAATTGGCAAATGAATTTAATCATCAATGATGAAATTATCAAATTAGTACAGAAGTTTACATGTTCAGAGCAAATCAGCACAATATATGCTTACAACGAGATGGAAATTAAAACAAGGATTGCATGGGCCAAAAAAAGACCTTCAAAGATTAAAAAAATGTCAAACATTAAAGAATATAAGGACAGAACTGGGGAAAAGGAATAATCACTACTCTTGTATGGCCATTTGTACTGTACGGGGCTGAATCATGGACTCTAGCAAAGAACAATGAAACAAACTTGGAAGCATTTTAAATGCTGTGCTACAGTTGGACAGAAGAAGATCTAATGACTATATCCTCACTGAGGTAGGCACACAAAGGCAAATACTGAAAATGATACAAAAACGAAGATTGAGTTGGCTGGGATACACTAAGAAACATTAAAGTTTTCTACAGTAGATACTAGAGGGCAAGATCCTCGGGGAAAGAGGCGACCAAGATTCACCATTACATCTCAAGCATGCAGAGACATTAAAGTATGAACCTATGCTGAAATGAAGAGAACTGCAGAGGATAGGATCAAATAGAGATTCATGTTCAGACAACCTTACATGCACTCTTAAGACTGATCAGTCGGGTGATGGTGAAAGCAATTGTTGAACAGTTTAGGCTAACTGTTAAACCCCTCCTGGTGAAATACTTCTGTAGTAAATCCATCTAGTCCTTGGGTGTTTAACGATCTTAAGTGTATGATCACATCCCCCATTTCCATTACCTATAGCAACACACATTCCTTGTTGTGTTTTATTTTTTAAAAACTACTGCCTTTTATGTGAAGGCCAGTGTATTATTCCTACATTCTTCCTATATTTCCGTTCAATTCAATCCATCCTGCGGCATCATCTTCATTTTTTAGAGAACACAACATGAGGCAGAAGATGCAACACAGTGAATGAGCTTACAGCATTCAGTGACTCAGCTCATGATACATGGTTTTCAAAACTAGTCTGTTAACTGAGTAACCGATGACAACATACATATATATATATATCACACACACACACATATATATATATATATGGCGCCGCGTAGCACAGTGGTTAGCGCGCTGGCTTCGCATCTGAGTGGTCCTGGGTTCATTCCCCAGTTGAGGCGGCAATGTTTTTTTCAGACCGCAATGGCTCCCGGGTCGACCCAGCCTTAAATGGGTACCGGTTCAGTTCGGGAAGTAAAAGCGGTGAGGGAGAGGAGATGGCTACCGCTCTCATATAGCCGAGCCTTAGAAATCTGAGATCGCTAAAACCTCACACCCCTACGGCAGTAATGCTATGGGATACTTTACTTTACTTTACTTTATATATATATATCTCTTGTCAAAGACAACAGTGAAGAACTGAACAATGATGCTTAAAGAAGATGTGAGTTAATGAAAGATCTTCCGAGACCAGGTCAGGCGTATATTGTTCCGCCAGAAGATGCAATCATCAAAATTGATGCAGCAATTTGGATGGACCATCGCCAGAGCTTACGTCCGCCACACTTTTGTCACCATACACAGCCTGCATTCTGTGATGGATGTCAACTGGTAAACATCCTTTAGCTGTTAGAAATCAAATCACCACTCGCTGATCAACTCTGGGCAGATTCCGTATTACACCCACCATGTTTTCAACAGTCTCCTGAAGAAACTATGAGTTGAAGGATAATGAAATTTTGCAAACTTGACGGTTGGTATGTGCTGTTTACATCAAAAGAGACATGTGCTATCGTAAGTATGTTCATTTGGTTCAGTTAGGTCCAGTTTCCTTTAAACACGCCTTGTGTATATATCAATTGGCATCCTGTCAGTCATGAATGACAATGGACTTCATGCTAGGGAGAGGACAATCAGTTGTTGCTCTAGCTTTAGCCGCAAATGTTTGTAGTCTGCAATTTGACGCATCCTGTCTTCCCATGCCTGCAGACCAACACACAAAGCCTGCCTCCAGCCGAGTCTGTCCTAGGCAAGTTCCTCCCAGTTGCAAGTGTTCATATCCAACGCCTTCAGGTCACGCTTGCAAACATCTTTGTAGCGGAGGAAGTGTCTACCTTGTTTACGCTTGCCCATTAAGCTCTCCGTAAATGATATCTTTTGTTATTTGTCCATCCTTCATTCTGCACATCTGACCAAGCCATCACAAGCAGTGATGGGGTAAGATTATATCTAAGCTGACAATCTTTGGACGGTCCAACACTTCGTTGTTAGTCACTCTTGTCACTTCATGAAATTCCAATTATTTGAAAAGCATTTAGCCTTTTTTTTCATGTGAGGCATAGAGTCAATGTTTCGCTGCCATAGAGTAGGGTACTAATCCCACATGATCTGTACACAGCAACCTTTGTGGAGATAGTCAGCATGTTACTATTCCACACTCTCTGTGAGAGCCTGGCAAATGCTGATGAGGCTATTCCTAATCATTTCTGTAGCTCTGCGTCTAGTGAAAGGTTGTCGGTGATGATTGATGCGAGGTAGTTGAAGTGATTTACTACCTCCAGATTTTGATCAATTAAGATCTGGAGGATCTGCACCCTGATCCTATCACTTTCACTTTTGTACTCTGATGGTGAGTCCAAACAGATCACAGGATTTTGCCAACCTATTAATGAGGATCTGTAATTCGGCTTAGCTGTGGGCGACCAGGGCAGCATTGTCTGCGAAGAGCATATCCCAAATCACAGTCTCCCTTCTCTTACTTTTTGCTTGCAGTCTGGTTAAATTGAATGTCTCCCATCTGACCTAGTATGCAGAAAGACCCCCTCTGTGGTAGTTCCAAAGGCGTGTCTAAGCACGATGGCAAAGAAAATGCAGAATAGAGCCGGAGCCAGGACACAACCTTGTTTAACTCCGCTGTTAATGTCGAAGGTCTCAGATTCCTGACCGGCATGCAGTACTGTACCTTTCATGCCCATATGAAAAGACCTAATCATGCTCAGTAGTTTAGGTAGACAACCAACTTTAGAAAATACTTTAAAAAGATCCTCTCTGTTTACCAGGTCAAATGCCTTGGTGAGGTCGATGAAGGCAAGAAATAGTGGCAAGTGTTGTTCTCTGCATTTCTCTTGCAATTGTCTCAGTGAAAAGACTTTTCTGCGTGAAAACCACACTGAGACTCCGGGTAAACCCTGTCAGCCAGCTTTCACAGCCTGCTCAGGATGATGTGAGCATACACTTTGCCTATGGTGTTGAAGAGCGATATTCCCTTGTTATTGTCTTCCTTTTTCTTGTAAAGGGTGATTATGTTGGCGTCTCTCTCATGTCCTGTGATACCTTCCCCTCATCCCAACACTGGTACAGGCATTGAAGAAGAATGCTCCCCACATATTTAATGTAATTTAATGTATTTAATTTAATTTCTGCTGGAATGCCATCTCAACTGGTTGCCTTTCCCACTGGCAAGCCCTCGATAGCTTTTTCCAAAACTTGTATGCTCGGTTTATTGCCAAGTTCTTGCAATACCTGCAGGATATCAATTTCGTTGAGAGCAGAGTCCGCCACTAGGTGTACAAGACTGAATGGTGTTCGGCCCCTCTCTTCGTTTGCATATCTCTGTCCAGAATAACCTCATCTGTCACAGATTTCAGAGGTGCTGTATACTTTTTTGTTGGTACAAATGCTTTCTTTATGCACTCGTACATTGCCCTGATGTTACCAGTATCGCTGCCGACTGTATAGACTTACAGAGTTGAGGCCAGTAGTCATTTGCACATTTCCTTGCCAGTCTCTGTACTGTATTCTTTGCAGATTTGTAAGTCTCCAAGGTCGTGCAGCTCAGGGAAATCTTAAACTCCAGGTGAGTAGATTGGCGTTTTTTAATGGCTGGTGCAAGGATGGCAGACCCACCGTCAACCAGTGACTTCTGCTTGTTGTGTCTTTCCAAAGACTGCCAAAGCTGTGGTATGTATTGTGGTATGTTGTGGCTTCCAATAGTGCGCAGTTTTGCCATTAATTCAGAGGAGGATTTTGTGAATTCTTCCACTCTTTCAGGAATATCAGTTCCTGCTGTATCTATGAGGCATTTACCCACAGGTCTTGTGTAGTAGATCTTCTTGGGCTGGATTCTTTGCTTGGAGTCACTAGTGGCACCACCAAGTGTAGGAGCATACATGCTGATCAGATTAACTATGGCATTGGATGTTTGGAGACAAAAAGATAATAACCGCTCTGTGTCCTTATGGCATATCTCTGTCGATCCTAAAAGGAAGTTTTTAACGGCAAAGCCGACGCCGTGTTTTCTGACGCCCTCCACTCCTTTCCCTTGCCAGAAGAACGTGTAGTCCTTTTCCATAAGACTCAGACAGACGAATTCTTTGAGGATGACGATGTTGACTCAAAGCCTTTTGAGTTGCTTGTCTATAATTGAGGTCTTGCGAACATTGCTTAATGCTTGAAGGTCCTCCATCATAACTGTGGTCATGGTGCGTACATTCCAGCGACCAAGCCTCATTGCTATGGGTTGAGTTCTGACATGAACCCTCTCTAGTGCCATCATGGGCATATTGATGCAAGGACCGCTGTTGCCCAGTCAGTAGATCCCCCCCCCCCCCCCCCCACCTCCATGCAGCCGGTGTATCAAATGGAACGACAAGTCGATACTATTTGGCACCAGAGGCATCGCAGGAGTTGTCAGACATTTACTCTTTTATCTCTTTTTAATTTCCATATTGTTGCTTTTGCCCCTTAATATCATTAATATAATTCTATAATTCTCTTTAGAGATTCACTGACTGCAATAGATGAATCAGCAATCTTGAGACTGCAAGAGTGTGTAAAACAAGATAGAGATGACAATTGACAATGGAAGGGATCCAGGCTTGTTAGATCAAGATTGTGTTTCACCAGTGAGTTACAAAAAACTATCAACATACACCCCCCACATGAAATAAGAAACACAGCACATTTGAGTTTGCTAGAGTTCACAGAGAAAAGTTCTTTTTGTATTTCTATATTGATGTTTTTTTTCTTCTCTGTTTAGAGTTCTAAAGCTCCCTTGGGATTTATTCCATGATTGCAACAGATAAAACAGCAATCTTGAGACTTTAGAATAAACAAGGAAGGGCCCTAGAACAGTGTATATCCAATGAGCTACAAGTGCCATTAACACATATACCTCTTCACCATTTACTGAAAGACATTGAGCACCCATGAGTCTATCAAGTGTGCAATCATATCAATTCTAAGAAAACGCCTGGAAATTCTCCTTACAACCAAAATGATAGCTGCACCAACCTAGAATTCCGTATGAATGATCCTCCTATACATACTCAAACTAACGGCTGCCCGATTTCTCTCACTACACTCACGTTTGTACATCTCATGCATCTGTGTGATAGTCAGGCCTCGATCCAGATATTTTTTCATGGAATTCTTCTTTGAACCTTCAGATGGCTCTGCCAGCATTGTACTGATATGCTGCCTAGCTGGATCGAGCAGAAGATCTGGGATCTTATTATGTGGCTTACCTCTTTTTTCTTTGCCAACGTAGCAGCCAAATTGTTTATTTCGAAGGGCGTGAGTTATAAACGTTTTTCCAATTGCTAGAGTCCTGCAGAAAAACTTGGAACAAACTTGTTTTCTAGTGTTATCTGTATCAGGCAGAAAATACTTGCGGCATACTTTTCGTTTGTTCTCAACTAACCCATCTTTCCTGTTGGCTCCGGTAGCAGATTCTTGCACGTTCTGGCAAACAAACTGCTTCTGGCTCTCATTGGAACCAAAACCATAAAAGACATCAAACAGCCGTAGCCGAAGATCCTCACAAAAGCTTTCTTGACACTTAAAACTACAGCTTGAGCAGTCCACTTTCTCCACTTGCTTGGCTGGTATCACATTTCCAGTCCTGCTGATGTGTTCTTCACCTTTTAACTTTTTGCTTTTCGTTAAATTCTTTTTCCACATTTCAGGATGGCGAAGTCGTTTCTTACTATTGGTTATTACATTCTTTGATTTTGGAGGTTTCGGCAGAGATTTAGTCTGTATAGAGGATATGGTCTTTGGAAAAAGATTCCCGGTAAGCGACCAGGTGTACGAGACAGCTGGCACTGATATATCAAATGATGACATATCACATTCTTGTGTGAAGTGTGGTGAGGTTACTGGCAATGCTGCTGGTGCTAGCGGAGGTGCTGTATGTGAGTAAGGAATAGATGCATATGCATATGATGATGTGCAGGGCATCTCTGAGAGTAGAGGTGGTGGAGCAACTGTAGCATCTGTGCCTGTTAGATGATGGTAGGGTCTTTCTGGAACATTCCTGATATGTCTTGGGACAGACGACTGACATGGATCTGGTATTAGTTCTACATGATGTGCATCTGCATTTGAGTTGAGGCTAAATGGTGCAGGGAAAGGTCTTGCTGCCATGTCTGTTGGGACATTCAAGTTCAAAGGTCTGGTTGAATCTACAGAAATATTTCCAGTGTTAGGGTTGTTGCCTGGACACATTCTATCGAAGTCAATTCTTGGACGTGCCAGAAGAGATGGGAATGATCCACTTGAAACATGTGATGTGTCTGGAATAGGTGTTGATGGATATGGACTCTGAGCAACAATAGGATCCATGGCTGAGTTAGTCGCAGTGCTGAGAGAGTACAGTCCTTGTCTGTGGCAACTATACAGATTGTCCAAGTGAGTATTATTTTCATAGTCCCAGTACCAGTCTGAGGAAGTTGCCTGCAGTTCGGAATCTGTGGAGAACATTTGTTTACAATTTAGTCATGAGCATTGTTTTCCTCACAGTTTTAGATTAAAATGCTTTTTGTTATGATCGTCTTATTCTTCCAGTCAACCCAGCGGTAAGTGAGTACCTGATCCGTTGTCGACACTTTCAAAATTGAAAGGGACTCTGCACATTATGGGGGGAAATCAGGTGGAATAAAATCTGTCTTATGAGTAATTTTCTCAATTATTTATTTCTTCTTATTGTCTTCCAATAATGACATCCATTTCATTAAAATATTTGGCGGTCTGTCTCAGTCTACTCTCGTCACAATAGTCTATGCTGTCATATAATCATATCTATGTCTCTAAAATATGGGTGGTTTGTTTTAGACTGCTCTTGTCACAATACAGACTATGCTGTCAAATAATCATATCTATGTCTCTAAAATACGGGTGGTTTGTTTTAGACTGCTCTCACCACAATACAGACTATGCTGTCAAATAATCATTTCTATGTCTCTAAAATGCTGGGAGGTTTGTTTTAAGATATAGCAATGAATGAGCAGACAACAGCCAGCAATCATAGCTAGCTGTCTGCATAAGGATCAGTGACCCATATCTGACCAAGAGCCTATTCCACCTCCAAGTGATGACCCTGAAACAGACTGTAATCATGCAGCCTAAGAGATTGGCAGTCAAAAATGGAAGGCAAACACAGTCCTAAAAATACTGTACTGGAATAGGATGTGTCAGGCCAAAAGGCACAGCCCTACTGTTACAAACAAACATTTCAGGGACAAGTGCTGAAGAAGAGAAATAAGATAACTTCTTAACACTGGTTTAGAAGACTTAGCAGAGTCTGTGTACAACCAGTTTCTTCTACTCCACTTGATCTAAAAATAACTATGTGCATTCATCTATTTTTGAATACATTAAAGCACCCTGCCCCCACTATTTCCTGTGGTAATGTAAGATATTGCCCATCACAAGCGATGATGGCCACAACATCAGATGGTTTTGTCTTAATAATGTGATATGTGCTGTATTTAGATTATAGTGAGGGAGTGAATGCGCTGGTCATCAATCTCACTCTCTTGTCCCGAGTTACCTTGGATCAGTGGCAAGACTATTGGTCGAGATGGCTGGAGGTAACTCGTGATGCAGGCACTCTGGTCTTACCTCCTATGAGACCAGGGGTCGCTTGAATCTTGTGGGATTCGATCGCCGACCATTTCCGTTCATCACTGTGTGAGGCGAGTGCCTTAACCTCTTGACTACAGCGACCCTCTGTGGTAATGTATTCCAAGCATTAACCACTCTCTGGCTAAAGAAATATTTCCTAATATCTAATATGTACCTTTCTTTAACTAATTTATAACAGTATTAGTATTACATCTCACGGGGGTCTCTGGGCATAGTGGTCAAGCTGTTTGCCTCATGTTCAGACGGTCAGGGTTCGAATTCGAGCTGCGACGTTTGGTTTGTGATGTCAATTTTTCCGAAGATACCTGGGTTCATCACTGGAGCTACGGAGTTCGTGCTTTGTACGTTGTTCTCGATAAGCATTGTACGCTGCTCTGAGAGAGACTGATGCCAGATTCGTTGGCATAAGGGTTGAAAGTTTAGTTTACAATACCAATGTACGAGGTTCGAATAACGTCGTGCTCAGTTTGACAGACCAGGCATGACATGGGTTTTTTCGGGGTATAACTGCTCCTTCCAGTTGTAAAAAGTAACCCGTAGCAATACTGCCGTAGGGGTGTGAGATGTTAGCGATTTCACATTTTAAAGGCTCGGCTATATGAGGGTGGCAGCCATCTCTTCTCCCTTGCTGCTTTTACTTCCCGGGTTGAATCTGGAATCAGCTGTAAATGATGAAGTCTGAACAAATCTGGAGCCACCATACTGAGCTACAAAATTCGTGCTCTTTAGACAGCAGTTTCAGCAATGAAATGGACTGAGAAAATTTGCATTCACCTCAGGTGTAATAGCTTGGTTCTATGAAGAAGAGAAGATCTAATCCTGGTCTGTCTACATATGTACGAGTGACAGTCATTAAGAAACATCAATTTTATTATAAAATGGAACAGTATGTACAACGGAAAATAATTTATTCTGGACACAAACTGGCTCTTTAGCAATACTCCATGTAGGGATTGTGACGATCGAGCAGTATGCGCAATATAGTGCACAACATGGCTGCCTCACTGTCAACTTGCACCGTGGAAGAAATAGGTCTTATTCATTTTTTGTGGTCAGAGGGTGTGAAATCTGAAATCTGCAGAAGAATGAAGCTTCAGTACGGAGACAGTTATTTGAGTCAGGAGCATGTATGAATAAGTAGATATATTTCAAAATTGAAGACAAAATGTAATTGCTGACCACAGTGGGAGAATAGCAAGCGTGGCAGCTGACACAATGAAACAACAGATCGACCAGCTAGTCCGTGGCAACAAGCCAGTCACAATTGATGAAATAGCCGTAAATTTCAATATATGTCATGACCTCGGTAATAGGAAAGTGTGTAGCAGATGGGTACCAAGGCAGGTGATGGAGGCAGTGTAAAATTAGTTAAAGGTCACACCAAAAGACTTTTTTTCTAGAGGGCATCAACAAGCCAGTGGGCAGGTGAACAAAGTGTGTTACCTGCCAGGAACAGAGGCTTTGTTGAAAAACAAGACACCAAACCAATTGTAGAACTTGAAAAGATTACAAATCTGCAATCCATGACCGACAGAAGAGACTGCAGAGCCCAGCAGCAAGCAGAGAAACTAAGAAGACTGACAGACCATCCAATGCATCAGAGACTAAATAGATTTGGAAATGGGAAACTAAAGCGGAAAAACTTTGCAGAAATAGCCAAAGCAAAGATGAGCGAAGACCCTATGAACACTGTAACAATACCAAAGCCATCCCTACTGTACGCAAACCTACCTGGAAGCAGCATATCATTCCGGAGGTGGTAGAAAATATACCAGGTATTGGAAACAAGAACAGTCAGACTGAAAAAGAAAAAAGAGACATAACCCTGAGGTACATAACGGAAAACTACCCAAGCATGGACTGGACCCATGCATACACCGACGGTTCTGTAACAAACACAACACAGAACGGAGGGGCAGGGGCATTCCTGAGCCTACCAAATGGCAGAAAAATAACACTGTCATTGGCAACTGGAAAATACGCAAGCAATTTCAGAGCGGAGGCAGAGGCACTGAGGGCTGCAGTAGAAGCAAAGCTGATAGGCGAAAGCAATGAAAGCCAGATAGTCCTGTTTACAGATGCCCTGGCCGTAGTTACAGCACTAAAAAACCAGAAAAATACTGAACTTAATGATTTAAGAGCAGTACTCTGTCAACTATACCAGCAGTCTGCACCAAAAAGAGTAGTGGTACAGTGGGTTCCATCCCAACATCCAAGGCAACGAGGAGGCAGACAGACTGGCAAAAGAAGGTGCAAGACTACCACAAACAGATACTAGTATGACGTACGAAGAGTCAAAACGTCTTATCAAAGCCAGATACATGACCAAATGGGAAACAGAACATACTGGCTACACAAAAAACTATGCCTATTACCAGTTGAACAGAAGAGAGCAGGTAGTGGTCTTCAGACTTCGCACTGGCTACAATAGACTGAGGTACCACCTATTCAACAAATTGAAGATAGGTGGCACTGACGAATGCTCGTGTGGTACCGGGAAAATGACCGCTGAACATTTGCTGCAAAACTGCCCGACATACGAGGATCAGAGAAAGCAGGAAGGCCATCACCATGGCAACACTAGACAAACTCTATGGCAGTGTCGACAGCCTCAGGATGACCGCCGCTTTTTTCTAAAAAATACAGGTTGACGTCTGACAGCGTACGAAGAAGAAGAAGAAGATATCCTCCAGACATCTTATTAACTGTTCATGCTTTACCTTATAAAATGCTTTAGTGTAATTAATGAAGCAAGCAACTACGTCCTATGAATTTTTCTACAATCGTTCTCATACAGAAGATCCCTTTTGTTCCGCTTGAAACCAAACTGCTCCACAATGACCTAATGGTTAATCTTCCCTTTAATTCTTTCCTGTACGATTTAAAGTATTTTGATGACATGGCTCATCAAACTTATAGTCAGAAAATCAGCGCAATCTACTGCTTTTGTCTTCTTGGGCAACATTATGAACTCAGATATTGTTATATGACACAGTTAAGAAAAGAGTAATCAAGTCAGCCTCAGGTGTTTGACCCTGTAACCCACATCCTGATATCCTGGACAACTAAAATAACACTGAAAAGCAGTCCTGTAGAATTTCTCAATATTTCACTAGAAGCACCTCCTCAAATATTATATGACACAGGTGAGAAAAGAGTAAATAAGCCAGCCTCAGGTGTTTGACCCTGTAACCTCATTGAGATATCGTGGACAATGAAAAGATTGATGCATCAAAAGAAGAAATCATTCACTTGCTTTCAGATTCTGTTTATTTAAGTCATTCCTTTTCCATTCATATTCTTTGTTTAGGTGCAATCATTACTCCTTCAGATTATGTGTTTAGGTTCATTTATTACTCCCTCATATTATTTGTTTAGGTTCAATTATTGTCCATATAGATTCTGTGATTAAGGTTCATTCATTTTTCCTTCACTGTCATTGTTTCATTTCGTCATTCAAGTGAGTAAATATACCACCACATACATAAGGCACCAGCATAGAAACATGAAATATATATCAATATACCTGAGAGAATCTGCTGGTGGGTAGTAGATTCCATATTGGATCCCACATTTGGAGAGTCCTACAAAGGGGGATACAAATAAATCTTCAAGTTTAAAACACAATTATTGTGATTTTCTCATAAGACAATACTAAGACAAATAAATATAGAACAAAACAAAAATTCACACATAAAGATATATGTGTGTATATATATATATATATATATATACACACATATATATATATATATATATATATATATATATATATATATATATATATATATATATATATATATATATGTATGTGTGTATATATATTGCTTGAATGATTCCTGTCAACCTGTACTAGTTAGCCATAATTTGTAGATTTCTTGTGGTATTATTATTTTACTCAACGAACACTATTTTATATTTTACTATTACATTTTTTAAAAAAATTAGCATAACAAAAAAATCAAAATTGCTGAGGTCCATCTAAAGGATTAGTAGTTGAGGAATAAAGGTCGTTTACCACTGCAGTGACCATGCAGTGTACAGACTACATTTTTATTTTACCCACCAATGCCATACTGTTTTTAACCTGTTTCTTCGGTCAGATGACTAGATGCAGATCATTCGGTAATCCACTTCTCTTTGTTATTACAAAGTATAACAATTATTATTTGCTTCAAATAAAATGTGTCATAGTTTCTTTCCAGAATATTTGAGTTAGTTTTCTTCTTCCTTCGTGTTCGTCTTCAGACCTCGACTTTATGACTCTAATAAAGGGAGCAGTCGACTTGAGGCTCTGTGCACATCTGTGCAGCTTCTCGTGGAAGGACACTGGCTGTTGCCAAATACTACTTCTTTTATTGGTATACAATCAGCAGGACTGCAAAATGTGTTTGCTGTCATGGGGACTGTGGTCGGTACAAAGGTCCATGGTGCCAATCTTGAACTTATTGAGTTGATATAACTGGGTCTTTTAAGCAATCAATCTAGTGAATCTAAAATACAATTCTTGGTTCTTAGTTGACTAGTACTTCTACAGGCGTAGATGCCCTTGTGCAGGTCCCAGCTATAGTATGAGCTAGATTTAGCCAGGAGAAGGATTTCCTGCTTAGTGGGCAAGGCTTGAGCAGCTTGATACGCCGCTGCGTTGGGTGGTTAACAGATGTACGAGTCCATCTTAATAGACTCAAACACTAGAGCAAAGTAGACCCACAGCCCTGCGTAGACTTTGCTCTCTGTGAGGCAGTGGTGCTATTCTTGTCCTTGTCATACACAAAGACCCTGGCAGACCACTCACAAGTAAATACAATTACTGACAGTTTTTTTCTTACAAAGATCATAGATAGTCATGACACTCATGTTTACTGACAGTTTATTTTTTACAGAGATCGAAGATAGCCATAACACTTGTTTCAAAACCGGTAACAGAGATTTTTTTCATCTCCATAAGAGTTTACAAATTTCAAGATATTCACTGTTATGTTAAGAAATGTGCACATTTTGACACTAGAATTACAATTACTTGATAAGGCATTAACAGCTTGCACATTCTCTATATTCAGGATGATTTATTTTTAGATCAGTCAATTGAATTTCTCATTTAAATACTTGCTGTTTTACAGCAATTGATTTTCCAATCTGATTCCACATTAAAATTTATTTCCTCCTTTCCCTTTCAAATTTTGTGCTTAGGTTCACAGATCTTACTTCAAACTATTATTTATTTTTTATTCAGTCATTTTCTCGTCAGGTTCATTGTTTATTTTGTCAAGTCTCTTCCACACACAGTATTTTTGATACATTAATTAATTTACCATTCATATATTATATTTTAAGATACATTCATTAATTTACCTTTCACATATCATATTTTAGATACATTCATTCACTCATTTCCCTTCACACATATTTCAGATACATTCATTACTTTCCTTCTCACACACCATATTTTAGAAACATTCATTCATGTCTGTTTCACACACCATATTTTAGATACATACATTCATCCATTTTCCCTTTTAAATACCCTATTTTAGATATTAATTTTCCCTTTATATACCCTATTTTAGATACATACATTCATATCATCTATTTTTCCGTAACATACCATATTGACCATGTCGTCGACCAGTTGATCATTCATCGCAGATTGCAGGCAGTGTATGGTGACAAACGTGTGTCAAAGACAACAGTGAAGAACTGGACAACGATGTTTAAAGAGGACGCGAGTTAACGAAAAATCGTCCGAGAGCAGGTCAGACACATATTGTTGCGCAGAAGATGTTATCACCAAAATTGATGTGGCAATTTGGTTGGACCACCGCCAGAGCTTACGTTCGACACACTTTTTTCACCATACACTTTCTGTGATGAATGTCAACTGGTCGACATTCTTCAGCTGTTAGAAGCCGAATCACCGCTCGCTGATCAACTCTGGACGGTTTCCGTATCACATCTGCTGAGGAAACTATGAGTCGGAGGATAATGAAATTTTGCAAACTTGACAGTTGGTATGTACTGTTTACATGAGAAGCGACGTCATCATGTGCATCGTACCTATGTTCATTTGGTTTCATTTAAAATATGCGTGGTACATTTACTTGACAAGATTTATACATATTGCTTCATAACAAAGGGACTAAACTATAAAATTAATTAACATATATTCATTTATTTCATGTGTTTTCTCCTTTGTACAGTTATCATTGGTCTGGTTTATAGGTTTCATTGTACGGAGTTGACAGGTATACACATTGAAAACTATTCAAACAAATGTCTAAAGCATCTTGCTCTAACACGATATATACAAGTTCTCAGAAACAGAATTGGCACATGGAATAAGTGAAACATTTATTTATTTTAATAGCCAAAGCAAGAGTTTTAATTTCAGATATGACATTAAAATGTTTCTAGTAAAGAATTTTAAACTCACAAACATAATGCTCCTTTTTTTTTGTTTATAGCTTCAAGCTTCATCTTCAGTTTATAAATTGCAAACTTTTATCTTAAAAAAGTAACCATATATAACATGTGTATCTTATAGGCCTGGCCTTAAATTGTGTATATGCAGTTTATGTTGTAACTTTCAAACAAATAAATGTTTCACTTACCAAGAACAATTAAAACATGTTAGAAGAATAGTCTTGGGTCAGGTTCCTGCATCTCTTTCTTGTGCCACCAAAGAAAAACCAACTAAATCGACAACACGGTGTCAAATTTAATACGCAAAATTGTATTTTGTATTCAACATTTTGTCTTCAAATTTTTTCTTTGTCATCGTTATAAAACCATACGTTTCAATAGTGCTCTATTTTGTAAGGCAGATGACAAAGAATAAAGATGTCAGGATGGTATATCAAGATGGATAAAAAAGAATTAAACATGTAGTAGTGAAATGCTCATATAAAAATGGTAACGGACGGAACTAATATTCAATTTCACCCAGCATAACACATGATGATCCCTATTTGGCTTTGACCGACTTCCTGTCTCCCTTCCTCATGAGTTTCATCACAGCTTCAGTGATTATTTCATATTCGTTTCATCTATTCTTAAACGACTGAAAGAAATTATCCATGGCAGGAACAAATAAAATAGACAGTGAGCAATTTATCCCACTTTTTAGATTTCTACAAATTCATTCATTGAACAATTATATCACTTCAGCACTTTTCAATTGTCGGAGGGTTTTCAAGGGCTAATGAATGAAGGTCGCTTACATCAGTAGTCACTGTGCAGGCTAGGGTTTCGTATGCCTAAATGTTTATGCTGATTGTGTGCCTGCATGCATGAACACACACATATAAATATATTTCACTCATATATTTTTATAAAAAGACATTATTTGTCCAACTCTGAGGTAAGTTTGTCCTGAACAATTCATATGGTTACTATATATAAAATTAAGTAATTTGAGGCATGCTTACAAGAAATTGGGAGTTGGTAATTCATAGAGAGACAACTAAGATTCTCAGAATAAAAACGCAGTTGACAATTTTTGCATCATGTTTGGGAGAAACCCCATTCAGAGGTGGACTCACTTAGCTATTTAGGCAGGAACAAAGACATTATGTGGGGTGGGGGTACAGAAAAGGATATTTGGTTAAGGATATAAAAAGCGAGATGGGCATTCATTGCTCTGGAAAAATTGTGGAACTCCAAAGTAATCAGTCCAAAATGATGATCAACATTTTCAACTAAAATGTAAAGTCGATAGTACTATATGGCTCAAGATCTTGGAGGACAGCAAAGTCTTTAACAAAGTAGGAACACACATTCATAAACAGATGCCTGGGTCATACATCATTTTAAAAAAAATGGTACTAGAAGGTCACTAACACCGACCTGCTAGAAAGATATAGTCGGATCTCAGTGGAATGTGACATAAATGGAAGACTGGCACTGGATAGGGCATACTTTGCGAAAAAGGCCAGATGACATTGCAAGACAGACACTGTTCTAGGACCCAAAGGCTAAAAAGAAGAATAAAGGCAGATCAAAATACACTTGGAAAGAGACATGCAATCTAACATAAGGGCAGATGGATGGTGATGAGAGCAGGGAACAGACAGACTTGGAAGTTATTGGTTGAAGACCTATGCTTTGCAATGAGCTGAAGGGTTTTGGTTAATTTAAATATATATAAATCCCTATTATTGCATATATTCTGTGCCTCGAATGTGAAAGGGTATGTCACTGCAGGATTGTTTTTTCATCATCAGATAACACATTTCGATGATGTCGCCATCTTTGCTTGTTATTATTATACCACTTATAGTAAATTTGTATCTCTGACATGTTTGGCCTCCTAGTATTGTTTTCAGCTTCTTCTTCTGGGATCTACGTGGCAAAGTGGTCAAGCCATTTGCCTTGTATTCAGATCGTTGGGGTGTGAATTCGAACTACGCCGGTCGGCTCATGATTAAAATTTTGTCCGTAGATCACTGGAGCAACGAAGTTCGTACTTTGTGCAATGCTCTCGGCAGGCGGCATACTTTTCTGTGGAAAGAGACCGAGCCATATGGGGAGACCCGCAGCGATGAAGTCGAGCCCACAGCTTTAACCTTCTTCATTTGTTCTCCAACACACGCTACCAAGCCCCAAATAGGACTTTGCAAGTAGTAGGATGTTGTCCAGAGAACAGAATGCACTGTATCGAAATTTACAGCTTGACTGCAATACATGCACCTTTCAGCTCGACACATCTGACTTCAGCAGGCAATTTTGAGTACCGGGTTATCCATCCCTCTTCAATTCGTTCTTTTTGGCCAGTCTGCTCTGTTGTAGCCTGATATCCAGGATCACGAGGCATAGAAGGATCTTGCTGGTTCGCTGACCCTGACACTAGCAGTCAGCTTTGGGTCGCTGACCACTGCAGCTCATGACCTGTTCAGCATCTTGATCCCATTGTTTTCAGCAAGGATCCCTTTGATGCAACCCAAATATCTTGACTGTTTGATTCTCATATCGTTCATCAATTCTCTTTGTGCACCTTCTTCTTCTTCTGTATTCAGGCATCTAATCATGATAGATCTGCAGTCCCATAGCTTCTGGCTGCTCTGCTGCCAGGTTTGGCGCAGTAGGACTTTGTGGGCTGAGCAGTCTTGCAGTACGTGTTCAGTGGTCTGCATTCCAGATGCACATGGACACTCGTTTGTGTAGGACATCTTTAACTGGTAGAAGTGCTCAAATAGTCTATGTGCACACTTAATTTCTTTAAGACTTCATCATTTATTATCTTTTCTTTCCGTGTGATGTGCCCCATTTGGTGTATATAAAAATATACACAAAATTAGAAGGCATCAATTGTCTACTCCGTTCACTGTTCACATTTCAACGCCACTCAGTAATGCATTCCACTTGATCACCCACATTTAAAATTTATCAGTTAATTGTTTCGATGTTAATATATGTCTCATGTTGGTGAAAGCAGCTATGCTCATCTTTTCTTTTCTGATTTCTATTTCCCCTCTTTCATCCTGTAATTAGATCTCCAAAATCATAGAAGTTCTTCACCTGTTCTAGTATTTTACCATCTATTATTACCTGTAGAACATACTTCTTGTCTACTTATAGTTTTCATTTGTTTTTAGTGTTTCATTTATACAATTGCATGTTAACCTTTTTTTTGTAATTTGGTGACCACAAATGACAAGAAGTAAATTATTTAAGACATTATTAGTTTATGAATGATAAAATAATAAGGAAGGATATGAATATAATGAAAATCAAATTAATTAAAGCAAACAAAGCAATGAACATCTGTACTTGTGATTTCCTGCAACAGATACATGATAAAATAGGAAACTTTGCATCTAGGTTATTCAAACATCTAATGGTGCACATTACCAGAATAATAGAAGTGAATAAGTGGTACACTTTAGATGTCATACAGGTCACAAATGGATGAGATGCCATCTAAATACACAAATTAATGTTAGTTAATAAAGGTGCTGGGTTCAATTCTCATCACAGCACCAGTCGTTACCCCGGGGAAGCAAACCCTTAGAAAATGCAGGAGGAAGCAGACTCTTTCATAAAATGCATGCCAAAGTCGGATGCACTGGGCCGACGGGTGCAAAATTAAAACCGTAGTGCGACGCTCATTGTCTAGGGGAATAGAGAAATTGGGCGAACGGTAAAAATAAAACCAAAAAAAACTATGATATTGAAAGAATAAAGGCCAAACATGGAAGATTGAAATACTCTTGATTCAACAAACTAAAAACTATGGATGAGTTTACAGTGGCACTGAAAGAATGACGGCCAAACATGGAATATTTAAATACTCTCAATTCAACAAGCTAAAGACAAAAACTGATGAGTGCAACTGTAGTACTGGCAGAACAATGTTTTGAGAACTGTGGTATCTCAAGAACAATGACTGAATGAATCTTAAGAAAAACATGGGAACTGAAAGTAAAATTAGATAATGAATCTAAACATGGAAGCTGAAGGGGAAAGTGAGTAAATGAATCAAAATATAGAAAATGAAGACAAATGAATGAATCTAAGCTAAAATGGCTAAATAAATCTACAAATAAACATGGCTAACTACTAAGTAGAGGTTCTAGATTAGAAGGATCACTATTTATGAGGGAGACAAAACATGGCATAAAGATGCGTATTGTGAGACATATAAACAGACATGGATGAAACAAGTGGCAGAGGAGTAATACGGATGACTGACAAACATACAAGGAAGAAATGTGCAGTTTACAGTGAAGAGACAAAAGAAAGGCACAGTGTACTCACTTTGCAAGTGTCCATGTGAAAACAGGTGTTGAGAAATGAGCAATCGCCAAGAGATTCTGATAATAACAAATAAAATAACATGTAAAAGATTTAAAGAATGCATGTTGATAAATAAATAACCACCAAGAGATTCTGATAACAAATAACCCCCCAAAATACATGTCAAGTGATTTGAAAGAATGCATATGATCCCTTTTAGAACAGAAACAAAGAAATGTAACAGTTTAAATAATCATTTACACAGACCATAACTGGCTCTATGTGCAACAAAGACGGCGCCGTACCGGCTGCAGGCCTACATTGCTCTGGTGTTTTACTTCATTATGGATGCAGGCCATGGATATGAATGGAATTCACACTAGTCGACGAATTACACTTGTGTTCATGAAGACGTGTTGTGTTTTCCATTTGGACTGGTTAATTAGTTTGTTTTTTGTGTTTTCTTCCCTCCGATTATCCTGGCCTAGACATCAGCTGTATGAATTAGAACTACGCTTAAAATATGTGTTATATGTTCACGGTCTAGTGCACACGGCTGAACTTCATAAGATTGACGCCCGTCGCCCTAGCTGCAGACAGTGCCGGTTTTGATGTGACTGTAAAATCTAGAAACGTGATTATAATGAACTAGAACAAGGAGAGATGCCCAATACATCACTCACACATTGAGTGATGTTCCTACATCCTCTTGCAGTTACGAGAAAGGCACAACACACAATAATAGATATCACCCCCCCCCCCCCCCCCCCCCCCCCCTTGTGGAATACTTGCTTACAAGAAATGTTTCGTAGTAAACCCTCAAGAAAAATCTGCATATCTCCAGTCGTCTCGATAAAATCTTGCTGTTGGCCAAAGGTAGGTCAGGACCAGAGAGTGAGGTTGACAAAAGGCACAGTTTCTTTCTCACTTTATTCCAAATCACTGCGCAAGTCACCCATTTCAGCAGACAGAGCAAAAGAAAAGACTGTCCATGCGGTTGAACAAAGACAGTGGTCTTCATCACATATGATGGACGAACATCATCAATTGGCTCTAACACCCCCTTGTGCACATGCAGCTTAGAAAGCCAAAAATATCCTACAAGATTGTTTGTTGTATTCTTAGGCTACTGGGTACTAAGCACTGGTCCACGGGGACTAACCACTATCGTCATGTAGCACGCCCTTTGCAGAATGTCATTCCCATCACAGCCTGACTGAAAGAAACTCGATCTCTTGCCAAAGCTCCCGAGTCATACCCAAGCAATCCTTTACATCTTGAGGCCATCACCTTCTTGGCGTGCCTCTCTTGTCTAGCACCATACCTTCCCTTACCATTCTATCAAGACTGCTGCATCTTTTGATGTGACCAAAGTATTTCAATTTTCTGTTCATGATGAAATGTATGAACCAGCTCTCCTCTATGCCCAATTCTTGTCGAATGTCTGCATTCTTCTTTTCTTTTTATTTAATCCATGGTGTTTAAGAACCTTTCTATAACATTTTGACTCAAGGACTCGATTCTCTTCCTTGATATATGGATAACTGTCCATGTTTCGCAGCTGTATGCTGCCACAGGAAAACCACAGGTTCTACAATTTTCACTTTAGTTGGATTACTGGTATTCAGCCAGTTTCCTTAGGTTACACAGTATCTGCATTACCATTGCCAAACTTCTTCTGATTCCCTGGAATTATCGCCATTGTTGTCATTTCTGGAGCCCAGATAATCCTGTTCTATTTCCACACTTCCAAACTTGAATTTATGCTGACATCCTTGTTTTGTCTGTGGACATTATCTTAGTTTTGTTTATCACAAGGTTTTATTTTCGCTGCTTCTGCTTACGGCTGATATTAGCTGCTTTAACCCCTCTGCACTGTTTGATAGTATCACAGCATCGTCTGCGTATCTTAGCTCTGGGATCTTGTATCCGCCGATTGTAACTTTCAATATAGTCATCGTCTGTTACGTTCCTCATAATGCACTCTGCATAAATGTTAAATAGGTATGGGGAGAGGATACATCTCTGCCTTACTCCCATTTGTACTTCAAACCAATCTGATGTTTCACCAGATACTCTGACAGCAGCTTATTATTCCTGATAAAATAATTCAATTAGATGTACTGATGATTTTCCACAATTTCTGATGGTGTACGCAATGAATGTCTCGTGCATTCGATAAAGCATGTATACAGATCAACGTTATACTCTCAATATTTTTCATAGATGTTCCTCATATTAAATATGTGATCTCTGGTTTCTCTGAAGTCTGCTTGCATATTATGGATTTTTCATTCAAATATTCTTTCAATCCTCTTCAATATAACACGCAAGAGAATCTTGCAAGCGTGGCTTATTAGCACAATAGTGCTAACCACCACACAAAGTTATTTTGGAGTCTTGAAAAGTCTCCACCACAAGCAACCTTTATCCAGAGAACTGGATTTAATATGTACACATAATTTAAAAGAAAAAGACTACCTAATCTAAACAATAAAAATGGCAAGGGATAAAGAGTTGTACTTTTCTGAACACCACTAAGATTAAGATGAATGTAACAATTTACCATCTGTGTGCTTGTGAATGATCTTCTTGAAGTGCAAGCGTTTACAGTTAGCTCCCTCTGGTCCAGTTCTGTGGCATTCCTCCCTAGTTCCATATTGGCAAAATTCCTGCAACTGTGGACCTGGAATGAGAGAAAGCATGTTGAGAATAACAGGCTTAAATATCTAACTTTGCATTCAAGAAAGTTTAAATAATGTTATCTTTTGTAAAGCCAAACTGATATCACAGCATTCCTAGCACATCCATAAACAATATTAACCCTTTACATCTGTAATCACCCGGAAATGGACCCAAAAATTTATAAATGACCGCCCATCTTGACCAAACTGAACAAATGGCCACATGCCTCGACCTCTGAAACATACATTTTTGTTTCATAATTTAATTTTGCTAAATGTTTTGAAATATTTTTTTTTTATGGCTCTATATCACGAACAGCCTGAAGAAATATGGCAGAACACCAACAAAACAACAAAAGTGAAAGTCTTGAGAGCCTGTGTTTTTCCTGTGGCATCAAATGGCTGCGAATCATGGAAGATTACCAAAACTTTTTGACAAAGAATCAAATCCTTCTAGTCAAAATGTTACAGAAAGATCCTCAGAATACCCTGGATGGAGAAAAAGACAAATATAGACATTCGGCAAGAGTTGAACATAGAGAAGAACTGGTGTATCAATTCCATTTTGGCCAGAAAATGTAAATACTTTGGTTACATCAAGAGACACAACGGCCTTGAGAGAAAAGTGATGGAAGGTACGGTGCCAGGAAAAAGAGGCAATGGTAGACCAAGAAGACGATGGCACCAAGAATGCCTGTGTATGACTGTGGCTGAGGATAGAGTATCTTTCAGACAGACTGTGATGGGAGCAACGTTCTATAAAGGACATGCTACATGATGATGATGGTTGCATCCGCACATGCACAACTGATGTTGAACTGTACAATTATATCTAATAATATGGTTTTAGAAAGCTTACCGATTTATTGCAATGAAAGTTGGACTTCAAGACCGCAGAAATGATTTACTACTTGATGAGTTCAATGATCATGCATCTGGATTACGCGTGGATATTCAACACACACCCAATTCAGACTTTGACTGGCACATAATACAAAAGCTGAGTGTTTAGAAATTGACAGATATATTGGCGAAGCAAGTGACGGGACAAGTAAGAAAAAAAACTGTCTTTCTAATTTCCATCTCAACATTAATGGCATTTAACTCTTCATACTAATATATAATCTTTATTATGAATACTTCATTTCTTAGATAGTTTAATTAAGTGTACAGGTATGGAGTCCTTATCATAGAGGGAATTTAAACATGCTGGAAAGGAAACAAAAAAGTTTGACAAAACTTTTAGTTGGATTACAGAATTACAGTTATGAGGAAAGGCTCAGAAAAACCAGCCTACAGTGTCTAGAAAAGAGAAGAATTTGAGGTGACTTAATACAAGTTTGTAAGATAATTAAAGGTAAGGATAAAATAGACTATAACAAGTTTTTCAAAATACAACCACCTACAAGAACAAGAGAACATAGATACAAATTAACTAAAGAAAGATGCAGATTGGATATTTAACCCTACCAGACCACTGTGCCAATTTTACGTTAATTTCCAAATCTATCGTTATACCGCTGGACCAAATTTTTGGTGCTTTGCGTAGTATGTGAAAAAATGTGTCACAATCTCAAAATAACTAACCAATCCTGGTCAAATCTCACAGTTAGCCATTGCAAATGTCTGCCCCCATTTTTGAATTGACTTTGTGCGGTTTAACGTGCAAAATATTCAGAAAATTCACAATGAAACGAGCGGCTGATGAACCAAGCACTTCAACAGGAAAGTGAAGTAGGTCTAGGCTTATGACAGTCCAACAGGTGATCGATACTTTGATTGATTCAGACTCTGAGGAGTCAGAATTTCATCAAGAATACATTTCCAGTTCAAGTGACACAGACAGTGAGAGCTCGAGTGATGAGGAGAATCTTGAACCTTATAGATCTAGATCGATAGTAAGAGAAGGGGGGCGTGTTACAAAGACAATCCATACAAGAAGATGAAGAGCAACATCTGGTGCTCACTTTGCAAGAAGTACCTTTGTGTGAAACAAGGCTCATCCTGCTGGGTGGATTGGCACACAAAGGTGGAATATTGGCACTAGATGAAAGGTAGACCTATTTTCTACAATGTCTTCAAGTTCCATCTTATTCTAACCATTTGTTTGCATGTAACTAACATTTTTCTATATCATTTTGGTCTTTTCTCTTTAATGCTCAGGAGCCCAGGTATAGGGGACAGTTAGGTTCAGGGCCTCAGGTCTGGTAGGGTTAAAGAGTATAATTTCAAGATCTTACCTCCTCTTGACTTGAACTTTTCAACCAACAGTTGTTCCTATGGACATGAAAACACAAACCAATATTTACCTGGGACCCCACAAACATGATCACACATTTAATTTACCTTTCTATTTGCCTACTCCTACCTTAAAGCTTCATCTCTTAAGTGAAATATGTAGCACTGCCAATTGTAACCATGAATTATTATACCAGTATATGGCTGCCTTGGTAGCACAGAAGTAAGTGCCCTTGAAGTAGCAACTGTCTACTGAGTTTTTGGTTTTTCTTTTCTTTTCACCACTGTCTTTTTCGTCCAGTCCGATGTGGCTCTTCAGAGTGCACGTCTAGCTAGATCGGTCTGCAGCTTTGCCTTTTCAGGAGACTTTTGTTCAGTGCTTTCATGTGCTGTTTATAAACATTTTTGAATCTCAGCTGTGGTTGTTGACTATTCCTTTCCAACCCACCAATTCTTAGAGAATATATTTGGGAATGCAACCATCTTCCATACTGCAAACATGACCATACCATCATAGTCTTGACTGCATCTGGAGATCGCACATGCTTGGGAACAGAACAGAACATGCTCTATGGAACGGAAACCTGGAGGATGGCCAAAGGCAATTATAGGAGACTGCAGGGTTCTGTCAACAGATGCCTGAGAATTGATTCTTGGTATAAAATGGTTTGACAAAGTTACAAATGACAGACTGTTGGAGAGAGCGGGACAAGGTAAATTGGAACAGGAAATCTTAGGAAGAAAGTGGAGATGGATGAGTCATACATTAAGAAAGCCCGAGACCAGTATCATCAAGCAATCTGTCATGAAACCCCCAAGGGAAGGAGAGGCATAGGCAGACTAAGGCATACATGGAGACAAGATCTGGAGGTAGAAATAAAGAAAACAGGGAAAAGCTGGAAGGAAGTGAAAAATATTGTACAGGACAGAGCTGCTTCTGGGTGATAGAAGGCAAAAGATGTTTAGTTTCGCACAATGTGTTCCATTTTTCTGGCCTCAGAGGAAGAAACTCTTTTCTAACACCGGCAAGCCTCGGAAATTACAGGTTGAGTGGCCTGGGTTTAAAGAGTTAAGAAGTAAACTGCAGTGGTGGCATCATACAAGAAGCCAAATGAAATAAAATAAACAAATATTTTGAGCTGAGTTGGTAAGGCTATTCTGAGTTACCTTAGCTGTCTGTGTTACTAGTAATGCTTGAATTTCTTCATTGAGCTTTTTTTCTTCTCTTTCTTTGGTCGACTGCATTGACAATAAACTCTGTTGAAAACAATTTGAATTAAAGAATTACACAGAAAAAAGAAATAACTATTACACAGTTAATGACTCTAGGTGAATCTTATGGATAACAAAAATAAACCTTTTCTCTATGTATAGTTTTGTTTCTATTAGACTCAACTAATTCCACAATTCTCTGTACTCCCAGAGAAAACTAATTTTGTGATATACTACAATACTCCAGGCTTCATTAACCTCCATATGCTGATGCTATGTTTCTTGTAGTCTACAACTCTATGTATTTCCATACTCAATTAACTCTATGTTCCTATACTCATACACTCCAAGTATTTTCAGTCTCAACTTATCTACAATCAAAGCTTTACAATTTCAAGTAATTTCAACTAATTATATGTTCCTAGTCTAATGCTCAGTCCAAACTCATCTAATTCCACACAATTACACTCTAATATGCTCCACAGAGACTAAAATAATGTTATGTTGTTACTCTCCAAAACTCTCAGTCCAGACTTGTCTAATTCCACACAATTACACTCTAATATGCTCCACAGAGACTAAAATAATGTTATGTTGTTTCTCTACAAAACTCTCAGTCCAGACTTGTCTAATTCCACACAATTACACTCTAATATGCTCCACAGAGACTAAAATAATGTTATGTTGTTACTCTCCAAAACTCTCAGTCCAGACTTGTCTAATTCCATGTTCCTGCACTCAAAAGCTATCTGCCCAGACTCAATTAATTATATGTTCTTAGTGTCTAAGACGGCATACAAACTACATTAATTCTATATTCCTAGTCTCTAAAACTCTATCCCTACTCAATTAATTCTATGTTCCTAACCTCTAAAACTCTCTTGTCCTACAAAGCAATTCTATGTTCCAAGTCTCCCGCCTTCATCCTCAACATCAGTCTGTACATCCAGCTCATACAAGAGCTGGGACCTGTACAGGGGCATCTGCCCCTGTGGAAGTACAAGTCAACTAAAAACTAAGAATTATTTGTAATTGGGTTGTAAGAAAAACAGGTGAATGACGTATTGTGCAAGGTAGAGGTCCTCACTGGAAACCAAACAGAGCCTTCCAAAATTCTGCATCAGTCCAATCCTTCTGTATAGTTCTGAAACTTGGACGGTCTTGTGAAGAGATCAGAAAAGTCTTGATTTCATATCAGAGTCACATCTTTGAAATTCACTGACATGACCTGGTTACCAACACTGAGATTGACCGACAAAAACACCCAGAGAGTATTGTTTCTATGATAGACCATTGCCGTCTCCTTATCTTCAGCCCGCCTCAACCAAGATGTATTGGCCCGCCAGATCCTCCACATGACTGTCGAAATCAAGGGTGACAAAGGAGTTTGTCCTACATGGAGGCAACCCCCTAGGTCTCCCAAACAACACCTTGGCTGCGGAAAGTCGTCTCTCCTCATCAGAACTATACACCTTATGAAATTCAGCCATCATTCATGACAACATACAATCAATGTGGCTGGCCTTGGTTGCCCAAGTGGATTATTATTTTATTAGTAGAGCAGCACCATTGCGACCGACATCCTTTTGTCCAATGCTGTTTACTCATTATTTGAAACTAACCTCCATTCAACAATCTGCAACCCTACTGAAGAGCCTGGCGTGAGGACATAATCCTCTTCGAGGCTACTCAATTCTCGTACTGTAGGCCATTGTCATGTATGCACCACTCTTTTATCACACAATGTGCTGTAACAAGTACCTAACTCTACATACCTCTATATCTCCAGTCTCTGTCTTCATCTGCTTATTTGCCATGTCTTCTTCTTCTTCATCATCACTGAAACAAAATTAAGAGACACATAATGAAAGCAAAGTTTATTTACAGTAAAAATATGCTCTTCTTCAAACAGTTCATGACAGAAGAATCAACCTCTTAGTTAGTGCTATTCAAATGTTGTTGTTTGATGTTGTTTAATGTCCTGGATGAGTATGTTTACTCTTTCTCGCGCCCTGAAAAGGGTGTTAAGTGTTGGGTTGTAGTAGCTTTACTCACATCCCGAGCGTGCAGATGAAGGTGGAACAGGTCCTACAGGCGGTTGTGCTATGCTTGTCTTCATCTGCGGGACACTCACTACTATTCGGATCATGTCGATCCACACGTCGTCAGCTAGACTTCCTTGCTTGAAAACAGCATGTTTTCAAGGAACGCTATATGGAAGAGATAGAGTGATCTTGGTCAGTATATTGTCCCTAGTCCTGATGCAACGTCCTGGCCAACATGTTGACAAATAATGATGAAATTCCTACCCAGAACGTCCCTTACTTTCCCCCCGGCCTAGTAAGCCACAGGAAGTAAAAATGCAAAAAGAACATACCACTGATAGCTTTTGACTACCAGGTGTACACCAGCCTGTTTCTTCTTTTTGGCATTCACCCTAATGACTTTACTTTCCATGTCTGGCAACCTCACAAAGTATTACTCACAAATACATTGCTGCCCTGGATGCTCTCTCCTTTGCTGCTATGAAATCCACCAAAGTACATAGTTCTTGCATTCTTGGGCAGTTGTACAGATATTTGGGGTATTGGATGGCTCCTCATTCACGGACATTGTTGTCTGCGTATCCCCATTTATTCAAGTTCAATCTACACCTGGACAATCCCGCTTGTAATATGTTCAGGGCTCTCCATACAGGGTATAGCATATTATGCCCTGTCGCAAGTTCTTCTTTGATCTCCATCCACTCCTCACCATATATTTGACGCCATTTTCTGCTGCGATTTTGCTCAGGTATCAGGTTTGTGAACTGTACAGTTGAAGAAAACTTTTCTTGATTTCAGTCGTCCTTCTCCTGGATTATATCCAAAGAGGGGGTATCTATCATCACAGGACTGATTTTTCCTTTCGACTTCTGACGCAACACGTCTTCTGATTTCTGGTGGTGTGATGCCAGTGATTACGTAAACTTTTCATTTTGGCGTTGGTCTAAGGCACCTCGTTACAATGTCCATGCCCTATTACTGCCTCACCGACGTGTCTTGTGTAGGCTGACTCGTTCCATACTGGCACAGTGTATTCTGCTGCAGAAATGCACAATGTGAGGGTCAATGTGTGCATGCATTGTTGGCGATGCTCCCTATACCGTGTTTGTTAGCTTAGACAGTTTGTTAGCTTAAACAGTATGTTATTTCGTGCGATAAATTTTTGTTTCAATGCCTTACAGTGTTCCTTGGTAGCGGGAGATTGAGAATGAACACACAAGAAAAAGAACAGTGCTCCTTGTAGGACAATGTGTGAGCCATTGTAATTCCTAGATACTTGGGTGTTTTGTTATTTGGTTTATCTTTAGGTATTTGACCTGAAATTGACGTTGTGACATTGTTTACAGTGCGGCTACGATATCTACGTCTTTCAGCCTGACACACCCAATTTCATCTGGATGTATTAGGTACCATGACTGCCTTCCCACTGTGAACCCTTTCCTCTTAGCCAGATTACATTAGTGCAGCCTGTTTGGAGTGCAGCCACTTGGGAGGCGGAATAGGGCATTGATCAGCTATAGTTTGCTGATGCAAGCAGCCAGCTATGATTTGCTGTGGCCCCCACCTGTCTGTTTGAATAGTAGGATTTCAAATATTCAATGTAGAGGCCCTGTGGCCAAACGTTCTTAGTCCTTTATTATGACTTATATGGTCTAGTTGGCAATGCAGAGACTGAACAGCCTGAAGAAATTATGGCAGAGCTCCAACAAAATGACAAAAGTGAATGTCCTGAGAGCCTGTATTTTTCCTGTGGCAGCATTTGGCTGCGAATCATGGACGATTACCAAAACTTCTAGACAAAGAATCGAATCCTTCGAGTCAAAATGTTACAGAAAGATCTTCAGAATGCCTTGGACAGATAAAAAGACAAATATATACATTCGTCAAGAGTTTAACATAGAGGAGAACTGGTTTATCAATTCCATTTTGGCCAGAAAATGTAAATACTTTGGTCACATCAAGAGACATAATGGTTTTGAGAGAACAGTGATAGAAAGTATGGTGCCAGGCAAGAGAGGCAGGGGTAGACCAAGACAATGGCACCAAGATATCCAGGAATGCCTGGGTATGACTAGCGGAGGCTGGCGTTTTGGCAAGAGAAATAGTTCCTCTCAGACAGACGGTGATTGGAGCAAATATCTATATAGGACATGCTTGATGCTGATGGTATGATTACAATTTTACGAGTGTCTCCATTCCCCCTTTAACTCTAATATCATACATGATATGAATCTGATACCTGGAGGACTAAGACAAGTCACATATGTATATTTACATGTATGGATGCATGAACATGTCTGCATTTTTATTTTACAAACATATTTTGTTAGTATTTAATCTACCAGTATTGAGCAATCTTAGTGAAATAAGCTTGTGTACATCAAATTCATCCATGTGGTCCGCCGGGGTCTCTGTATATGACAAGGATAAAAATAGAACCACTGGCCCATTGAGAGCATGTCGTAAGTGGCGACTAACTGTGCGACATAATATTAGATTGGCCATGGTTAGGTGGTTTGTTAAGAGCAGCATAGATGGCGTCTAACAGGCTGCAGTTCTACTTTGCTCTAGCGTTTGAGTCTATTAAGATGGACTTGCACATCGGTTAACCACCCTCTGCAACACTTGTCCCTACGCAGCCGAGTAATAAGCTGCTTGAGCCTAGCCTGCTAAACAGGAAATCCTCCTCCAGCTATATAGAGCTCACACCAGAACAGGGACCTGGAGGGAGCCCCCCCCCCCGCGAACCCCAGAAATACAGGCCGACTAAGACATATTTTATTAAAATATATATTATTATTATTAGTTGCCCATCACAAGCAATGATGGCGACATCAACAAATGGTTTTGCCTTGATGTAACTTGCGCTGCATTTGGATTATAGTGAGGAAGCAACTGCGCTTGTCATCGACCTTACTCTCTTGTCCCGAACTACCTTGAACCAGTGGCAAGATGACTGCAGACAGGCATTCTGGTACCACCTACCATGAGACCAGGGGTCACTTGAAAACTTGTGAGATTCGATAGTCTGCCATTTCTATTCATCGCTTTGGGAGAAGAGTGCCTGACCTCTCGACCACAGCGACCCCTAGAAGACTCTCAGAGTCTGTAGGCAACCAGTTTCCCCATTCCAGTCGTGTAGTTTCATCACAAAGTGTCCAGCGCACGATTGGGATGTTCATGCCCCCCTGAAGTCACCCCAGCGCAGTCATGCTGGTGGTTGGGCAGCTTTCAGAGGGCCAGGACTGAACAGGGATGGTGGTTTCACTAGTTCCGCCAGGCTGCATACCACTCTGTCTGCCTCCACCATATGTTGTTTACTTGGAAATTCGCTGCCCCTTGAGATGTGTACCAACCTTTACCGTACCATGGTTGTGAAATTGCGACCCGTTCATTCCGTACCACGGCCAATATTCTGTGACAGCTCTAGGGCCATCGTTTTATCGGATCTAAGCTACCGGGTTAATGACATACAAATGGCTGAACATACAGCTCTTTTGATTGTAGAAAGTTCAAACTTTCATCATGTACAGTTAGACGAAAACAATAGTGATTTTGAAATTAGTTTTGTAATTTTTGAAAATATTTCTTCTTTTTTTTTGTGTGGGTTTATTGAGAATGGGGGAGATAAGTTTCTGCAACAGATTTTTCGAACGTAGATCTAGTTAGTTTGTTTACGTAGATACAATAATTACGTCTATAGTCGAAGTGACAGACATAGCCATTACGGTAAATATTGATAGTGGTATAAGTTTGTTTTCCAGCAAATTAAAAAAAAAATTTCTAACAAAAGGACACCGCTACAGGGTGAGTCTATATGTTTGTGCTATTATTCATCACTATCACTGTCTTGTATCTTATATTAATATCTACAGACAAAGGAGATACTGATTGCGAATAGGTTAAGGACTAAACGTTTGAGAATACACGCCACACCGTATAATCCAGCATATGGTCCTGACTTTACTTGCACACACCGTGGAAGAAGCTTCTCTGCTCAGATTGGTCTTACAAGTCACGCTTGTTATCGTCATGGACTGTAGTTACATTCCTATTTTCAAAGCACAATTATTATTGTTTGACAAGACGGAAAGAGCCAATGGAATCTACCAGTATTGGGCAATATTAGTGAAATGAGCTTACATATATCACATTCACCTGTGTGTTATCAGAGTCCAAAATAGCAGCAAAGAATGGTACATGCGCTAAGGTGCGACTAAGGAGGGTTGGGCATAGGGCTGGCTACCCCATCCTTTAACAATTGCGAGTCACATGATAAAGAAAACATTTACATTTGATGGTAGAAGAGGATTGACCAAGTCAAGTTAAGCCATATGTTGCAACAGAATATGAATAAGTGGATTCAAATCCATATCTGGGGACGGCGTAGCCTAGTGGCACGGCTCACAAACCGAAGGTGCTGGGTTCGATCCCCATCACAGCACCGGCCGTTACTCCGGGGAAGCAAACCCTTAGAAAATGCAGGAGGAAGCAGACCCTTACATAAAATGCATGCTGAAGTCGGATGCACTGGGCCGACAGGCGCAAAATGAAAACCACAGTGCAACGCACACCGCCTTGGGGATTAGAGAAATAAAGCGAACGAAAAAAAAATTAAAAAAATTCCACATCTGATAAATGTGACTCCCCCCAATTGACTTCTCTACCATTAACAGCTACTTCTGAGAAGCATTATATCCAATAACACCCAAACATTTGTATTATGTTTAAAAAACAACATAATTACCTTTCAAATTTTCGCTTTCTGGACTGGCCCTTTGTCATTGCTGATAGCTAAAAGACAACGCAACGGAAAAGTAATAAATTACACATCTCAGCTAAAAATATGCAAAAAAAAGAAGAAAACACTGTATTATTCTGTGAAAGTTCGTAGGAAAAGTCTAGTAATATACATTAAAATTAATTCTGTAAGACAGAACATATAGGTGTCTTTTAGTCCATCTTG
The DNA here is from genome assembly GCA_036924085.1 of Ariolimax columbianus. NCBI lineage: Eukaryota > Metazoa > Mollusca > Gastropoda > Stylommatophora > Arionidae > Ariolimax > Ariolimax columbianus. The sequence continues at coordinate 29,712,809 of JAVGWX010000016.1, read as the reverse complement.
CTAAAAACTCTTCAATGGTGAGCTTCAGTGACATGAAATTTTCACAAATCATTCTGTCTGGAATTTGTAAGTCAACGCAACTATTTTCAGTTCTCTGCGCCCTTCTCTTTCTGAGTTATATAACATTTAAACCCTCCAGCTGTGAATTATAACCCTATGAAATTATGCACATCTCATTCTGTCTGGAATTCCCAGGTGAATGAACTATGTTCTGCTCGCTCTGTTGTTCCCTTTCCGAGTAGTCTGTGACGTTAGGACAGGGAAGGTTTGGCAATAATTTTACCTCAAAGAGAAACTGGAGTAAAAGTGCCTTAACATTGTGCTTCCTCATCGAGCATTCTTGAGAGAACACTTTTAAATGTCTCAATTATTTTTCCAGTTGGTGGAAAACATCTAAATCACACGCTGAATTGGTTAGTAGAGCTTGTATGACAAAAAAATGTAGCAAATGTAAAATTATTTAGAATAAAATAAAAAATAAAAAGTAGTCCTATAATCATTGTCATCAGTTCTTTAACCTGAAAAGTCACTGGGGCACCAATACTGCAGATTGTTGGATCAGTTCCCACCACTACACTCGGTTTTGTGCCAGGATATCGAATTTTCCGTTTGGATGAGTTAACCTCAGTGATATGATTGGCATTGTTGTGAATTGATACGGCTGGCACATTTCTGATTTTTCTCAATGGTTTCTGCAATATCGGTGTGTCTTGGAATGTTTCGCATCTGGCGGAGCCCATCCCTCTCCTGGCAACGTGTCCCTCTGCATTGTGCATTTTTCTATGATCTCAATGCCTACTCAAGCATGGTGTCACAGGATCACTATGAAGGTTTTTAACATGCTGGAAAAGATACAAAAAAGAGCAACAAAGCTGATAGCGGAATTCCAGAATTATTTATGAGGAAAGACTCATAAAAACAGGCCTACAGTGCCTAGAAAAAGAAGAATTTCAGGTGACTTAATACAGGTTTACAAGATACTCAAAAGAACGGGTAAATTAGACTTTAACAAGTTTTTCAAAATACAACCACCTACAAGAACAAGAGGGCATAGCTACAAATTACCTTTAGAAAGGTCCAGATTAGAAATAAAAAATTTATTTTTAAATCAGAGAGTGGTGAATGCTTGGAATGCATTGCCACAGGAAATAGTGGAAACAGGGACAATTAATGGATTTAAGAATAGATTGGATGCACACAGCTTTTAGAGAAAGGAAATATTTACAGCCTCTGTAGAGTCTTCTAGACCAGGATAAATACGTAAAGTTAAGTTATGCCTTTCTGCACTCTTTTTCATCTTGGCCGTTTGCTTTTAATCACTCTTGTGTATTATGTGTTCGACTTTATCCTATAGTATAATATATTTCATTTTTCTGCAATATTGTTTTTTTTTTCTAACCAAGGACGTTACTACCGGGTGAGTCTATATATGTTTGTGCTATTTTTCACCACTATCACCTTCATCTTCGTGTATCTCAGAAACTAACATACACACAATAACACCAACCAGTTCTTTAATATATGTCTCTAGAGGTTCTCAAAATCAACAACCATGTCATGACCTGGCGTGCTGAATGATAAATCATCTGCAGGAAAAAGATGTAATTTTTAAAATCTGATATGGTAAAGGTTAACATCTTAGCAAAAGCATATGCGTACCAGCTTGCTTGGTCACTCACAGCAGGGCCATTTTAGAAATTTGGTGACAAATTTCTTGGTAAACACTAAGCTAATAGGTGGCCACTGAGAGATATCAGTATGTCCCTCTGATCCGTATCTACAATCTTCCCACTATGCATGTATCCCAAGCTAAAGTACCACATCATTCATTGTCTATCTTAGAACCTGTGACATCTGATTGATTTCTTACCTTGGTGAGATCCAGGGAATTCACAACCAAACTGTCTATACCTTCAGTGAACTTGATGCTGAAAGAACAGTAAAATGTATAGTTTTATTGCAACTCTAAGGTAATGTTGGCCCTGAAGAAGTTATTGTGGTCGAGAGGTAAGGCACTTGCCTTAAAAGCAGTGAATGGAAACAGTGGGCAATTAAGTCCCGCAGGTTTCAAGAGATCCCAGATCTCAAGGGAGGTGGGACCAGAGTGCCCGCATCCTGAGTTATCTTCAGTCATCTCGACTTATGTCTTGCCGCTGGCCCAAAGTAGCTCAGGGCCTGAGAGTGAGGTCGATGGCCAGTGCAGTTTCTTCCACACTACAATCCAAATACAGCACAAGACAAAAACCGCCAAATAATCTTCATCGCTGGGCAAGTAACTAACATATTTTTATAGAGAATGAAATGTTAGAGACTTAATTAAGCTTGGTCTTGAATTAAGTTTTATATGCTGTGAATAATAAACTTTATATGCTTAGGATAATTAGGAAAAGCAGGTGAATAATTAGCTTTATATGTTGAGGATGTTATTAGTTGGTTAAAGGCACATGAGGCAAAAGCAATTCAAGTGGAAAATTCTTTTGTTGTTTCTCCATCTTGTGTCATTTTACTTTCAGTCTTCTGTAATAGTTCTTCATTCAACTATAAGGTAAAGGCCGCCGTCCATCGCAGACGATGATGGTATAATTGATTTGCTAGCGCTATTTTTAGTAAGGGTTAACTGCGCTACTTTTTATCCGCACTCTCTCGTCTCAAGCCACCCGACCCCAGTGGCAAGTGAAGGACAAGACTGACTAGGGGGCGACTACGAAATGCAGGGGACTCCGCATCAAGCTTTAGTGAAAAAACGGCGGCTTCCGGAGTTGAACCCACACCAACTCATCACGAGGCCAACGGCTTAACCACTTCACCACGGAATCCTGAACTATCATTCAACTATAGACTGGCAATAAAACTGTATTTTCTCTATTGCTAATGCTGTTTTTTCTGTTACAGAAGGGTTGATTGAGCCTTTTATAGTATATAATGTGTTATGTTCTTGTGTAACTGCTATTATCTATAATTCTAAATTGGAATGACAACCACATTGTGGGCAGCATATAATAGGGATCGTGAGATTTAAAAAAAATCTATATTAAAAAATTAGTCCCAAAGAAAATACTTTCTTAGTAGAGGAATAGCTGGAGACTTCATTATGCTCATCTAAATGGGGTGACTTGATTCCGTTACTGGCTGCCATATTCTCTAGTTCAGTAATGAAGTTCTGAACGTCAGAAAAACATGTGGGCATGAAATCATGCCCCATCCACCATACTTACCATCTAGTGACTTATTCCTGTTCCCAGATACCATTTTACTCTCATGTCCAGAACATGATAACTGAACTGGAGATATGATTCTGAGACAAGATGGAGGATTTCTACATTCAGGGCATCAGGAAGGTGAAGAATAAATGGGAGAAGTATATCGTCTTGCAGGGTGAATACTTCTTCTTCTTCTTCGTACGCTGTCAGAGGTCAACTTGAATTTGTTCGAAGAAAGCAGCAGTCATCCTGAGGCCGTTGACACTGCCAAAGTGAATACATAGAAGACTAAAGTGCACACCAATTTCCAGGCTCTACCTTCATACTAAAGTGCACAGCTTTTAGACCTTCCCTTCTATAGTGACAATGTGTTAACACTAATTCACAAATGTATTATAATCTGACATATTCCTCCTGGTTCCCTATGGAACAAAGGGTTAAATAGTTGTCTTCAGTTATAATCCCATTTTGGATTAGTCTTCTTGAGATTTGCTCGGAATCATATGTGGAAAATTTTTCCAAAGTTTAAAAAAAAAAAAAAAAGAGAAGGTTTTTGACTAGAACAAATGGCGGTGATGTACAATATCCCATGAGTTAGAGAGTCTTCTACATTAGAGAGTTATGACTGTACTGTTAGTACCTTTGACAACATGCCGTCAGTGTAGTAGTATACACATTCTTGCTTGTCAGAAACATAAAACACAGGTACGGAAAACAAAACATATTCTCTACATTGTTCATACCTGATGAGTTTTTGTGCAGCAAATTTTTGTAATAGTTCTTCAACCAACAAAACATCTACTTCTCGCTCCATCAGTCGAGATGTATGCTCTGTCATCACCTTGAAGAAAAAATAATATCACAACATACAGATAAGGATGAAGTGCAAAACATCACCTGTTTAGGAAGGGGAGAGGAGAATTGACGTTTTGTATGGCAAAACATACTGATCGGACAATGTCAGGGTCATTTAAAATATACTGACCAAGACACCCATTTTACTTTGAAATATTTCTCCCTGGAAATGGGTTGTCATGGCAGCCTGGCGAACAAGGTGGGGGGTTGACGTGATTTTCATAGTAATGAACAACACGCAGATAAAGCCTAATATAACACAACTGCCTGGATTGCCCCAATCCAACTTCACCAGTAGGTTCGGAATGTGAGAAAAGTGCCTGTAACCTGTTATTTATCTCAATAATCATAATTTTATTACTAGTTTTGCCAGAATGATTTTTTCCATAAAAGCAGTTTCCTCATAAAACTTGACTTTTCTAAATTATTTCACAAGGAAGACAAACATGTTATATATCAAATTAAAGTAAAATGAATGTGCACTAAAACGTAATGCAGATTGGTTTAGTGTACTTCAGAATAACAGTAATCCACAAATGAATAATATCTACAAGAAAATAATTTTCAGCAGCAGTAAAATGGAGTTGATGTGTTACTGAGTTGCAGGTCTCCATTCACTCCACATGGTCGACCTCATTTTGGTAGCGATCTAAATGAGTTCTGGGTCTGAGTCAGTCAGTAGTGATGGAATTTGATACTGAAACCCATTAGCTATCATGTTCTCTTGAGTTTGCTTTAGAAATATTGCATCTTCGTTTTTCTGTTGATGGTACAGTAAAACTTGTTTGCCTTTTAGCAGCACTAGATCTTGGCTGTGACAACGCTCACCCCCCCCCCCCCCCCCCCCCGATCTTCAGCATCAAATTCAGTAGGCTGAGTAGGTTGAATAATATTATATTCTATGTCTGACTCCGATTCAACATAGGAACAATGTGAATCCTTGTCACCGAGTTCATCTAGCGTACACAACTCCTTAGCATTTTCTACAGACAAAAAAACAAACTACTATTAGACAACCTTGAAGTACTAGGTTCACTACACATTTTTGTGATAAACAACAAAAATTTGGCTGACTTGAAAGATGACAAATGTTTTCTAACTTTCAATTTCGACACAAAAGCAAATTTTACAAAATGAAATGTAAACATAAGAGTCACTTCCTTTGCCACGTAATGTCAAAGAAACACTGAAAAAAAACGAAACATTTTGTTCGATGTGCTGTTAGCGATATGAGCGCTGTTCTGGCATCTAGCGAACACCAGGAAGAACGCAGACAGCGTTCTTATGGCCTTTAAGAGTTAATACGCTTTTCAGAGCGTACAAAAGCGTAATCTTACTCATTGTAGGCATTCAACAAAAACCTGTTGTGTGTTTATGGGGTCTGAGTGGGACACTACAAGGTGGATGTTGTTAGAATGGATGGTGCAGATGTTAGAATGGTGTGTGCGGATGGCATGAAAAGAAAGTGTGATGTCATTTAATCTGGGGAGTCTTGAAGGTAGGAAAGTGGCTGAGATGAATGCATTTCGGTCATGATGAACGATAGACAAATCTGCTCATTCGCTCGATAGAAGCTGGACCAGTTTCCTTGTCTCCCTTATGGAATTTGTTGTTACAACTTAAACTTTCATGATGGCTACAAACTGAGCATTTTTGGATAGTTATGTCAGGATTGTATTCCATTCAGACGCATACACTGTTTTCAACAAGCAGTTTAGCCTGATTTAGAGATGTTTGACTCTGGTGTCTTCTCTTTAAATTAATAATCTTAAAGCAACAGTAAACACAAGGTGGCTGAATGTTTCACATCCACATCTGAATTGATTTCGATGCCAAAAATGACAAACAAATCATTCTCTACATAATAGTGTTTTTTTTTCTGTAGATTTTTTAGTTCCAGGAAAATGTCTGTCCTCCACACATTCGGCACAAGTAAGTCAAACATCTGTGTGTTTCCATGTTCTCAGCCATTATCAGCTGATTGTGTTCTTTCCAAAACAAAATAGGCTGATTTCTGTTTTGACTTATCCACACAGAAATGTATATTACACAAGTTAGCTGTATGTCAGTGACTTGATTGTTTCACTTTAACTTCTGTTAGTGGAAAGGAACTAGTAATTTTTACAACAAAAGTGGAACAAATTGTGCAATATTTTCTCTTATAAGTGCTGTTTTACTAAAACGACCATAACACACAAACTAATCAAAACAGAACTTTCAAACTTTCATGGCAGTACACAGAAATAATGACATGTTCCGGTTTTGCCATAAATTCCAACCACTTCCAGTAATTGCCAGGTTAAGAACGACCGTAAAGTAGCTGATTCAGGCATATTTTTAACAACAAAAATTGGTAACGGTAACAATGAAAAATAGACTTGCTAGCGTTGACCTGCAGATGACCCCGGGTCACAGTCAACTTACATTCCTTGCGACCCGCGAACTAAGATAGGAGATTTTGTGAGCCCGTAAACAACCGTGAGTACCACTGCTCCACAGAGAGGATGTCGTAAGAGGGGACTAACTGTATGACATATGACATGGCATAATACCTGCCATGGTTAGGTGGTTTGTTATGAGCAGCATAGATGGTGTCTAACAGGCTGCGGGTCTACTTTGCTCTGGTGTTTGAGTCTATAAAGACGGACTGGGACATCGGTTAACCACCCTCTGCGGCACATGTCTCAACACAGTGAAGTAATAAGCTGCTCAAGCCTAGCCGGCTAAGCAGGAAATCCACCTTCCAACTACATCTAGCTAATGCCAGAGCTGGAACCTGCACAGGGTTACCTGCCCTTGTAGAAGTACAGGTCGAATAAGACTACCGACAGAAATGATTTATGTTGACCTGCGAGGAATGTTGTTTTATATCTTTCATAATCATGTTTGCAGTTCTTTATAAAAGTGGGCTAAATTCTTCTGTATCATTTATATCCAAAAGCATATATCTTCTTTCCATACCCACAGTTAATGTCCATTTCTCATAACCTTTGAAAAGGATAGACATCACTAATAATTCATATAACTTGACTTTCACTGCAGTGTTAGGGATCAAGATGCTGAGCAGCGTATGAGCTGCAGCGGTCAACAACCCATAGCTGACTGCTAGCGTCAGGGCCAGTGAACCACAGCTGCCAAGATCCTTCTACACCTCCACGCTGTGATCCTGGATAACAGGATGCAACAGAGCAAACTGGCTAAGGAGAAGGGATCGAAGAGAGAATGCTAACCTGGTACTCAAAAAATGCTTCTTGAAGTCAGATGTGTTGGACCGAAAGGTGTAAATATCGCAGTTAAGCTGTAAACTACACCACAACTCATTCCGTTCTCTGGACTACATTCTGCTACTTAGGCCCTTGTTAGGGTTTGGTAGCGGGAGATTGAGAACGAACGAAGTCAAGCCACTGCAGTGTTTTTTTGTTTTCGCAGATCACACATTAACTGGTTTGTCATCTCATGAGAATACACCCTTATCAACTTCCACTGATGGCTTACAATGCTGGTAGATCTGGCTACAGGGCAAGATGGTGGCCGAAGACAGGTGGATTGATGACACAGAGTGATTGTGCAACAAACACATGCTCACAATGATCGTCGCAATATACTTGGTGCAGAACAGACGACTTAATCTTCCTAGAACGCACAATGGCATAAGTGGAAAGTAAACTAAATAGCTAACTAATCGATGCTATAGTTAATCATAGACAAACCTTTGAATCAGAGGGGATATCCAAGCTAATATCGCACAGCACCATCAGGAGTTTCTTCTCAACCTCTGTGTCAATGGTCACTTTGACAGCAGAGCCCTTCATTTGTTGGTGCTTTGCAGGAATGACGGTGGTGCTTGGCAGGGATTTCACCAAAGTGTTTGACAAGCCAGCTAGTGCTGGTTGCTCTGTGTGGAATAAAAGAAATCAAACTTGTTCTAGAAGCTAATCTCTTATTCAGCAGATTGGTTGTAACGATATATGCAACTAAACAATGGTAAAGGAAGTTATTAAAACGAATTATTAATATAAAAATTTCAGCAAAGTGTATAGGTGCGTATGCTTGTTTCATCACACTTTAGTTTACCCAACTGTAAAAATAAGCCCTTGAATATCTGACACTAAAAACATATATTTATAATAGAAACCAAAATTCATATGTACTAGAGATGGATTGCAGTGCAACACGATGCAAACAAAACAATGTTTTATCATGGTAAAAGTAATGTAATGTAATTGCAATGTTTCATGGTATCTAATACCTACTAAAATTGGAAACAAAATAAAACGTTTGCTCATATATGTGGACAAATGGATGACAAATTCAGTGGTAAGCGTTATAACAAAGCTGACTTGTCTCATTTTTCCACTCACCTGTTGATTTATTAATTCTGAACCCATACCTAATGAATAACACATACAAGGCAACGAGGAGGCAGACAGACTGGCAAAATAAGGTGCAAGACTACCACAACCAGAAACTAGTATGACATACGAAGAGTCAAAACGGCTTATTAGAGCTAGATACATGACCAAATTGGAAACCGAACACACTAGCTACACCAAAAACGAGATGCCTATTACCAGTTGAACAGAAGAGAGCAGGTCGTGGTCTTCAGACTTCGCACTGGCCACAATAGACTTAGGTACCACCTATTCAACAAATTGAAGATAGGTGGCACTGACGAATGCCCGTGTGGTACCGGGAAAATGACCGCTGAACATTTGCTGCAAAACTGCCCGACATACGAGGATCCGAGAGAGCAGATGTGGCCATCACCAGTGGCAACACTAGACAAGCTCTATGGCAGTGTCGACAGCCTCAGGATGACGGCTGCTTTTTTCGAAAAAATTAAGGTTGATGTCTGACTGCGTACGATGAAGAAGAAGAATAACACATACATATCTAATAATTTGTTCTTCTTCACACACTTCCAGATTTCAACTTAGATGTATAAAGAAAACAGTTATGATGTCTGTCCAGGAACAGTGCTGCTGATATCCATTGGTCCTTTCTCTAAGACTAATGTTTGGTCAGGCAAAATATACTGATCAGGCATGTTAGTCAGTGTCAGACAAAATATACTGGCCAAGACCCCCACCTCGACTTCACCGTAGTCCTCTCTAGAAACAGACTGTTTTTCATGACAATCTGGCCAATGAGGTGGGGAACTGACATGATCCCAAAAATATTGAGCAACATGCAGATGAAGCCAAGCATAGCACAACCACCTAGAGGACCCCGGCCAACCTTCATCACTTGGAATGTGAGGAACTGCAACTCGCAACTAAATGTCCTTTTCAGGGCGCACAAAAGAGTAAAGCTACTCATGGTGGACATTCACACCAACATCTCCATTGTTTATCATCTCATGTCCTCCATTCAAAAGTATTTAATTTTATTACATATATACTCAAAATCATGTCTGAGGACTAAAAGGCAATACAGTTGCAAATGAAGGTGAAAAGCTATAGCAGTTAATAAAAGCATGACTTATGTAGAGGACATAACACTAACGATGCTTGGAAACAGGAACAAATGGTCTGCATAGAATCAAAGAAAGCAAAACAAGTATATAAATTACCAACCCAAAAGCAGTGAACAAGTAGTAGTCTTCAGACTTCACATATGCCATAAAAGGAGATACCATCTATCATAAACATTAAACTTTTAAACTACCACTGAAGTCTGAGATTGCCAGGCGCCAACAAGCGGGCTGATATGCCTTTAACTCAATAAAGACGACAACAGACGCCATGAAAGACACCAGACTACATGCAGAGCTATTCAATTCAGTGGTCTTACCAGTGCTATGCTATGGAAGTGAAACCTGGTCTCTGACAAAAACCATAGAGAACCAACTAAGGACAACACATGCCCGTCTTGAGTGCTGTCTCATTGGTCTATCACTTAGGCAACAGCACCAAATGGGTCTACACAACAGTGACATCCATGGCATTGTCACACATTAGAGATGTCATACAACATGCCAACAACTCCAAGCACCATTGGGTTGGTCATGTAGTCCGAAAGAAAGATGAAAACTGGAGCACCACAGCAACCATTTTGTGGTACCTGTTTGGCAAAAAAATAAAATATCTGCAAGATTTGCTCGAACTGCACAATACTCTCCATCCTGAAACAAGCAAGTCAGCTTTCCACTGGACAACCCATGTCTGAGACAGAATAAATTGAACTGAATTGGGACCAGCACAACACTAAGAAATGCAGTACTGCTCGATCCAGCCCACTAAACAGAGAAATGCACCTTCTGGCTACCATCAACTCGCACAAGAGTTGAGACCTGCACAAGGTCTATTGTCCTTGTATAAAAGCCGACTATGACTAACACTAAGAAGACTACCATTGAGCGTGGTAACACCCAGACATAACTGAGTTATTACTCAGTGCGAAACTAATAAATTGTGAAATGAGACTTCTGAACATCTGAATCAGTGAATGAATTGAATGATGTCCATTTAATTAAAAGTACAAATGGCCAATCTTCTACAATCGCTTTGGTGATAGATCTACCAATATCTGCTTTCTCGAGCTGTATGTTTACATTTATAAGTCAAAGTGTAAATTGTAAGCAAAACATGAATATTATTATTACTGGGTTTAATATGATGGGTTTATTGAAATTATTCTTTCTATTTTTAATTTGAATAAAATTTCAACTTTCACTTTTCAGAAATTTCATTAGTAAACTAATGAAGAGTATGTTCACATCTAAATGACAGCATTTATATATAATTAACTCGCATTACCTGTAACAGGTGCCTGGGTAGTGGCAGGAACTATTGATGATGAGACACCAGTGTTGGACAATCCAGCTGCTATGTCTTCTCGTTGCCTGCGTCTCTCCATCATTTTTGCTCTCAAACTTTGTGTCAACATATTCTGTCGAGTTTTGATCGCTTGGATATCACTCCAAGTGTCAGACATGGTGGTAATGTAGATATTTTTATATTAAACTTGGAGGAAAAATGTGATAATATGCACAGCACGTGAAAATTAAAAATAACTTTTCTATAATATTAAGTTCATAACAAAAGTGGCATAATTCTCAAAAGTCAGCCATTTTGGACATTTAAGGACCGGAAGTAGAACAGAGTGGTGCATCTTGAAAGGAAAGGGAAACAAAAATCATGAATTCCTTTTTTCTTTTACAAACTTTTATTACAATCTTTTATTTAACTTGTCACGACCGTTGTTCGTTTGCCTTGAATTATTTTTCTCTTATTTTAACAAACTTTCCAATAATCTAGAAAGCTAAAGTTCTGTACACAGTCTCTATCATTATTGCAAAATTCGCGAATAACACTAAACTATGCAGCAGGGTCTCATCTCAGTCCTATTGAGATCGAATTTAGATACCTTTAAATAATGGTTTGAGAGGTAGCTTTGGTTGCCTCTCTCCTTTCCACACACTCTGGTTTCATTTTGCTCTGTCCAACAATCACACTCTTGCACAACTTTCACACGTGCCTTCAGGGTGAGGTCCTTCCATTGCACTTTGTATGGGCTGGCTTCTGAAACCGCTCAAACCTACAATAGGTACATACAGATGCACACATACATCCAAGCACTGGTTTATGCGTCTTAATATCGCCCAATTGACTACGGTCTGGGGTGGAATAGACACGCATCCGCCAGTAGAAACTAGTGAGGCAAACACGTAAAAAAAACAACAGTTTGAGAGATGGCAGATGTATTTTAATGTAGAAAAATGTACAGTCTACGTGGGATGCTCCAATAAGGAATATATTTACATAATGGGAGAGAGCAATGCTATGAAAATTGAAAAGGAAAGGGACCTAGGTGTTTCAATAGATCATACAGGTAAGCTGCAGGAGCAATTGCATGCGGCAGGAGAAAAGGTTTATACAATGCTGGGCATGATAAAAATAAACATTACACATAAAAGCGAGGAAGTATGAGTCAAACAGTATAAGGCATTGGTGAGACCTAAATAGGAGTACTGTGTTCAGATATGGAATCTTTATCATAGAGTGTACATAAACATGCTAGAAAGGATACACAGGAGAGCTACACAACTTTTCATGGAATTTCAGAGTTATAGTTAACAGAAAAGACTCAGTAAAACTGGTCTACAGTTTACTGGACAGGCAAGAATTCGATGTGACTTAATACTAATTTATAAATTAATCAATGGAAAGGATAACTTTGATCATACCAAGTTTTATCAAAGTACAACTGGCTACAAGGACAAGATGGCGCAGCTTCAAATTGTTTAAAGACAGGTCCAGATTATATATGAGTAAATATTGTTGTTGTAGTCAGAAAGTCGAAAATGATTGGAATGCATTTCCACAGGATGTGGTAGAGGCAGTTAGTTAATGCATTAACAAATACAGTGGATGGTCACAGTTATTCAGTCTCTATTCCGGTATCCATTTTGGGAAATGGGTTTTATAACTTTTTTTGAAACAAAGAAGACTGCTCTTACATTCAGATGGATTTTAGACTATGTGGTTGTTGTGTCTCTGGATCAACAAAGTTGGAGAGTCTTCTACCCTTGAGGAATTAGACCACAATATGTCTCCTCGTTCGACGAGGCCCCATAACTACAAAATACAATCTACAGCATAGCAAGGAACACAATCAAATGAAGTACTGAAATATTTGAAACAAAAATTATCTCCGCACATTATATAACGTAAAAAGTTTCAAATTGACACCCCACCCCCATCATTTTCCTAGGCGACATACATAGAACATATGAGCTATGACCCTGAATTAAAACCACATGGACGTGCACATTCCAATCTGTGTACTGATGGTGCAAGGTCTTAATTTTCCATCTAACCAAACTTATCACTCTTGGTTTTTGTCAATCAGCTCTGGCTCGAAGCATTTATGTCGCAGAGCACACACACACACTGAGCTGAATCTTTGGCCGCACTTGGTGTAGGAAGTGATGGCACGGACTAGACGAGTAACTAGCAGAAGACTAGCCAAGACAACACTAGTCGCTCCTGCAGACAACACTAGCAACCTTACTGTTTATGTATACAGTTCAACATGAGAAAATATGCTCTTATTTGGTAACCGAGTTAGTCTGTCATTGAGATAACAATATCGTTCTCCAAAACCATAATTAAATATCATTATCAGCGCACTGTCCGACATTCTACTTGCGTCGAAGCGTGAATGACCTTTATTTCTGGTGTGGGGAAGTTCCTTGGCTGGAGTCTGATCTAAACAGACGGCGGGACTAGTGGTTAAGTGACACAATCCCCAATCACAGCACCGAAAATGCAAGGAGGAAGCAGACCCTTACATAAAATGCTTGCCAAAGTCGGATGCATTAGACCGACAGACGAAAATTAAAAGAAAAAAAGCAAACCATTGAATGAATGTCGTAGCAATCAGCACTTTGGGAAGAGTGAGGGAGCGAGAGAGTAGCACATACTTGATGAGAGATCTTCTGTAAGGGTACACAAATGGAGTTTTTATATAGATAAATGTACAGTCATCCACATGGGTAGATCCAATATGGAACATAATTTCAGAATGGGCGAGAACAATATTAGAATGATAGATAAGGAAAGGGACCTAGGTATTATAAAAGAGCATACAAGTAAAGTAAGTGAGCAAGTCCAGGTATCAGTGAATAAGGCAAATGCAATGTTACATATTATAAAAAGAAATATTAAACATAGGAGCAAGGAAGTGATTGTCAAACTGTAAAGCATTAGATAGACCTTGATTGGAGTACTGATATAAACATGCTGGAAATAATACAAATAAGAGCGACAAAGCTGATAGTGGGATTGCAGAATTACAGTAATGAGGAAAGACTCAGAAAAATATACCTACAGTGTCTACAAAAGAGTATAATTTGAGGTGACTTAATACAGGTTCATAAGATGATCAGAGGAACGGATAAATTAGACTATAACAAGTTTTTCAAAATACAGCCACCCACAAGAACAAGAGTGCATAGCTACACATTTACTAAAGAGAGGTCTAGATTGTGTATTAGGAAATATTTTTTTTCAGTCAGAGAGTGGTGAATGCTTGGAATGCATTGCCACGAGAGGTAGTGGAGGCAGGAACAGTTAATGCATTTAAGAATAAATTGTATGCGCATAGCTTCAAGAGCAGGGTAATGCAAATGTAACTGGTTGTCTACAGTCTTTGATGAGTCTTCTAAACCAGTATAAACATTTTTAGTTAAGTTTAGTTGCAACTGCTGTATGTAATGTTATGTTAGCGCTTGAAAGAGACCTTACAATATGAGGGATGCACAGATTGTAATATTTTACAAATAATCAAAAGGCGTCAAAAGTGACTCATAGCTATTAAGGCGTCTCACCGCTCAGTCGTCTAAGCAGTCTCTTAGGTTCTTAGTCGATCTATACTTTTACAGTGGCAGATGCTCCTGTGTAGGTCCCAGCTCTGGTATGAAATGGATGTAGCCGGGAGAAGGATTTCTTTTTTAGCGGACTAGGCTCGAGCAGATTAATGACAATGGCTTACGGAGGGTGGTTAACCGATGTGCGAGCTCATCTTAATAGATTCAAACACTAGACTAAAGTAAACCCGCAGCCTGTTAGGCGCCATCTATGCTACTCTAAACAGACCACCTAACCATGGCCGGTGTTATGCCATGTCACACAGTTAGTCACCTCTTACGACATGCTCTCTGTGAGGCAGTGGTGCTATTCTTGTCCCTGGCAGACCACTCTAAACAGTCTTCGTCAGGATAATTTAATTAAACACTGCTACACAAATTGGCTGAGCCTGCGTATCCGGAGTCACAGTGTAGATTCAGACCTGGAGGATCAACGATCGACATGCTGTTTTGTCTAAGACAACCCTAGAAAGAGTCCCGAGACTTGAGGCATTTCATTTGGTTAGTAGGAATGGACTGTTCAAGATCCTCTCTAAAATAGGCTGCTCAAATATACTGCTACGACAAATACTATCTCTCTGTTAGATCAAGAAATGATCAATCAACGTAACGGTAGCATATCACAACCATTTGGTAAGTTAGGCTGCATACGGCCACTGACACTTTTCAGAATCTCCTCTACTATACTGCTGAAGCATGCATTTGTTAACACAAATGAAGGAATATGTCTTCGCACTAGGTCGGATGGTCGACTGGTAAACTTGCAAGACTCAAGTTCAAAAAGGTCATTGGAGGCATCGTTCGCTGATGGTGGTGCTATTGTCACCCACAGTCAGCAAGAACTTCAGAGGTTGATAGTTTGCTTCTCACAGGAGTGCAAGATTTTGATCTCACAATAAGTCTAAACAATAAAAAGTGCTGGGAAAAGAGGTAGATGCCATGTCGGCTCCGAAGATCGATAATTATGAACTTACAGCTGTTCCCCAATTCACTTACCTGGTCTCCCTCATCAGCAACAAGCTATCTCTAGACCAAGAAATTCATAGTCGCATCTGTAATGCTGTTGTTAAATTTTCTCGTCTCACGACACGTGTTTGAAAAAACCAGGAACTTACAAATAAGACCATGGTTTACGACGCATAAGTCGCAAGCAAGCTCCAATATGGCAGCAAAACTTGGGCAACATAGAGCACACATGATACTCACTGCACCTGCGATCCATTCTTCGAATTACATTGAAGAACAGAGTACAAAATGCAGAGGTGCACTCTCGCGACTGTCTCCAAAGCACGCACACTTTCGAAGACTACGATGGCTTGGGCAAGTTCGTCACATAAAAGATCGCATTATGAAAAATACACTTTCTCGACAGTTGGTAGACGGCAGAAGAACTGTCGGTCGACCACAACTGAAGTTGGACGCCTAAACCAGTGCTTGGATGCATGTCTGCGTCTGTATGTACCTATGCTAGGTTTGTGCGCCCTCAGAAGCTAACCCAACCAAAGTGCAATGGAAGGGATACACCACGATGGCGCGTGTGAAAGTTGTGCTAGAGTGTGACTGTAGGACAGAGTCAAATGAAACAGAGTGAGGGAAGAAGGGAGAGAAGGGGAAGAATGGCCCCCAGGGTGAGCCTCCGAGGTGAGTCCCTCCTCAGTGAAGAGTTACCACTCCAAGGTAACATTTATAGTCAGGTATGACTGAAAGACACTACTACAAATATTTGGTAATTTAAATTTGAATGTTGATTAAAATTTTTTTTTTAAATTTGAGTAAAATACAAATAATTATAGTAGCTTAAATCGAAATAGAATTGTTTCATAAAATGAAAGTTATCCAAATACATATTTTAAGTAGACATTGGAGAGGGGGGGGGGGGGGGGGGGGAGGGCACGAAAGTAGATTCCATTTAGCACATCCTTCGAGAGTCCCCTGGAAATGACTTTTCCGTCGACCAAACCTCTCACTACTGAAGCACCATGAAACAAAAACAGATATCCTGCTGATTTTAATCTCCATTGAAGGACTCTCAACACAAAACGCAGATCACCTAATGATCTGTCGACACCTCCTGGAAACATCTTCATCTTCTTCTTGTTCTTCTTCTTTTTCCTTTTCGTACGTTTTCAGACCACAACTTGAACGTCTCTAAAGAAAGCAGTAGTCCGCAGGAGGTCATAGGTAGCTCCATAGAGCTTGTCTTGGATTAGGGCGGGAGATGGCCTAATGTGGCTTCTCTGTAACTCGTATGGTGGACACTTCTACAGCAGCTGTTCCGCATAAATTTTATCAGTGTCACAGACACATTTATTGATTTGTCCTAACATGAACTTGTTGAATAGATGGTATCGTAACATGTTGTGACCTGTGCGGTGATTGAATATCACCATCTTTTGGGTCCTGTTGATCTTGTATAAGCGTCATTTTAATGTCGTCCTGAATGCTAATTTTTTTATTTTTTTTATTTTACGTGTTAGTCTCAATAGTTTCTACTGGCGGAGGCTCGCCTATTCAACCCCAGACCGTAGTCAATTGGGCGATATTAAGACGCATATGTGGCCGAAGACGGATGTGTCGGACCGAAAGGTGCAAATATCGCAGTCAAGCTGTAAATTAGCGACACAACGCATTCCGTTCTCCGGACTACATCCTTCTGCTTGCAAAGCCCTGTTCAGGGTTTGGTAGCAGGAGATTGAGAATGAATGAAGAAGACGAAGATGCATAAACCAGTGCTTGGATGAATGTGTGCGTCTGTGTGTACCAATGCTTGGTCTGTGCGCTCTCAGAAGCTAGCCCAAACAAAGTGCAATGGAAGGGCCTCATCCTGAGGGCGCGTGGGAAAGTTGTGTAACAGTTTGAATGTAAGAAAGAGAAAAATGAAACACAACGAAGTAAAAAGAGAGAGGAAGAAGATCTTCTCTTTAACCTGAAGAATGCTTTTTTAAAATGTTTTTTTATTTTATGTGTTTGCCTCACTAGTTTATACTGGCGGAGGAGCGTCTACTCCACCCTAGGCCGTAGTCAATGTGGGCGAGACGCATAAACCAGTGCTTTGATGTGTGTGTGTGTGTATCTATATATATATAATTCCCTTTTTCCTTTAAATGTCAAATCACCATCATACATTTTATACAAAATTGCGAAGATAGCAGTATAGTGAGGTGTACAACGATCCACCTGGCCGCTTCATAAGTTATACATATTTAAGGTTGAAACAGTGTTCTGTATTCTCTAGCCATACAATGTGGATGACATGCTGAGAGGGTACAACATGGCGATCCACATTATCGAACACTGAAAACACGATGTCTGGTGTGGTGTCCAGGACATGTAGTTATTTATTTTCTAGAAAAATGAACAATTTAGTAGCTTAATTATTTGTTATTCCCCTTTGATATTGGAAGACGCCTGTCTACGCGGAGGGAAACTTTTTAATACATACACAACGTGAAATAGCTACATTAGTAAGGAACATAACAATTTGAATACAGTAAAAGAAATAACATTAATAAAGCACACCCAATCATAAAAACGTAATTCACAATAAATTTAGTATTTTCAACCAAATACTTTATTTTTAGATAAATAATAACTAATCATCTTCATCATTTTCTATCCACTTTATTGATAGACAATCTTGTGCCAGACGTGTCGCCGATGTAGTTATTACTCCGTGTTTCTTCAGCGTTTCACTTAGACAGTATATCCATCTGTTCCTTGGTTTCCCTCTTGATTAGAAACACTCTTGTCTCGTGTTGTTATTTGGATAGCAGAATTTCCTGATTTCTTATCTGTCCTTCTTGTAAGGGAAAATAACTATGTCCTTGTAGTAAGTTCAACATTGACCATTAGAGCACAGTTCACAACTAGAGCGTGTAACTATTCTGGCTAATTAAAAGTCATGTTCTGTGCTAGGTTTATCCTTATTTCAAAGACATTTGCATTTCTTCGGGCATTTTCCGTGTGTTGGATACAAATGAGATATAAGCAGAGGTATGGAACTTTCTTGCTTTCCCTTTTCTCGAAAAAATCTTCAAACAGAAACAAACACGCATCCTTACACTGGCCAATATGTCCACATGATAAATACACACACGTACCCATACACTGACCAAATCGTCCTGATATCGCCCAAAAGACTAGGGTCTAGGGTGGAAAGTGTGGCGTATCTTCGCCAGTTGAATCAAGAAAGTCAAACCTTTAGTTAAACCAAAAATCTATAAACGTGGAATCTTGCCGTGCATGTTGAAATTTTGTACTGACCTATTTCAAGCACAAATGTCAATTACCATAATTATATGTTGTTTATTTCTGGGTTTTACTGCACACCTTAAGTTGTCAAATTTATATAAACAAACATCTCGCAAAGTCCACGTTCTTACAATTGACGTATTTAAACAAATTCAACTGTACTGTCAAGTTGTGTAGCTTAAGGCTTCTTCTTTTTATCCTTGTTCTTCTTCTTCTTCTTTTTTTTTCTTCTTCTTTTTCTTGTCTTTCTTTTTCTTCTTCTTCGGTGTTCGTCCTGAATCGTAGTTACCATCTGGACTGCCTTATTTACGTATTTTTTACCCGACACATCTGATTTCAGCACGGCATTTTTGGGACCAGGTTTGACTTCCCTCTTTAATACATAATCTATTATCCAGATTGCATTATTGCAGTCTGTTTTCAGGGCCACCATTATTCATTGGCTGCAGACAGTTCATTCATTGTAGTATTTTCGGTATATTCAAGCAATGACATAATTAACATATATAGAGCGCTTGGACTCATTTGTTCTTGCAACGTAGAATTGCCACTGTGGCGTGTAGGTATGTTTATAAATTTCGGAATATTTGAAATGGAGAGAATCGTATGCGTAAGTACGGATACCGTTGAAGCTAGTACATCAGTTCTTCGGGAGCACTTTCGAGCCTTTGTATCGGCTCTGCGGAGTGAGGCAATTAAATATAGTTCCATCATCATGTAGCATGTCCTTTGTAGAACGTCGCTCCCATCACAGTCTGTCTGAAAGAAACTCGTTCCCTTGCCAAAATACCAGCCTCCGCCACAGTCCTACTCAGGCGTTCCTGGATATCTTGGTGCCATCGTCTTCTTGGTCTACCCCTTCCTCTTTTGCCAGTCACCATACCTTCCATCACCGTTCTCTCAAGACCATTGTCTCTCTTGATGTGACCAAAGTACTTGCATTTTCTAGCCAAAATGGAATTGAAAAACCAGTTCTCTTCTATGCTCAACTCTTGCCGAATCTGCATTTGTTTTTTTCTCTTTCCAGGGTATTCTGAGGATAGTTCCATACACACTCATATATTTGTGGGCGTGTGTGTGATTGTGCCCATCCTTCTAGTATAGAAGGATCTCCAACACTTAGGACGCACTTTACATGCATTAAAAGAAAAATTGTACATAAACCTCTTTAAATATTATGTAAAAGGATGGATTACAAAAGCAAATAACTCGTTTGTTTTCAGTAGGGAGGGAAAGAAGGAGATAGAGCTATGAAGGTGTTGTAAATGTGTGTGAGACAGTGTGTGCACTTGTGTATTTTGGTTCCTTTAAAGTGAGTTAACACACACTACACTTGATTGTACCAAACACCAACTTGAAGTACCCGTACTGTGACGTCACCTCGCTTGGATAGCTACCAATCAAAATGCAACAATGATTCTCATTCGTTTCCAATTGGCATACCTCAGGAAGACAATATTAAGGAATCTACGAACCTTTCCTAGCCACCATTCCAAAAAATGATATAGGAAAACAAAGTGAATGATTTGTTTTTCTAGGGATCAGATGTCCGCATAATAATGTTTAATATTCAACTCTCGTCTATTGTCAGTAATGTTTCAAAGTAGTCATATTTCAAATGTTATAATCAACATGGGATATAATGAGTCGAAAGATCTGACCCCTACACCCAGTCAGTGTTTATATTTAATTTGTATTCACACAAAAGCTGGTAACATCGTTTTACTGACTTAGTCGCTCCACTTTTATCCTCAGGTGTCATGGTTTTTTTCTTTTTCTCGTCAGTTTTTACATGATGAACCACCCCTATACCCAAACCTCCTTATTAATTTATTAAGACTTGCTTGTCAGGTAACAGTTTAATTATTCTTGACGTCCCATTCGCCCCATAAAAACACACGAGCTGAAAGCAGTAGCCCACAAAGATAAATGATTGCAAATGGCATCAACTACGACCATTTCAGAAACATCATGTTAAGAATGAAACCAAAAGTCCAAAGTCGGCTACAGAGGAAATATCATCTGCGATGTTGAGTATATGATTGTTCAGTAAGTTGGTCTTCATCAACAAAAGGGAAATTATTATTAATGGGAGATTTCAACTATCCAGAAATAAAATGGGATATGGCAGAAGCACTTGTAGAGTCAAAACCTTTTGTTAAGTGCATAGCTGACAATTTTTTAATTCAACATGTCGAAGCAGCCACCATAGGTAAAAACGTACTCGACCTAGTTTTTACTACAGAGGAAAATATGATTGAAAACGTTACCGTTGGGGAACTGTTTGGCTCAAGTGACCATCAAATCATCCGTTGGGATCTTATTGCAGGGAAAGAAGTAAACATAAACACGCGAACATACGACTACTCTAAGGCAGATGTTTAGAGGATGAAAGAGGCAGCGAACCACATAATCTGGAAAGATATTGTCGTAGGAACAGATGTTGAACAGGAGTGGGAACGTTTTAAAACAGTTCTAGAAACGCTAAAAGAGGAATGTGTTCCATGTAGGGAGGTAAACCCCAAGCGTAAAAGGTGGATAACTAGATTTGTAGTGAAATGTAGAAAAGCAAAAAATAAAGCATGGAAAACATATATAGAGGCAGGTAAATCAAAAGAAATATATGTAAAATATTTGGACAAGCAGAACATATCTCAGAAAGCAAATAAAACAGCAAAAATAGACTTTGAAAAAAAACTTGCTCAGAGGATCAAGACTGACAGTAAAAGCTTCTTCTCTTATGTTAGAAATAAACAAAGAACGAAAGACAAAGTAGGCCCTCTCATAGACAGTACAGGGAAAATAATAAGTGAGAATAGGGAGGCAGCTAATCTGCTCAATCAGTACTTTGGCACAGTCTACACAAAAGAGGACTGCTCCAAGATCCCAGAGCCTATAGATATTTTTCAAAGGGATATGGATACAGCGGGATTAAGATCAATCTGTATTACAGAGGAAATGGTTTAAAAAAAATTGGAGGGGTTGAAAGTGAATAAATGTCCAGGTCAAGATGGTATTCATCCAAAATTGCTGTATGAAATTAGAGACCAACTAGCAAAACCATTGGCTATATTATATTCTCAATCACTTACAAAAGGGATTGTTCCACGGGATTGGAAAGATGCAGGAGTGATCCCTTATTCAAAAAAGGCAAAAAATCAGATCCAGCAAATTATAGACCGGTGAGTTTAACGAGCATAGTCTGTAAATTGTTAGAGTCAATAATCAAAGAAAACATTGTAATGCATTTAGACAAATTTAATCTAATTAGAAATAGTCAGCGTGAGTTTACTAGAGGGAGATCATGCTTAACAAATCTATTAGAATTCATGGAGGAGGTTACTAAAATCATAGATAAAGGGGAGCCAGTGGATGTTATTTATCTAGACTTTGCAAAGGCCTTTGATAGAGTACCTCATCAAAGATTATTTCGAAAGTTAAAATCCCATGGAATAGGTGGGGAAGTTGCCAAATGGATTGAAAATTGGTTAACGGGAAGAAGGCAGAGAGTGGGCATAAATAAGGAGTACTCTGAGTGGTATGAAGTGAAAAGTGGTGTGCCACAGAGCTCGGTTTTGGGACCAATTTTGTTCTTGATATATATAAATGATTTGGACAATGATATGGGATCCATGATTGCAAGATTTGCTGATGACACAAAACTATGCAGTAGTGTCTCATCTAAAGCGGAAGTGGATATATTGATGTCGGATTTAGATAAAATTCGAGAATGGTCTGTAAGCTGGCAAATGGAGTTTAATGTAGATACATGTACAGTCGCCCACATGGGTAGATCCAATATGGAACATAATTACAGAATGGGAGAAAACAATATTAGAAAGATAGATAAGGAAAGGGACCTAGGGGTTATAATAGATCATACAGGAAAGGTGAGTGAGCAAGTTAAGGTAGGAGTGAAAAAGGCAAATACAATGTTAGGTAAGATAAAAAGAAATTTTAAACATAGGAGCAAGGAAGTGATCGTCAAACTGTATAAAGCTTTGGTTAGACCTAGATTGGAGTACTGTGTACAGGTGTGGAGTCCTTATCATAGAGGGGACATAAACATGCTAGAAAGAATACAAAAAAGAGCGACAAAGATGATAGTGGGATTCCAGAATTACAGTTATGAGGAACGACTCAGAAAAACCGGCCTACAGTGTCTCGAAGAGAGAAGAATTCGTGGTGACTTAATACAGGTTTATAAGATGATCAGAGGAATGGATAAATTAGACTATAACAAGTTTTTTAAAATTCAGCCACCTACAATAACACGAGGGCATAGCTACAAGCTGACTAAAGAGAGGTCCAGGTTAGATATTAGGAAATATTTTTTTAGTCAGAGAGTGGTGTCTGCTTGGAATGCATTGCCAGGGGAGGTAGTGAAGGCAGGGACAGTTAATGCATTTAAGAATAAACTGGATGCGCATAGCTTTTAGAGCAAGGTGATGTAAATGTAACTGGTTGTATACAGACTCTGCAGGGTCTTCTAAACCAGTATAAAGACGTTAAGTTAAAAGAAACCTCATTTTCGATATGTAAGAAAAGGTGTTGATCACAAATAGTATGATTTTAACGTACTCTTATTATCGCTGGAGGTATTGTCTGTCTTGTGCACTAGAGATCTGAATATTTAACACAAAATTAAGCACACCTATTTGTAATTCAAAGATAAAGATTTGATTTCGCAGAACCGAAAAGGGAAATTCACCGATTTCACTACATTGACCTTAACAGGGCATTTCTTATGTCCCCATTAGGACATTTCACAAGTCATGATTACAATACTGTCCTACACTGACTGTCACACTTAAATGACTCACAACAACAAATCAATGCACTATTTGTCAACCAACAACAGAAAGGTAAAATTTAAACCACATAACCAGACAATCAGACGTTAATACAAACAGTAGGTCTTGTCATGATTTGTCTTCTTCTTTTTCTTCTTTGCGTTCAGGATCTTTGGTCATGCTATATCTGCAGGTTTCGCCATGATGAAGTTTGTAGTCTTTACCAGGTCGGAGCGGCTGCCCCACAGTTTTTGTCTCAGCTCCGCACCCTCTGGCCAGGTCTGGTAGCTCATTTCCCTATAAACTGGGCATGCCTGTAGAATGTGCTCTAGATTCTGGCCCCCTGTTCCATACGGGCATTCATCGGTGTGTGCGATCTTTAGTCGGTATAGATGTTCTAGTAGTATGCATTGACCAGTTCTCAAGTAAAATAAGGTAGTTTGTTGGTTTATTTTGAGTTAGTGAATTGAGTCTGGTGTATTACTTATGTTTATCTTTTTTAGGACAAACGTCTAAGGAGAAGGCGATAGAAGAGACTAATATTATTAATTTTATAGTCTAACACTTCAGGTCGGAGGACTTTCTATGTGCTGCAGAGACAGGAATAGTACAACTGACACACTGACAGCATGTCGTAAGAAACGACTAACATTGCATTTTAATCCTTCAGGTAAGAAGACTTTCTTTGTGTATCAGTGACAAGAAGAGTACCACTGCCACACATATCTGTTATGTCACCAAAAGACGTCTCTACACGTCTGACAAATTAATACGTGGACAGTCTGAATCTTCAAACGCCGAAGAGTGTGAATATTAATTCTAGTAGACCGCTGATTGTACATACTCCCACTCCGTCCTATCAAGCACCCCTCCGGTTTCTACTCACGTTTTGTGTCTGAATAAGTGAATAACAGTGCGGTCGAACCCCTGTGGAGTAGAACACTGTTTGTGTGTAACGCTAATGAGCCAGACCGCTGAGCTTTTGCTGCAAAACTGGCCGACATACGAGGCTCAGAGAGAGCAGATGTGGCCATCACCAGTGGCAACACTAGACAAGCTCTATGGCAGTGTCGACAGCCTCAGGATGACCGCTGCCTTTTTCGAAAAAATAAAGGTTGATGTCTGACTGCGTACGATGAAGAAGAAGAAGAAGACATCCGGACCAGTAGTTTCTGAGGTGATACGTCACATCCGGACCAACGGTGGGACTACTGACGTGGGACTAAAAAGAAAGATCAGAAAATCAATGTCTACAAATTAATGAAATAAATCATGACGCGAAGCGAGATTAATCAACAGAAACCTTTGAACATTATACGTCTTTAAAAACATAAGCATTTCAACATGAACATCAAGTCATTCAGTACTGTGGCTGGTTTGCAAGTTCACGATTCTGTCCTTCCATTTCTGCCCGTTATCTCCGGCCATTTTCATATCAGCATAAGTCTTAATCGTCATGTTTCTGCCTACTTGTGTCACAAATGTATTTCTTGGCCTGTCCCTTCTCTTTCTTTGTGTTCTATCTTTCTAGACTTTCTTCACTGGGGTCTCATGGCGTAGGCTGTGGTCCACTCAGGCCAGTCATCGCATTTGTATCTTTTGTAGCAGATTTATTTCGTCTCCCACTTCGGCCAACACTCTATTGTTTTTTATTTTCTCTCTATTGCAGCTCATTCTATTTATCTTTCGGTAACATCACATCTCAAAAGACCAAAGTCTCCTATCTTTTATTTAGTGTCCATTTTTACAAACCATACAACGCCACAGACCAGATATATGTGGTCAGGGTTGTTTTGAGTAGCGTTTCAATCTATGATTGATTATTTTTTCGTAATACCACCCAGAATTAATTATTTATTAGTAATTAACAAAAATTATTGTAAAATTTCTTTGTTGAGAACTTTCCATTGTACAGTTGGTAATCATTATGAACATGAACATTATGAGAGCGCTTTCCCCAGTACAGTTGGTAATCATTATGAACATGAACAATATGAGAGCGCTTTCCCCAGTACAGTTGGTAATCATTATGAACATGAACAATAGGAGAGCGCTTTCCCCTGTACAGTTGGTAACATCATGAACATGAACAATATGAGAGAGCTTTTCCCTTTGAAAAATACTGTCCGTTTTCTTCAATTATTTTATGAACTGTTGATGGCGGGATTTTTTCACGTGGATAAAAATAGAAAGCATGACAATTTCTCTTGATCTCGGAGTAGTGAGATCAGACACCCGTGTTCAGTAGCGCGAACGTCAAAAATTCCTTGGCAATTAAAAATCGAAAAAGGCAGGCTGATGGGGAAAAATTCAAGTTTAAAATATATTCAAATTATTCTAGGATTATCGCCCCATAGAGAATATGTCGCGAAAAAGGGACTGTGTGTCAACAACAAAACAAGTCTTGGTTATGTGTTTAGAGATGCGGCATAAATGGCGCCCGGAAGGCTGCGGGTCTACCTTGTTCTATTTAACGCTTCCACCATCACTGGTACCAAAAAGTAGGTAATCGTATATTCAACGTGCTAATATGTACTGGGTTTGACCTGGCAAGTCACCAGCGGATTTTCGCTTGCCAACAAAAACATGAAAAAAACAAAGAAGGTCACGCCTGATAACAACGTCTGACACAAGTTGATTGATGAAAGATATAATAATCATGAATCAGTTGGCGAGACATTCAAAACGGGGCCACTAGAATCGCGAGGCCACTGGACAAATACCTCACGTACTTGGATTGTATTCGCCTCTCAAACGTCGGATGATCGAGTCTCGCGGATTTCAAGCGACCCCCGGTTTCAAGGGAAGTGGGACAAGAGTGCCTGCATCATTACCTCCATTGCATCGTTACCTCCAGTCGTCTTGACTTGTCAATGGTCCCGTAGCTCGGGACCAGAGAATGAGGTTGATGACCAGCGCAGCATCTTCCTCACTATAATCCAAATACTGCGCAAATTACATCTTCAAGATCAAACCGTCTGATGATGTGGAAACTAACGCTTGCGATAGGCAATTAACTTAACTTGTAAACATGTGCTGTTGTAGGATCTATGCTATGTTATCTATTCATCTGCTACGAGGTCTTCCTAGTGCCTTGTAGCTATACTTTCTTGTTTTGTTATGCAATGGTAACTAATCAGGTTACACCGATTCGATGACCTGATAATCGTATTATCCGACTTGATATGTATTCAGCACACAGGTTAGTCCTCACTAAATTTCTCTTCTCATCATTTCTCATGTCATCATTTCTCATGTTTTCTCCCCTGATGTCATTTATGACTTTTCATTTCACACATTGCAATTTTCCTCTCCTGCGTTTTAGGGAAGGGCCAAGATTGAGGTCGACCAAAACGTATTGAGGGGGTAAGGGGTTTTGGTTGGTTGATTGAATGATGTCATAAATGTTTTGTATTAATTAATTGGTCTGCGGGGATCTTTGTGTATGACAGGGACAAGAATAACACCATTGTCCCACAGAGAGCATGTCATAAGAGGCGACTGTGTGACATGACACCGGCAATGGTTAGGTAGTTTGTTAAGACCAGCATTGATGGCGCCTAACAGACTGTGTGTCTACTTTGCTCTAGTGTTTGAGTCTGTTAAGATGGACTCGCACATCAGTTCATCACCCTTCACAGTGGAGTAATAAGCTACTTGAGCCTAGCCCGCTAAGCAGGAAATCCTCCACTTGGCTACATCTAGTTCACATCAGAGCTTGGGACCTGCACAGGGGCGTATACTCCAGTAGAAGTACAGAACGAATAAGACTAAGATATATATATATATATATATATATATATATATATATATATATATATACATAGGAAGGAAGACTAAAGTCTGGTCAGTCAAAATATACTCATCAGACATGTAAGTCAGTCAAGACAAATATAATGGTCAAGACCCTCACCTTGACTTCCCCGTAATCCTCCCTGGAAACGGGCTGTTTTAATGGCAACTTGGAAAACAATGTGATGGATCGATGTGATCCCCGTAGTAGTAAGCGACACGCAGTTGAAGCCAAGCATAGCACAATGGCATGGAGGACCACGGTTCACTTTCATCAGCACGCTCGGGATATGATGAAAGAAACTGCAACCTGCGAGTTAACGTCCTGTTCAGGTCGCACAAAAAAGTAAACCTACTCATTGTGACATATATATATATATATATATATATATATATATATATTTATATATATATATATATATATATATATATATATATATATATATATATATATATATATTGAATTGAATTGAACTCAGCTTAAAGTCCATAGTCACATGTGATGGCATATGGCTTAACCAGCAGGGATACTTGTTTTTGGTTGTCTTGCTGGTCGAATCCCCGAATTTTTTGTGATAAGGCGCTTTTGTCCCCCGGGAGGCCCATTGTTCGGTTCTCTTTGTTCTATCACTTTCTTTTCTTTTCTGCTGTTCACTGTATATGTTTTCTGTACAGGTCAGGTTAGGTCAAGTCGACACAGATAAATAATTCTTATTGTGGTCTTTGTCATTAACAGATATATGTATCACGCTTACGTGTTTTGACGAAAGAATTGGTCAAACGCGCTGAATATGTATGTCGTAAAAGTGGGTAAAGTGGGTTGGGTTAAACGTGAGAGTATCGACATGGTCATGTACAGGAACATCCAAGCTGGCAGAACTGTAAGAACACATACATAATTTAGCATTACGAAGAAGTGCAGTAAAACTATAGATTATAGTGACTGAAGTAGACGAAAGAATATCATTTATATAAAAAAGCAGTGTAGATTGAGTTTCACTTTTCCACCAATAAATGCACTGATAATTTCTTGATTGTGTTACCAATGTCAATCTTGGTATTTACTAGAAATAAATACGAGTAAGATTCAGAGTTGTGAGATGCTCTGTCTGAGAAGTGCAGCTGGAACGATAATCCGTGACCAAATCCGGAACACCACGCTGAGGCAGACAGTTGGGACAGACCCAGTTAATGCCTATATTGACGTCATAAAAATCAAGCTGTTTGGTCATTTAATCAAAATGCATTAAGATCATCCTGCAGCGAGAGCATATCATATGAAGGTCTCCGGTTCAAATACAAGGTGCCGACCTCGACGTAGCTGGGTCAAGAATTTCTCTGACACACTCAGTAAGCTACACCAACGTAACTTAATTTAACGTCTTTAGGCTGGGTTAGAAGACTCTGCATAGTCTGTATCCAACCAGTTATTTTACAGTCACTTTAACTAAAAATACCAATGCGCATCAAATCTATTCTTCAATGCCTTAATTGAATCATGGCCTTCTTTAGAATATATATTATTTAGTATATCTAGAGTTGGCCATAATTGACCCCGCCTCCAGTATTTCATGTGGCATTGCATTCCAAGCATTCACTATTCTTTGACTAAAAAAATATTTTCTGGTATCTAATCTAGACCTTTCTTTAATTTATTTGTGGCTGTGCCCTCTTGTTCTAATCGACGGCTGTGTTTTGAAGAAAAAAACTAGTATAATTTATTCTTTCGGTTGATTATCTTATAAACCTATATCAAGTCACCTTGAATTCTTTAGATACTGCAGGTCGGTTTTTCTTAGTCTTTCCTCATAACGGTAATTCTGCAATCCAAGTATCAGCTTTGTCGCTCTTCTTTGTGTCCTTTTCAGCATGTTTATACCCCCTCTACGACAAGGACTCCACACCTGTACACAGTACTCCAATCTAGGGCTAATTAAAGCTTTATATAGTTTAACTATCACTTCCTTGTTTCTTTGTTAAATATTTCTTTTGATGACACCTAACATTGCATTTGCCTTTTTCGCTGCTACCTGGACTTGCTCACTCACCTTACCTGTATAATCTATTACAACCCCCAGGTACTTGTCCTCTTCTATCATTCTAATATTGTTCTCTCCAGTTCAGGGGGCTCGGTGGTCTCGAGGTAAGGTGTCCGCCGCAGGTTCCGGAGGCCGCAGTTTTGAATACCGGGATTTTTTTTCACGTGGATCTTTTGGTACAAATTCTCCTGATCTCTAGGTAGTGAGATCGGACTCTCGTGTTCGGTTTGGAGCTTGTTAATATCCCTTGGTAATTACAAATCAAAATGATAATTTTTACCTGCCGCTGCCTGGACAAAATTCTAGTAAAAAATCTACACCAGCCTAACAACCATCAGGAAGTTTAAAATACCTACTACGTATAGTCGAAGCCTTCGGGTACATGGCAACAAACATTAACATGCCTGTTTGAAAGCCCGGATTCCAAGCATTCCACGTATTCCATTGTGTAATTATGTTCCATATTTGATTTACCCATGTGGATGACTGTACATTTATCTACATTAAGCTCTATTTGTCAGCTATCAGACCATGCGAAAATTGTATCTAAATCCGACCCACTTCTGCATGACATATCATTGTCCAAATCGTTTATATAAATCAAGAGTGAAATTGGTCACAAAACCTAGCCCTGTGGCACTGCACTTTTTACTTCACACCAGAGTACTCCTTATTTATGCCCACTCTCCTTCTTCCGGTTTTCCAATTTTCAATCTTTTTGGCAACTTCGCCACGTGTTCCATGTAATTTTAACTTCCTAAGCAATCTTTGATGAAGTACTCTATCAAAGACCTTTTACAAAATCTAGATAAATAATATCGACCAGCTCCCGTTCATGTATTATTTTCGTAACCACCTTCTTAAATTCTAATAGATTTGTTAAACACTATCTCCCTCTGGTAAACCCGTGCTGACTATTTCTGATTAGACTTTACTCGTTAAACTCAGCAGTCTATAATTTGCTGGATTTGATTTTTTTCCCTTTTTGAACAATAGGATCACTCCTGCATCTTTCCAATCCAGTGGAACAGTCCCTTTCGCAAGTGATTGAGAACATAATATAGCCAATGGTTTTGCTAGCACGTCTCTAATTTCAAACAGCAATTTTGGATGAATATCATCTTGACCTGGACATTTATTAACTTTCTACTCTCCCAATAAAAAAAAAA
Organism: Ariolimax columbianus; assembly: GCA_036924085.1. Taxonomy (NCBI): domain Eukaryota; kingdom Metazoa; phylum Mollusca; class Gastropoda; order Stylommatophora; family Arionidae; genus Ariolimax; species Ariolimax columbianus. The sequence goes on along the minus strand of JAVGWX010000016.1, from coordinate 29,682,338 downwards.
AAATAGCATATTTCCTCCGCAATACTAATTGATCTAAATCCCATTGTATCTATGTCTCTTTAGAAAATATTTATGAGATCTGGGATCTTGAAGTAATTTTATTTTGTGTAGACTGAGCCAAAGTACTGATTTAGAAGATTAGCATCATGCCTATTCTCACTTAATATTTTTCCTGTGCTATCCATGACAGGGCTTCGTTGTCTTTTGTTATGTGTTTATTTGTAACATAAGAAAATCAGTTTTTGATATCAGTATTGAACTTTTCAGCAGGAATTTTTTTTCGACAGCACCCGTAACCTACCTGACGATTACAAGAAATCTACGCATCCCTCACCTCTGCAACACCTCAGGGCAAAGACAGTAGGACAAAAGAAGTCGAAGAATGCTTGTATCTAAGACCCAGAAAAAAAAGGCAAACGGCAAAAAACGGGCACATGTCTCAAAATGTAGTTAGGGATCAAGATGCTGAGCAGCGCATAAGCTGCAGTGGTCAGCGACGCAAAGCTGACTGCTAGCGTCAGGGCCAGCGACCCAAAGCTGACTGCTAGCGTCAGGGCCAGCGACCCAAAGCTGACTGCTAGCGTCAGGGCCAGCGAACCATAGCTGCCATGCCCCTTTTACACCTCCACGGGGTGGTCGTAGATAGCAGACTGCAATCGAGCAGACTGGCTAAGGAGAAGGGATCAAAGAGGAAAGGCTAACCTGGAATTCGGATGTGTCGAACCAATAGGTACAAATTTTGCAGTCAAATTGTAAACTACGACACAACGCATTCCGTTCTCTCGAAAACATCCTGCTACTTGCAAACCAGGGCTTCATATCGGAAGTTTGAGAACAAATGATGACAAAGAAAAAGAACAACGTAGGTACCAGAGCAATTGGGAAAGTTAAGGCGGCAGGAATCATGTTGACCAGATCACCACTAGTGTAGCCTTGGTCAAGATAACGTTGGCCTAACACCATATTCCAAATATGCAAACATGCGTGTTAACTGGATCTTTACTTTACTGCTACTGTTATAACGCGGGACTGAATAAAGGGACAAACATAATATGACACTTGATTCTTTCCTGGCATATAGTAAGAGGTCACTAAAAATGATTGTGCGTTCGACTGCAACCTCACCATGCAAAAACCATTCCCATAAAACCGTAATGCAATTGAATTAGTCTTTCATAAAAGCTGGTTAAGGGGAGACAAACGCAGTTTAGATTTGGACCTATGCGTCACAACAAATAGAGCGAAGAAAAAAGTGAGAATATGCAAAAAGAGCAACAATAGTGGTTGTCTCATCGTACAATCGAGACCAAAAAATGAAGATGATAAAGCAATTTAGATTATTACTCAGCCTCCTTTCAACCTTATGTGCACTCGTTATCATAAGTGGAAGTTAAGGTTTGTCCTTCAGCAGTTGCACTACCGCCAGGAATTGAAAATGTTAAATACTTCAAAATACTGAGCCGCAACTTCCATGAGGCAGGGTAGCCAATTCCTTTTTTTACGCTGCATTTTACTTCCCTAGTCATATGTCAGGTTCCAATTTACAGCTAGGTAAACTGGATCGTGATTGTCGTTCAAGTTGAACCTCTTGCCTTTTTCGTGGAAAGCGACTGCTCTACTACTACTTTTATCTGACGCTCTTCCTTATAGAAGCACATTCTTCATTCCCAGGTTTTCTAGTTTTTAACTCTGGCGAATGTTTAAATCACGCAATAATAAGGCCCCGCCATACAAATGATGCTGCACATTACTCTTCCAAATAGATTTTACTTTCAATCCATGATTGTCGAGACAAATATATCACGGTTGTCGTTCTTGCATTTGTGAGCCCGTAGAAGTGACGTCATCTTATGTGTATCATGTATTACTAGCATGTAACCGGAAACTATTGGGAAAGGCAAGGTCAGTTCAGGTGATCATTCATTGGTGAGGTCGTTGGAGCATACATGAAGACACCGCCACAAATCCTTCATGCCCGCCCCCCCCCACCCAACCCACCCTCTGTCAGCGGCCGCTGACTGTGCCTCGTCTGGTCCATTCTTTTATGTTGTCCTCCCATATCTTTTTGGGGCGACCTCTTCGCCGTCCGCCTTGCACCCTGCTTGTTAGAATCGTTTTTGCAAGACCGTTTGATCTCGATATTTGGCACTACCAAGTGAGTTTCCGTCCTTTGACCATTGCCAAGAGGTCTTCAAAAGGTCCTATAGCTGTATAATTCTTAATTGTAATTGGAAGGAAGGACAAAGAGGTAAAATAACACGTTGAAGCCAATTCACAAGTTTCGCTATCGAAGCTAATAGCACAGCCTAACATAGAGATCGATGTAGTATATCATTTGCAAACATGTGTTCCAGTGGGAACTATAGAAAATAAAAAAAGGACACCTTTACGGTAGCAAGGAGACGCAAATAATGTCAAGTGAAAATAGTTTAGGCGAACCATAACGCCTTATAAAATAGTAATGAGAGATCAGAGAGATACACGGAATAGACAACCAGTCATGCTGAAGACGGATGTGTCGGACCGAAAGGTGCAAATATCGCAGTCAAGCTGTAAACTAACGACACAACGCATTCCGTTCTCCGGACTACATCGTGCTTCTTTAAAAGCTCTGTTTTGGGCTTGGTAGTGGGAGATTGAGAATGAACGCACAAGAGGAAGAAGGAGAAGACAGCCAATTTTTGTGTTAAATATGAGTTTGCTTGATTACTTCTTTAGTCGTCTCAATTTCTACCAGGAGATAGCCCAGTGTTGTGGTATGTATTTGTCTTTCGTCTCTCTCGTGGCCCACGTTACTGTTATCCCCACTTTACGGCCGGCAGGTTTTGTTTACGTTGACTATCCACAGTCTACCTCTAGTCCTTCTTCCGGATGTTCTCCCGTAGAAGGTTGCATGAACAATGTGGTCTGGTTACATTCTCACAATGTGGTAAAACCATTTCATTCTTTGTTGCTCGATGTAATTTAGACAGGGTATTGTTCGAACCTTCTCCAGAATACTCATATTAGGGATTCTGTCTCTTTTGTTGTTGTTAGTGACCTTTCGTAGGCACCACCTTTCGCAGGTGGTTAACGTTTGTTCCTGAGCCCTATTCAATGCACATGTCTGGCACTGGTAGCAAGGGGTAGGGATAAAGATATTATGTATCATCTGCTTTTTTGCTAGGCGGAAAATTTGTGGATGTCTAAGTGTTGAAGACATCTGGTACATGATAGCGTTTACCCTCTGCACTTTCGTCTCTTTCTCACTATCGAGCCTGCCGTCTTCAGTAAAAACAGTTTCTAAATTTTTGTACCTGCTTAATTTTTTTCCTGAAATCATCATCATGTAGCATGTCCTTTGCAGAACATCGCTCTCATGACAGCCTGTCTAAAGAAAACTGTATCTTTCGCCAGTCTTCCGGCCTGCTCCGGTCAAATCCAGCGTTTCCTTGATGTCCTGGCTCCATCGTATTCTCGGTCGGCCCCTGCCTCTCTTCTTAGTGACCCTGCCTTCCATAACCACTCTCTCCAGTCCGTTGTATCCTTTGATGTGTCCAAAAAACCTCAGATTTAGGGTCATTACGTCATTTATGATCCAATTCTCTTCTACATTCAGGTCTTGCCGGATGGATTTGTGTGTTTCTTTCTTTGTCTCCGGGGTTTTCAGGACCGTTCTGTAGCACTGCGTTTCAAAAGCACCGATCTTCGCTCTTATTGCTTTTGTAATCGTCCATGTTTCACTTCCATAGGTTGCCACAGGAATAATTCATGTTCTTAGGATCTTTACTTTTAGTTTTTTGTTTGTGTTATGCCTCAGGTTCTGCATACTCCTTATCTTCTGCATTGCCATATTCAGTCGTTTTCTTACTTCCTTTGTACAGTCTCCATTGTTGTTCAGTATTGATCCAAGATATTCTAAATGTGCAACATTTTCAATCTCTTCGCCAGCTATCTCGATTTTAAGTTCGAGTTTTGTCTTTTCAGCTGTCATTATCTTTGTTTTCAGATAGAGCTATATTTCATATATTTCATATATCTCCTGATACATGAATGTGAAATGTATGTTGTGCTTTCTACCTATATTCATTGTCTCTATTTTTGAAGTGCTGATATTCATATCGTACTTTTGACTTGGCTCTACATCTCATACATATTGGCACAATCTGGTCCATTGCCAGAAATTCTTACAGTTCCTGTATTTTGACTGTACTCGGTAACGAGAGTTGTGGAAATGAACTACAGCAGATCATGACACAACGAGGCTTATTATAGGCTGTTAGTCGGTCGTGGCGTCCGTGTAGATTTTGTTGCTTAGCCTAACACGAAATCAGTATGTACTAATGGTTTCAAATTCAGGTTTCTGTACAGCTGCACGAGGAGAAGGTGGATGATAAAAGAGTTGTTTTATGGCAAAGTGGATGAGCTTAGAGCTGTTTTAGGGCAATATGATTGATAAAAGTGCTTTTGGAACACGATAATGACAAAATTGGTGTTTTATGAGAGGTCAATGACTAAATTACTATTTTAGAACTAGGCGAATGATGATAGGGCTATTTTAGAACAGGTCAATGACGAAGCTACTATTTTAGGACAGGGCGAACGACCAAAGTGCTGTGTCATGTCAAGGTGGATGGCCAAAGTGCTGTATTAGGACAAGATGAATAACTAAGCTACAGTTTTAGGACAGAGTGAATGACCAAAGTACTGTGTCTGGTCGAGGTGGATGACCAAAGAGCTGTTTATGGCAAGGGGAGTGATCAAATAGCTTATCAGGAGAAGATAATGACCTAAAATCTGCTTTAATTCGAGAATGACCAAAAAGTTGCTTTAATACTCATCGAATGACCAAAAAGTTGCTTTAATACACATCGAATGACCAAAAAGTTGCTTTAATACACATCGAATGACCAAAAAGTTGCTTTAATACATATCGAATGACCAAAAAGTTACTTTAATACACACCGAATGATCAAAACGTTGCTTTAATACACATCGAATGACCAAAAAGTTGCTTTAATACATATCGAATGACCAAAAAGTTACTTTAATACACATCGAATGACCAAAAAGTTGCTTTAATACATATCGAATGACCAAAAAGTTACTTTAATACACACCGAATGATCAAAACGTTGCTTTAATACACATCGAATGACCAAAAAGTTACTTTAATACACATAGAATGGCCAAAAAGTTGCTTTAATACACATCGAATGACCAAAAAGTTGCTTTAATACACATCGAAGGACCAAAAAGTTGCTTTAATACACATCGAATGAAAAAAAAGTTACTTTAATACACATCGAATGACCCAAAAATCTTCTTTAGGACTAAGTGGGCGACTATCGGGCTGTTTTTAGACAAAGCCAGAAGATCAATTAGCTCTATCAGGACAAGACAGAAGATCAATTAGCTCTACCAGGACAAGACAGAAGATCAATTAGATCTACCAGGACAAGATAGAAGATCAATTAGCTCTATCAGGACAAGACAGAAGATCAATTAGCTCTATCAGGACAAGACAGAAGATCAATTAGCTCTATCAGGACAAGACAGAAGATCAATTAGCTCTACCAGGACAAGACAGGAGATCAATTAGCTCTATCAGGACAAGACAGAAGATCAATTAGCTCTATCAGGACAAGACAGAAGATCAATTAGCTCTATCAGGACAAGACAGACGGTCAATTCATTTCTTCATGACACAATGAATAACAAGAGAGCTGTTTAAGATATGACGGATGACCCAGGAATTGGTTTTGGTCAATTTGTTTGAACAAAGGGCGACATAATGACAATGTGAATTACCAAAAGAGCTATTTTAAGACAACATGGATGAATTAAGTGCTGTGAATAATAAAAGATATGTTTTTGGACACGGAGAATGATCAAATATATGTTTTAGGATAACGCAGACAACTAAAGAGCTGTTTTAGGATGTCTGCGCGCTAAATTGACCCATTGATTGGACACAAGGAACGTACAAGGATACTTCTTCTTCTTCTTCTTCGTTCGTTCTCAATCTCCCACTACCAAACACTGAAAGGGCTTAAGTAGCAGAGTGTAGTCCAGAGAACGGAATGCGTTGTGTCGTAGTTTACAGCTTGGCTGCGATATTTGCACCTTTCGGTCTAACACATCCGACTTCAGCAAGCATTTTTTGAGTACCGTTTTAGCATTCCCTCTTCGATCCCTTCTCCTTAGCTACTCTGCCCTGATGCAGCCTGCTATCCAGGATCCCCGCGTGGAGGTGTAGAATGGTCTTGGCAGCTATTGTTCGCTGGCCCTGACTTTAGCAGTCGGCTATGGGTCGCTGACCACTGCAGCTTTTGTGCTGCTCAGCATCTTGATCCCGTACAAGGATACATATATTGATCAACGGGTTGGATACCAACAAGGTGGCTTGACAAGGTCGAGCTGAATAATTAATTTTAAACCAACATGATGACGAGATGAATGATCTAAGTACTGCTTTTGGACAGCATGAATGGTCAAAGGGCTGCACAAGAGCACGTTGGATGGTGAATAGACTACTCAAGGACGAGCTCATTAGTCAAAAAAGATGCATGCCGATAAACTGTTCTGTTATGCTCGTTATGAATGGACTTCATTGCTCTCATGCAGACCGATACGTGCCCTTCCTTATAGGAGGATTGCCTACATCTCGAGTTACCTCCAGTCGTCTCGACCAATAGTCTTGCCACTGATCCAGGGAAACTTGGAATAAGAGTGAGATTGATGACCAGCGCATATTCTTGCTCACTATAATCCAAATACAGCGCACATCACATTATTAAGACAAAACCGTCTGATGTTGTGGTAATCTTCACTTCGCGATGGGCAATAACTTAATAAGAAAGTGGTAAATAATGTAGATACTAATGGTTCTTGTAACTCTCTGGTTGTACACACTACTGGTCAAAATAAACGAGGAGAAAACCACATGCACAATATTCTCGCTCTCAATAAAACCCCAAAATACCAAATTAAGTTTAAATGGTAAATTCCTGCAGCCAAACGACAACCCAACCTATCTGAGAGTCACATTTGATCGGTGCATGACATGGAAAAGTCAGATCGAGAGAAACCGAATGAGAGCCAGAGAAAGAATGGCAATCATGAGGAAACTTGCTGGCACAAGCTGGGGAGCAGACGAAGGCATACTAAAGAAACTGTACACTGGAAGAGTGAGACCAGTTCTCGAGTATGGCATCGCGGCATGGACAACAGCAGCAAAGGCGAACTTCGATAAAGTTAGCAAACTTCAAAACCAAGCCATGAGAGTTATAACAGGAGGCATGAAGTCAACGCCAATTGTAGAACTTGAAAAGATTACAAAACTGCAATCCATGACCGATAGAAGAGACAGCAGAGCCCAGCTGCAGTCAGAGAAACTCCGAAGACTGACTGACCATCCAATGCACCAGAGACTAAACAATTTGGGAAATGGGAAACTAAAGCGGAGAAACTTTGCAGAAATAGCCAAAGCAAAGATGCTCGAAGATCCCATAAACGAACAAACAACACCAAAACCCATCACTACTGTACGAAAACCTACCTGGAGGCACGATATATTTCCAGAGGTGGTAGAAAATATACCAGGTATTGGAAACAAAAACTGCCAAACTGAAAAAGAAAGGAGAGATACTACCCTAAGCATTAAATCGAAAAGCTACCCAAGCATGGACTGGACCCATGCATACACCGACGGTTCTGTAACAAACACTACACAGAACGGAGGGGCAGGAGCATTCCTGAACCTACCAAATGGCAGAAAAATAACACTGTCATTCGCTACTGGTAAGTACACAAGCAATTTCAGAGCGGAGGCAGAGGCACTGAGGGCGGTAGTGGAAGAAATTGGGACACACAAAGAAAATGAAAGCCATATAGTCCTGCTTACAGATGCTCTCGCCGTAGTCACAGCGCTAAAAAGCCAGAAAAACACTGAGGTTAATGACTTAAGAGCAGCACTCTGCAAACTGTGCCAGCAGTCCGCACCAAAAAGGGTAGTGGTACAGTGGGTCCCATCACACTGCAACATCCAAGGCAACGAGGAGGCAGATAGACTGGCAAAAGAAGGTGCAAGACTACCACAAACAGATACTAGTATGACGTACGAAGAGTCAAAACGGCTTATCAAAGCCAGATACATGACCAAATGGGAAACCGAACATACTGGTTACACCAAAAACGATGCCTATTACCAGTTGAACCGAAGAGAGCAGGTTGTTGTCTTCAGACTTCGCACTGGCCACAATAGACTGAGGTACCACCTATTCAACAAATTGAAGATAGGTGGTACCGACGAATGCCCGTGCGGTACCGGTAAAATGACCGCTGAACATCTGCTGCAGAACTGCCTGACATACGAGGATCAGAGAGAGCAGATGTGGCCATCACCAGTGGAACTGCAAGACAAGCTCTATGGCAGTGGCGACAGCCTCAGGATGACCGCCGCTTTTTTCGAAAAAATAATGGTTACTGTCTGACTGCGTACGAAGAAGAAGAAGAAGAAGTACACACTACTGCACCATCTTCCCAAGTGTTCCTCTCTGCTGGACGCGCGAGTGATTTAAAAATCCGTCAATCTGTACATCGCTGGTTTATAGACTACAATGACTTTCAACCAAAAGGCAGCGTTGATTAATGTCAAAATGTCACTTCTATCCATTGCCAATATCCTCACTGTGGGTGTCCTTGAAGCCTGGTTGTCAGCCCTTTCAGTCCGGCGAACACACGTCTATAAACTGAATATGGTCATATAGTTCAGTTCAGTTCAAGTGTCATTTCTGAATAGAAGGTCTGCCGCAAAGGATCTCCAGTGTACTCTATCTCATATCGTTATGGTGCAATCTGACATACTTTTTTACAGCCCATCTCCTGATGCTTTCCACCCACTTATAACGTTTACTGCCTTTTCAACGACTGCCACCCTACCCTATAGTAGGTCATCAACAAGTAGGGATGTCTTGCTATACAATGACAACTATATTAACTGTCTAACTTTGATTTCTATCATTAATTATCTTTCCACCCCCCCCCCTTTTCCAACGTTTTCAATACATCCAGATTTGTTTTCCTCTATTTCTGAGAAATACGACCCAATCTTCTATATTTCCATATTTGGAAACTTCAATATTTTTTTTTCCAACTTGTTATTCAGTGTCCGTGTCCTGAACCATAAAATAGATAACTCCTGACAATTCTCATTTTCATTTTTCGATTGATCTGTTTTAATGTCACCATGTGTTGCATAATGCTGAATACCATCTTGGCCATAACTATTATCTTTGTGATTTTTTCTTCACAGCTATCTTCTTCCGTTATTATATGACCTATATTATATGACCTACCTATGAGAAACTCTGTACCTGTTCCAGTAGTTGATCTTTTATTTGTATCTGCATATATGGTTTCTTGCCATCTTTCCCAAGTATCATAGTCTTTGTTATCTTTATGTTTATGTCTTATCCAAACTCTTGGCCACACATCATCAAGATAATCTTAATGGCGAAATGGCTGCTTGAAGATAAGCTAAATATGGCGGTCAGTTGCTTGCATATACATCCACAACATCTCACCTTTTAAAACCTAGACATCCTTTGCTCATTGAGTTCTTTATTTATCTTTTCTATCAGACGCTTCACATTAAAAACGTATCGAGGCATCACATTTTTGTTTTCTCCTGTTTGAATATAATTCCTTACACCATAGTATAAGCGTCTAATTGGGGGATTGTTTAAACCTCTTTTGCTAGAGCGGCAAAGGTGCTGTGTTTACGTTTATGTATCGACACGCTCCGGTCTTCTCACCTATACATTGATACCAAATTTAATATTTGGGAAATGACGAAAGAAAAATGAACTTGATCAAATAAATTCACAAAAACATCGACAGCAGCTACAATTAACTAAATAACCATGCATCATCGACAACAATGTATTCTAAACTATCGAACTTTTTCAGGTTTATACACCTTATGTTTTTTGTTTTTGTTTCTAATAGTCTAACATTTTGCTTTCATTTCGGACGCCATATATATATATATTTATATTTATTCTCTTAAAAACAGTATTTACATTTAGACTCTTCATTGCGCATGTATTGTATATATGTGTATGTGTGTGTCTGTGTGTGTGTGTGCATGTGTGTGTTGTTTGCATTCCTGATGAGCGCCTCCGCAAATAGGTGATGCATGTGAGTTCAAGACAGGCAGGGCTGTACATAAATGAAGGGAACAGAAGAAACGATATACAGAATCTCTGACAATTTATATGAACAATTTCCTCATTGATGTCCCGTTATGGGAGCTGTTTGCTCGGAGATGCTTAGCCCGGTGCACTGCAATCGTAAACGGAGCTGAAATCGGCGAGAAAAGAGTCCTTTCTATGGTGCAGAAAAAGCGAGCAGCACGAAAGGGCAGAATGCAAAATGTCGCAATTACTAATAATGTCCGAGGATGTCCCATGTGCCGTTGAGTATGTCGGACTGTACAGTCACACACAGTCTCATCTTAATATACAAGTCTGATGCTGTCTCCCTATTCGCTTGCCACTGGAATATATATATATATATATATATATATATATATATATATATATATATATATATATATATATACTATTCTGTTTCTAAGAATCAACGCTACTGCACTCCGGGCATACCAATAGGTGCTCAGTCTCTCTCATCAAATGGCGTAAGATATGGATGCTGATGATCACTGCAGCTCACTGGTTGTACACTCTCCTGCGCCGTCCTCTCAAGCGCCCCACTCCGCTCGAACCTCGTTCAATGTCGAAACTTTGCAGTCTGTAGATTGCTGCTTCATCTATTGCGGTGTCCTCATCCAGCAGGCAGTCATTGATTGATTTCAAAATGTCACTTCTTTCCATCACTAATGTGCCCATGATGGGAGCTTGTGAAGCCATGATGTTAGCTCTTTCATTGCCCTGAACCCCGGCATGAGCTGGACAGTCGATCTAGGTCAACGCCTGGAGGTTTGAGGTCTCAACAGCAACCATCCACTCGTATCTGAGCCATCTTTTCTGTACTTTGTGAAGTACGGCTTGCGGGTCTGTCACGATGACTGCATTTGTTATAGAAGTCTCAAATATCCATTTCAGTGCCGAGGTTACTGCTTCCGCCTCCATTCTCATACTGGAGGTTGTTGACGTGTATGCCCTACTGCGCTCAGCAACGACCTCTCCTCTCACTCTAGCCGAGAAACCCCAGCCTGATGTCCCACTGCGCACGACTGATCCGTCGGTGTATTTGACAGCGTCACTCCTGTGTGTTCTCAGTTACGAGCTGATTCACCTCGTGTTCTGCTCTCCCGTTGCTCTGTTCTCTGCATTCCTTTCCTAAGGTTATGATGACTCTCTGGTACTCTATCATTCTATCACCAGTGTGGACCCATTCTTCCCCTTGGCTATCGTCTCAGCGGGAGCGACGTGTCCGATTGTTGTCTCAGCCTGTGCCATCCATGACGACCCTCTCTTGATTCTTGCTCCCTTGATGTCTGAGACACTACTGTGCAGAGGGTGCCGCGTGTCTGTGGTGACACGCATATAGGCTTTGACTTGTGCCAGTTTATGCCTATATATCACCGATAACAATCCCAACACGTACCGCATCATCACAATCGGGGTATCACTAGTGCAGCCCAGAACCACTTGAATACCTTCATCAGCCAGTCCTCAGGCACATATGACTTCTCTATAGTGTGGTTGAACTCCTTTACCATATTTCGTTTCTCTGTCTCATCCAACTGCTTGATGTAGCAATACTGTACTCCACCAGGACCTGCCGCAGTGTTTTATGCTTGTACGTAGGCTATTTACAACCTCCGCCTCGGTGATAAGGTCTACATAGGCCTCTCCCCTGATAGCTACGTCTAAGATGCCTTTCTGAGTTTCCTGACGTGCATCTCTGTCGTCTTTGTCAGTCTGGGCAACATATCGACTGAAAAAAACTCAGACCCTTCGATTTATCTGTCTTCAGTAGCCTTCCTGTGGTGTCTTGAATGTTGGAGATGAGCTGGCTTGTAGTCTTTCCATTCATCTTTCGATGCATGTGCCCGAACTTCTGGAGGGTATTATCATTACCCACTCCTGTGATGAACTCCTCCCATTGCTCGATTTTGGACTCCCTTGCTAACGCTTAAAAGAAATTGGTAGCTTTGCGTTTTACCTCCTCCTTCTCGTTCAACGCGTCGACATATATATAATTATATTGGAGATAAGAGTAATGAGTGTTATATAAAAAGATACTGACCAGGGCATGATCTCTACCTTACGTTCACGTTCGTGCACCTAGAAAGAAGCTGTGTTACATCAGTCTGGCCAACGACGTGGGGATACATAATGCAATCCCCACAGTGGCCAGCTTACTGAAGACACTCGCATTGTAAAACAACCACGATGACCCAAACCCAAATTCTCAAGTACCTGTCGGAATGTAAAAAGAGCCACTCTCACCTACTACGACGGGACGATGAGGCTAACGTCTGGTCAAGCAAAACACACTGATCAGACAATGTTAGCCAGGGTCAGGAGAAATATACTGGCCAAGACCCTCACATGACCTCCTCGTTGGTCGTACTGGAAACAAGCTGTTGTCGAGGACTACAGTCTGACTAACAAGGTGAGGTTTGACGTGATCCCTGTAGTAGTGAGCGACACGCAGATGAAACCAAGCATAGCACAACCGCATGGAAGATCCCTGTCCACCTTCATCCACACGCTCGGGATGTGAGGAAAGCTACTGCAACCTGCCACTTAACGTTCTTTTCAAGGCGCACAAAAGAGTAACCTACTCATTGTGGGCATTCGCAAACAACAACAACAACCTACTACCAATTAAACGTCATCGAAGAGCGAAATTAGTTCAGTACTGTAACTTCAAACAACATACGAGTATATACACACAACGATAGAGAAGGCAACCATAGGGAATGACGTTTTACACAATTTGAACTTTTAAGGCATGTAATAACAACATATGGAATATCTAACAACGTGATGCAATTGTTTGTGTTTTGATAATAATCGTTTGTGAGCTTTCCAGTTCAGGGAACTTCCTTCCTGCTAAATTATGTAATTTAAAGTTCAGATATCCTAATAATAAGAGATTAGAAGTGCGGCGAGCCATTGGGATTAAAATAACCTTGACATTCAGCGTTTCAGTACCAAACAAACGAAAAAAAGGTAACACGCAAAAAAATCTGGTAAATTTAGTGTCTTTTAACCTTCTTCGTCCTCTTTATTTTCTTCTTGTTCTTGTTCTTGTTCTTCTTCTTCTGCTTCTTCTTCTTTTACTTCTTCTTCTTCTTCTTCTTCTTCTTCTTCTTCTTCTTCCTCCTGCTCTTCTTTCTCCTACTCTTGTTCTTCTTGTTCTTGTTTTTCTTTTTCTTCTTCTTCTTCTTCTTCTTCTTCTTCTTCTTATTATTATTATTATTATTCTTCGTCTTCTTCTATTCTTCTTCTTCATTGTATTCTTCGTTTTCCTTCTTCTTCTTCTTTTCTTCTTCTGTTTTTTCTTCTATTCTTCCTCTTCGTTTTCTTCTTCTTCTTTTCCTCTTCTTCTTCTATATTTTTCTTTGACTTTTTCTTCTCATGCTCCTCTTCTTTTCCTTTTTTCTTCTTTTTCTTTTCTTCTTTTTTTTCTTCTTTCTTTTTCTTCTTTTTCTTTGTTTTCTTCTTCTTCTTCTCATCCTTATCTTCTTCTCCTTGTTCGTCTTCTGACGTCGGAACAGCAAAAACATACTGATCCGACTATGCTAGTGTTCCCAAAGATGCAGCATTGAATGAGCTGACAGCAGCCAGAGACTGATATCTGGCTGCTTATATTCGGGGCAGTGACCCGTAACTGACCAAGACCCTATTCCGCCTCCAAAGGGCGTCCCGGGAAACAGACTGCAACCATGCGGCCTGACTAAGAGATTCGGTTTAGAAGAGGGAAGCCAAACTCGGTACAAAAATGGCGTGCTTAAATCGGATGCGTGGGACTGAACGGCTCAGACATCTCAGTTTAGCTGTAAACTACGACGCATCTTCTCCAAAGTCCTTTTCAGCACGTACGCCAACATAGACAAAGACTATGTTAGTGCGGGGGAAGGTGAAAGATACTGATCTAGACCACCCAGCTCACTTCTAGCTCACCTGCCCCTGTCAACCACAGAGCCTCTCTAATATCTCTTGTCTATCTTCTTCTCGGTCTGCTTCTGCCTTTTTTGTCAGGTACCATACCCATTTAGTGTTGTTTTTTTCTTGGCCGTTGGGATGTTGTGATGTTTATGTTTGATGTTGGGATATTTTATGTTTGATGTTGGAATGTTTGATGTTTATATGTTTGATATTGGGATGTTTGATGTTGGGATGTTTGATGTTTGATTTTGGAATGTTTGATGTTGGTATGTTGAGGTGTTTGATGTTGGGATGATTGATGTTGGGATGTTTGATGTTGGGATGTTTGATGTTGGGATGTTTGATGCTGGGATGTTTGATGTTGGAATGTTTGATATTTGATGTTGGAATGTTTCATGTTGGTATGTTGAGATGTTTGATGTTAGGATGTTTGATGTTGGGATGTTGGATGTTGGAATGTTTGATGTGGCCAAAGTATGTTAATTTCCAAAACGTAATGTTGTTTATTAGCCAGTTTTTCTTTTTAATATCCAGCTCCTGTAGGATTTTTTATTTTTGTTTATTTTATAAGAAAATGCGGGTTCGAGCACGTTGTGACAACTGGAAAGATAGCAGGAAATAGAGACAAAGGAAAGCAGTGAGAAGATGTTTGACATCCTGGGAGAATGGCATGTGAGACAATCAACAGCAGAGTTGGTAAACAACACATGTTATAGACGCGGATATCGGTCCATGATCGTCAACGCCAACCGGCAAGACACTTGATGATGATGTAGGATTTCTACGCTTTAATTTCCTTGTTCTTAGTTCTTAGTCGACCTGTACTTCTACAGGGGCAGATTCCCCTGTGCAGGTTCCAGCTCTGGTATGAGCTGGATATAGCCGGGATAAGGATTTCCTTCTTAGCGGGCTAGGCTTGAGCAGCTTAATACTCCTCTGCGTTAGGTGGTTAACCGATGTGCGAGTTCATCTTAATAGACTCAACCACTAAAGAAAAGTAGATCCGCAGCCTGTTAGGGGCCATCTAGGCTGCTCTAAACAAACCACCTAACCATGGCCGGTGTTATGCCACGTGACACAGTTAGTCGCCTCTAACGACATGCTCACTGTGAAGCATTGGTGCTATTCTTGTCTTTGTCATACACAAAGACCCCGACAGATCACTCGGCTAATTTCCTTGTTTCCACTGTATTGTTGAACACTGTTCTGTAGAATTTTAGTTAATATGATTCAATCTTCTTTCGAAGGGTTTATGTGGTTGACCATGTCTCGCACCAGAACGTTGCCACCTGGAAGATGCAAATCTTCAGGATCTTAATTTTTACAACCTTGTAAGTTTTTTTTGATTTTCATATTAGTTCGTCTCTGTAGTGCCATTTCTGGTAAGATGGCGACCAAGCAACAGCTGCTCTCATGGTCTGCGATATTCGTATGGTTTGTTCGTTCCACTTCGTGTGTGGGGCGCGGTGTTGTGTGACGATCATTTTCTAGCACGTCCTACGCTATTCACAGGAAGCCTATGTGTGTAAATTTCATCGGAATTCGGAGATACACGATCTGTTCTTCATGTGTAATAGAATACGCGTTGTTGGATAGGACGTCACTACGAATTGCGCACCGTCCTTGGTTGGTGTGCACGACCTGATTGGAAATTGCGTGCCATGACCGGAAGGTGTAAGGTGTGCTCATGCTTGGCGCCGCATTCCAGTGGCGCTGAGGTCGGCTAGCTCTTCCCTGGAAGAGTGAAAAGTGAAATTAGTAGCCTGCCGATTAAAGTGAGCTCACAAGCCAACCTCACCTCTTCGGGGTACACACTGGGCAACTAGAACCGTGAGGCTCTAGGCTAACGAGGCAATGGCTCGCCTGGGGGGACAGGCTGCTTCAGGTTACTTGCAGATGTTGGCCCACCGCAGCTCGGAGAGGAGATGGGCGCCGCCAGGTGATTTCAAGCCTAAGAATCAAATATGAGGACAAATTCGAAATCTATTTTACCGGATCGGTCGCAGCCAGGACAGACAGAGAGGGTTGGCGTGAGATTTTCATGTCTTCATGTGTGCCCCAACGGCCTGATGGGTTACGGGATGAACTGAACTGAACTGAATAGTGCCACGGTCGTTCTTCTCTTTACTTTTTTTGGACAATATTTCTTGTTGCTAATAATCGAGCCGAGATATTCAAAACTCGTGACGGTTCTGAATTGTTGCTTCTATAGGATCACTTAAGGTCTAGTTTTCACTACATCAGTGATCATTGTCTTGTTCTTGACAGTCAGTGTTTATGAATACATTTTGTTTCTCTCTTTATCGTTTAACTCCTAGGGTGATCAGCTTCAGTCCCGCAGATCTCTCAAAGAGGACAGCGTAATTATCTGTAACAACGTTATTGAAATAAATAATGTATCAAATGAGGAGAGATGTAGATACATAAATGGTTGTGGCCAACAAGACAGGCAGATAGACAATTGTGTTATGTGACTTCGTAATCTGTGATCTTGATACTCAGTCAGACATCATTTATTCCCGTCCATTTCCCAGGGGTACCCGGTTGAACCAAGAGCTTAACGCAATTTCTCTCTCTGTCCCATTTTTGCGCCACCGAAAGATCGCTTATAATTGTAGGGCCACCAGAACGTCACAGAGTGGGTACCATACGCACTGTCCATTTTCTTTTCTTAATAACAGTTTTTTCCTGTCATTAACTTGTTCTTTTCAAAAATAAACTTAAGAAGACGACCCAAAGAAAACTTGATTTGATGGCGCACGTCTATTGCAGTTCTATTTTCCAAATGAATTTAAAGGTGTGGGCAAATATGAAAGTAAACTCCATTTCTGTTGCACAATTCACACCAACAAGCTGTAATGCATGTTGTCTGTGGTATTATGATTGGCTGACCGACTTGAGTCTGTACGTTAATCTATTGTTCACTTTGAAGAAGAACATACGATTCGGGCCTTCATTTCTTCTTCCTTTTCTTCTTCTACTTTTTCTTCTTCTACTTTTTCTTCTTCTACTTTTTCTTCTTCTTTTCTTCTTCTTCTTATTTGAAGTTCGTCGGGTGTAAGTCGTTCTGACGTTGTGTTGTAGTTTACAGCGAGGTTGCGATATCTGCTTCTTTCAGCTCGACACATCTGTTTTCAATAGTCTTAGATATCGGGTTTTCCTTCTGAGATCCATGTTCTCGTAGCTAGACTACAGTAGTGCAGCCCGTTTTCAGGGCGATGACTTGAAGGCGGGGTAAGGTCTTGGTCAGCTCTGGTTCATATTTCCTAATGCAAGTAATCAGCAATGATTCGTTGACTGCTATCTTCTCATTCCCTGTGCTGTATCGTCGATCCTGGGCATGCATTTGAGATGTCAGGGCTATTGCTAACTCAATAAAAATATTACCAGCAGTTTCACGTACTCCTAAGACTGACTGGCTTGGCATCTTTCCAGCATAGCTCTACCCCTGATTTCCCTAGTGGGATTAGAAAACGTCTCTTCTTAACGCTGCGAACTGTTTCGTCCATTCTTTACACATTCTTTGTGCTTTGTGTCTTGTCTAAGACTTGTTGTGAATAACTGAATAAACTTGTAATACTTTCTAGAAAATGTTTTTGCTTTTTAAAAGCAAATACAGGAATAAAATATGTACGTAGAGTAGCTGAAAATGAATATGTCGTTGAAGTTAGTCAGTTAGAAATAATAGAGAACTAAAAGTAATAACTTCTCAGGATTCAAGTGTCAATCAAATACTTCATTTCAATATGGAATATAATTACAGAATAGGCGAGAACAATACTAAAATGAAAGAAAAGGAAAGGGACCTACGGATTTTAATAGATCATACAGATAAAGTGAGTGAGCAAGTCCGGGTAGCAGTGAAAAAGTCAAATGTTAGGTATGATAAAAAGAAATATTAAACATAGAAGCAAGGAAGTGATTGTTAAAACAATATAAAGGATTAGTTAGACCTAGATTGGACTATTATGTACAGGTGTGGTCCTTATCGTAAATGAGATATAAACATGCTGGAAAGGTAACAAAAAAGAGCGACAAAGGTGATATTCCAGAATTACAGTTATGAGGAAAGACTCAGAATAACCGGCCTTTAGTGTCTAGAAACAAGAAGAATTCGAGGGGACCAATGCAGGTTTACACGATAATCAAAGGAAAGAATATATTTTACTATAACACCCTTTTCTAAATACAACCATCTACAAGAACAAGATGGCATAGGTACAAATTAACTAAAGAGAGGTCCAGATTAGATAATAGGAGTTTTTTTTTTCAAATCCTCACACCCCTACGATAGTAATGCTATAAGTTACTTTACTTTACTTTACTTTCCATCGTTTCCACAGAGGCCAAATTTTGTCATCTGTCAATCCTGAAGTTGGTTCATAGATGGCTGATCAAACCAATCCGAGCCGAAAAGCGTCTGTCACACTGAGGGCAGAGAAACACTGTCTGACTGTCAGACGGAGCCAACTCGTCTCTTGCCTTTCGTGTCGCTCGTCTCCTTGCAGTTTCCTTGATTCTTTTCTGCTCCATATGCGCCGTGCCAGCAGAGACCTTACTACTTTGCTTTAAGAAATCAGCAGCACATTTCTCAAAAATAACATGGTCAATACCGCAGTTATTGAGTGAGGCTTTCAGAGTGTCTTTGTAAAGTTTTATTTGGCTACCGCGAATCATTTTCCTGACTCAAGCTCGCCAAAGAATATTTTCTTTGGAAGCCACTCATCTGACAAATGACCAGTTCATTTAAGCTGCAAATTGCACATAGTTGTGTGGATGATTGTTATGCCAGCCGCGAAAAAAACTTCTACATCTGTGATTACAGTACATTGTATTTCAGTCTATGAATTGACATTAAGAGCGCAGTCATCAGCAAAGAGAAGCTCACATATTGTCTCAATTCGCACACCTGCTCTTGCCTGCAGTCTCTTTAGGTTAAATAATTCATCGTTTAGGCGATATCGGACTTTGACTCCAACATCACTTCCTTTGAACAACCATCATTCTGAAAAATTTAGGATGCTTTCTTGCTTCAGTCCATTTGTAATACCAACGGGCTCAGAGTATTCCCATGATCTTGAAATCGAGCTAAAATGTCATCATAGAACTGCCGAACCATTATAATAGAGGTATTAGGACATTCAAATTTGGCCATGATCGTCCGTAGGTAGTCACGACTTGGTCATCATCATCTGGTTGATTAGTCCGGAGACAAGTTGTAAGGTTGTCGGAGATTGGTTGTAAGGTTGCCTATGTCTCTCCATCTGTCCTCTGCAGTTCTCTTCATTGCAGCATAAGTTCGTATTTTAACGTCCCTGCATGCCTGAGATATAAAGATGAGTCTTGGTCGCTTCGGTCTTCTCTTCCCTTGAATCTTGTTCTTCATTATCTACAGTAGAAGACTTTAACGTCTCATTTTGTGATCCAGCCAACTAAACCGACGATTTTGTATCATATGTAATACTTGTCTTTGTGCGCCTTCATCATTGAATGCATTGTCAATGGATCTTCTTTCTGTCCAACTCACACTTTCCATTCTACGGTAGCACCACATTTCAAACTCTTCCAAGCTTTTTTCACCCTTCTTCGCTAAAGCCTATGTTTCAGCTCTTCACAGTGCAATTGGCCATATGTGAGAGGCGATTATTGTTTTCCTTAGTTCTATCCTGATATTCTTTGAGGTTAACAATTTATGTTTTTCTCGGAAGCCCTTTTTTGTCATTGCAATCCTTGTCTTAATTTCTATCTCATTGCGGGCATTTTCTCTGATGGTTTGCTCTGAATATGTAAACTTCTGTACTTGTTCAATTATGTATCCATTGATGAGTATATTTATTTGCCTATGTTGCTAGGATATTACCAAAGTCTTTGTCTCCGATGTGTTTATTTTTTAATGACAAACTCTTTGGCCGTGCTATTAATATTTTAAAGCAGTACTTGCAACGTTGCAACTGATTCTCCCTCTATCGCTTGGTCATCGAGAAATTTGATAGCCTTAACTTTCATACCATTACATTTTACGCCCCTATTACAACTTCACATTACACGACTTACAGTATGAAAAGCTTTTGTTAAATCCACAAATGTAGTACCATCGCTAGAACATAGTCCACAGTCCTCTTCAGACCATAATGGCAGCGCCACCGTTTCTGGGTGAGCTAGACTTGCTCTGGCCATGTTTGGCATCGTAGGTCTCTGTATACTGAGCAGTCCTGCAGGATGTGTTCGCGGGTTTGGACTACGGTTTTACATGGGAACTTACTTGCGGGGAGTATCTTGAGCCGATGTAAGTGACCCTATAGTCTGCAATAGCTGTTCTCAGGCGAAAGATGGTGGCTTCTTTATGTCTATAGAGCTGGTGGATTGGGTTAGGGCTATTGCTCACGGCCATATCTTTCTTCAGTTTTGAGTTGTACCGATTGTGGATGGCAGTTTTTGCCTCTCTGTAACAAACCGTGTGAATATGTTGCTCCATTCTGCCACCTGCGTTGGACAGCGCATCAGTTCTCTCATTTCCTGAAATTCCACAATGGGAGGGTAGCTATTGAAGAGCAACTGTTGAGGTTATTTGAATTTTGTTGAGCTCTAATCTGATTTCTTGCAGCATTTATTCACCTCTGGTGTTTTGTATTTCTTCTAGTAGTAATCTGAAATCTGTAAAAAATATATTTTGCGTAATCTAGTAAATGTTAAGGATGATCCCCCCACACAATGCAGGTAACAGTGTTAACGTTCATGCCATTTCAATAACTGAACACGTGCACGTTGATCATATTATCTTCTTCATTTTTGTTCATTCTCGATCACTCACTACCTAGCCCTGAAAATGGCATTGCAACTAGCAAGTTGTAGTCTAAAGAACAGAATGCGTTGTGTCGCAGTTTACAGATTGAATACAATATTTGCATCTTTGGGTCCAACACATCCGACTTCGGCTTAAATTTTTAAATACAGAGTTAGCCTTTCCTCTTCGATCCCTTCTCATTAGCCAGCCTATTATCCAGGATCACCACTTGGAGGTGTAGAAGGGTCGTGCCAGCTCTGCAATCAGCTTTGGGTCGCCGACCCTGACGCTTGCAGTCAGCTCTGGGTCGCTGACCCTGACGATAGCAATTAGCTTTGGGTCGCTGACCCTGACGCTAGCAGCCAGCTCTCGGTCGCTGACCCTGACGATAGCAATTAGCTCTGGGTCGCTGACCCTGACGCTAGCAGCCAGCTCTCGGTCGCTGACCCTGACGATAGCAATTAGCTTTGGGTCACTGACCCTGACGCTAGCAGTCAGCTCTCGGTAGCTGACCCTGACGCTAGCAGCCAGCTCTGGGTCGCTGACCCTGACGCTAGCAGCCAGCTCTGTGTCGCTGACCCTGACGCTAGCAGCCTACTATGGGTCGCTGACCCTGACGCTAGCAATCAGTTTTGGGTCGCTGACCCTGACGCTAGCAGTCAGCTCTCGGTCGCTGACCGTTTCCGCTTATGTCCTGCTCATTATCTTGATCCAATGATGTGGTCTATTCCATGGGCTTCTTTATAAATGTATCAGAAATAAATACTGAAAATCATCGTTTCTAAGATGGCTCCTTCGGTTACACCTCGGACCAGAATAGTCACTCGACTTATAAAGCCAATTTGCCTTGTATAAAGCAGGCCGTGTCGTCTTATAGTTATCGGGGTCCGAAGTGGGAGCAAATAATAGTAACACTGCAACCTGGCAGACATGTCGTAAGAATCGTATATGAAATATTGAACATCGAGCTGGCTACGCCATCCTGTAGAAACTTTGAAGCACAAATAATAGCTGTCCATCGCTGTCGATGAGGACCGCCGACATCATCTTTGTCACAGATGCTTCTGTTGTGTGTGGGTGCGCATGTGGCTGAACAGGCCAATGGGGACACGAAAACATCTGCTACATATCGGGCACACGAGGTTTGTAGAAGGTGATGGTGTTACCGCTGTTCGGAATTTCCGGGTCTCGCGTCTGCTCTGAGCTTTCACAACACGGTCGTCTTCGCCGGTAGCTACACCCGATTTGACTGCCCTTCTCCAGTCAGATCTGTTTTGCGCAAGACATTCCGAGGTGTCGATGTTTATCTGGCAACTTTTCAGTGAGTCTTTCGGTTCGTCTTTAAATCGTTTCTTTGGGCGCCCTCTCTCGCGCCATCCAACTCTCAGCTCGCCGTAGAGAAGCTTCTTTGGGAGCCGCTCGTCTGACATACGGACGAGGTGCCCGGCCCATCCTAGTCGTGCTTTTTCTAGCAGTGCATGGATGCTGGGCATGTTAGCTCTCGAGAGAACCTCGATGTCAGTGACATGATCTTGCCATCGGATGTGGAATATTCGCCTTAGGCAACCTGTGTGGAAGTGGTTTAACCTCCTTGCATGTCCAGAGTATACAGTCCAGCTTTCGCAAGCATATAGTAGGGTTGGAATGATGGTTGCACGGTAGACTTTGAGTTTGGTCTTGATGCTGATGCCACGACGTGCCCAGACCATCGAGCACATTCTACCAAAGCACAAATACTTCAATAGTTATAGACAGTCAGCGATATACATTTAGCAAGCATCTGTTGAAGAAATACGAGCAACTGGAGCTGAAAAGGTTTTGATTGACTTATTTATTTTTCGTTCCAGGGAGAAGAGGCTAGCTTCTGGTAAGACAAAACATGCTGATCGAGCAAAGTTATTTAGAATCAGGTTGTTGTTTGCGAATGCCCACAATGAGTAGGTTTCTCTTTTGTACGCTATGAAAAGGACGTTAAGTGGGGAGCTGCAGTAGATTTCCTCACATCTCGAGCGTGCTCATGAAAGTGGACGGGGGTACTCCAGGTGGTTGTGCTAAGTTTGGCTTTATCTGCGTTGCCACTCACTACTATGGGGATCACGTCGATGATGGCCTTAGCCAGTATGTTTTGATTGACAATGACTAACTTGTCTGGTCAGTATTTATTATCTGACCAGACGTTAGTCGTCCTTCCCAGGGTCAGATAAAAATATTCTGACCAAGACCTACAACTTACCTTCACGCAATTCTCACTGGAAACTAACTTGTTATTTTTCATGGTAGTCTCGCTAACGAGGTGGTGGATAGTAGTGAGAAACACGCAGATGAAGTTAAATTTTGCAGAACCGTTATTAGTATCTTCCGTCCTCCTTCATCAGCAGATTCGAGATGTGAAGAAAGCTACATTAACCCGCCATCTTTCGCGCTTCAGAGCGCACACAAGTCAAACATATTCATTGTTGGAATCCAACAACATCAACAACAATTCTTTCGTCCCAAATAAGAGATCAGATAATCCTCGAACGGGACTGTAGGCACGAGCACAGTGCTTACACATTCACAAACGTGAATACATACACTGATGTCGATACCAGACTCACAAGTCCAAATCTCGTCTCACATCATAGCATACCTCGAATTTCTGTAACCAGGGGAAACGTGTACGCTTTTTCACGGTTGCGTACAACTGTTAAGTTCTAGGCTTTGTTTTTCTGAGTTATGTTGATGGGTATATTGTTTACAGGGGTAAGAGAAACGAGATGAGAGTGTAAAGTATGGAGGTGGAGAGAGGGTGCATGCCTGTGGGATGGGAAAAGGGGTGAAGGGGAGGTGAGGGACGGAGGGAAGGGAGATAAATTAGGAGGCGGGAAAGGTGTGATGGAAAAGAGATAGATAAAGGAGATGAAAGAATGGAATGGAGTTAGGAACGGAGGAAGGAGGATTGGACGGAGTGAAAAAGGGAGAGGGAAGAAGATGAATGATAAGATGGAGTGATGTAAGAGAGTGATGTGAGGGAGTGAAGGAGGAAGGATTGGATGGCAGGAAGAAGGGATGGAAAAGCGAAGAAGATGAAAGATTGGAAGGAATGAATGAATAAGGGATAGACATAAATAGAAAGGTTGAGACGGAATGAAGAAGGGGATATGTGGACGATGAATCATTGGAAGGAGTGAATGAATAAGGGATAGACATAAATAGAAAGGTTGAGACGGAATTAAGAAGGGGATATGTGGACGATGAATCATTGGAAGGAGTGAAGAACGGTGAGAGAGGAGGAGGAAGGATGAAACAAGATGAAGAAGGGAGAGAAAAGAGGAGGACGGATTGGACGGAGTGAAGAAAGATGAGATAAGAGGAGAATCGATTTGCTGAGATCGATTAAGCACCCATGGGCCTTCCAGGAATATAATGATATCAGTTCTTGTTAGAACAGGCTAGAATGTTATTCCTTTCAGAAAGCCTCCATAAGCTGTTGCAGTCGTGGCTTCTGTCGATCATTAAACGGTCACTCGCGAACTACTGGTAGCTCGAGGCAGTATTTTCGGTAGCTCTTCATAAATATTTATTTCATGAAAATATATCTAAAATGATTGAATTTCGAATTAGAATTGTCATAACTGCATGCAGTAAATCAAATTGACAGTTCGATATGAAATTCTTCAAAATCTGTGGCGTTTTGTCTCAACAAAAAAGTATCCCACTTTCATTCGAGTTTCAGGCGCTGCTCTGTTCCACGTACCTTCGCCAGCATTTGAATTCATCAATGAATGTTGTTAAAAAACAAATACAGAAACGGGATAATAGACGTACATCTTGATAGCTGTATTCGAATGGGGATGAACAATTACTCCCCAAAGGTAAAGATCCCGCCACGCCATGCGGTGCATAGGAAATATGGTGTGAGGCCCATATTATTTTGTTAATAAATGTTAGGGAGGAGCGAGGTCTGGGCTGGACGTCCCGCTCGTTAAAGGAAAGTGAAACGTCTGATGTAGCCTCTCCTTTCCGTCGCCGCATTCACTGTTCGGCTTGCCGTTAATGACTTTCCATGACAATGGTCTCTCCTCCATTATTGTGTCTCCAGCAGCAGCTTTATGAGGGTTCCCTGTTTCTAATAGAGCTTGCTGTGGGGCGCGACCGAGTACACCCGGTGGTATACCTATGCAGACAGATTGGGCTCATTAGCTTTGGTTGGCAGCCAATCTAAGAGAAGGTAAACTCTGACTCTAAACTCGGGTAGACGGAGTTCGTTAGCCTGTTCAGGCAGTTTGTCTAGGAGAGGAGGAATTTTGATTTTAAACCCACGCCCAAAAAAGTTTTGGCTAGTCTTGGGACGATGAGAGTATCATCGGATGTCTCGAGTAACTAGCATTTGCGGGCAACGACTCAACAGCCTTGTGGAAACCTCAGGAGAGTGTAGGACTATGGGAGTAAACCCAGACAGAAAATCAAGATTGGTAGCACCTAAGTAGTCGGATGGTTTCAAAATTGCGAAATCATTCCGGCAGCTCCTGTAGCTGAGCTGGTGCTAAATTGTCATGCTTTGCATTCCTTTGGATTACACCAGCGAGGCCGAGAGGGAGATCCTTCAGTTTGGGCAGCCCAAGGTCTCCATATTCAGCGCGTAGGCTTTTCGCCCTGAGAGGCTACTCACAGGGTGTCACGCGCATGCTCTGCAAAGACTGAGACTCATATAAATGAATTTAATATAAACAAATTGTGAAAACGCGTACAATTCTTCTCTGTTACATTTCCATTTATTTTTGTTTAAGTAATTTTGTTTCACTTATGAACATTTTTATAGATCTTGAAACATAAAATAATGCTATGTTCTTTGTGATTATGTGTAAATTGTTTATTGCAATATGTTAAATTATTATAATGAAAGTAATGTAATAATGTCTTCCGTTTGTGTACGTTGTGAATTTGTAAAAGTTATAATGCTTGTGTGGTCTCGAGGTAAGGTGTCCGCCTCGGATGCCGGAGGTCGCGGGTCCGAATCTCGGTGGAGACCGGGATTTTTGTCACATGGATATTCTGGTAATAATTCCCCTAATCTCTGGGTAGTGAGATCAGACTCGTGTTCAGTGTCGAGCACGCTCAAATTTCATAGGCAGCTTGAAATCGAAAAGAGCAGGCTTAACGGCCGCTGCCCAGACACAATTCAAGTTAAAAATCTTCCAAGTTATTTGTAACTTTCTGTATGTGGCTTGTTAAGAACAGCTATAGATGGCGCCTAACTGGTTTCGAATCTACTAATCTGTTTGAGTCTATTAAGATGGACTCGCAGATCGGTTAAACCACCATCCACGAAACTGGTTGGAAACAGACTCCGTAGAGTCTTCTAATCCAGTATAAAGACGTTAAGTTAAGTCATGTCAAGTCAAGTGAAGTAGAGTTGAGTCAAGTTAACTTGTCAATAGGTAACATAATAATAATTAAGGTACTAGAATTTAGGTACCTGAGACGTGTCCTCACTTGTGACCGACAGACTGGACAGAGAGATAGAACAAATAATTCAATAAGCAAACAAGGTGCACTATCAGCTGGCCCCAATACTGAAGCATCAGAGTGTAGACTAAACAGACGCTGACATAAATGTTGATGGTCCCTACGCTATGTTATAAGTGTCCAACTTGAGCCCTATTAAATGGGCACAAACGCACGATCCAGACATATAAAATGTTCTGTGATCGAGAATCACAGAAAATTCACAATAAAATTCACAATAAAATCCACAATAAAATTCACAATAAAATCCACAATAAAATTCACAAAAAATTCACAAACAGCACGCTGAAAAATATGGTGGAGACTGCATCGGTCAACTACTATATAGACGCACGGAAGATAAAGTGGTTGAGTCCCCTGACAAGGAAGCTGTATGATCAACCTGCAGCGGTTTCAGGTCCACGAGCAAAAGGTCAACCCCCTCAACGATAGATAGAGAGGACGACAGAAATACTTCAAAAGTTTAACATTTTGATAACGTAATTCTCCCACCTAGGGCAAACCATAACTCAGAACTCCTCTCTGCAACGCCGATTGGCAAGAGCAATAGGATGAAAGAAGACGAAACAGGTCCAAATGATGAACGTTGGTAGGTTCGCCAAAGAATGTTAAAATCAAAAGGTAGTTAGCATACTTATTGAGTTCGACTATCACTGTTATAACATGATGAGGTTGCTAAATCTTCATACTTCATGTCAAGTCAAGTCTCACGGCTTCATTCATATGTCATGTCAAGCCAAATCTCAAGTTTTCATATATTATATAAAGTCTCAAGACGTTATATAATAATGTCAAGTTAAGTCGCAAGTCGTCATATAATAATGTCAAGTCTATTGTCGTCATATATCATGTACAGTCTCAGGTCGTCATATGTCATGTCAAGTCAAGTCTAAAGTCGTCATATGTTATATCAAGTCTCAAATCGTCATGTCATGTCAAGTCGTCTCAAGTCGTCTCAAGTTGTCAAATATCATGTCAAGTCTCAAGTCGTCATATGTCATGTCAAGTCAAGTCTCAAGTAGTCATATGTCAAGTCTAGTCTTAAGTCGTCGAATGTCATGTTAAGTCAAGTCTCAAGTTGTCATATAGCATGTCAAGTCAAGTTTCAAGTCGTCATATATCATGTCAAGTTTCAAGTCGTCATATATCATGTCAAGTCAAGTCTCAAGTCGTCCTATATCATGTCAAGTCAAATCTCATGTCGTCAGATGTCATGTCAAGTCAAGTCTCAAGTCGTCATATGTCATATCAAGTCTCAAGTCATCATATGTCATGTCAAGTCGTCTCAAGTCGTCAAATATCATGCCAAGTCTCAAGTCGTCATTAGTCATGTCAAGTCAAGTCTCAAGTCTCAAGTCGTCATATGTCAAGTCAAGTCTCAAGTCGTCGTATGTCATGTTAAGTCAAGTATCAAGTCATCATATGTCATGTCAAGCCAAGTCTCAAGTCGCTATATGTCATATCAAGTCTCAAGTCATCATATGTCATGTCAAGTCGTCTCAAGTCGTCAAATATCATGTCAAGTCTCAAGTCGTCATTAGTCATGTCAAGTCAAGTCTCAAGTCTCAAGTCGTCATATGTCAAGTCAAGTCCCAAGTCGTCGTATGTCAAGTTAAGTCAAGTCTCAAGTCATCCTATGTCATATCAAGTCAAGTCTCAAGTCGTCATATGTCATATCAATTTAAGTCTCAAGTCGTCATATCAAGTCTCAAGTCGTCATATGTCATGTCAAGTCGTCTTAAGTCATGAAATATCATGTCAAGTCTCAAGTCGCCATATGTCATGTCAAGTCAAGTCTCAAGTCGTCATATGTCAAGTCAAGTCTTAAGACGTCGTATGTCATGTTAAATCAAGTCTCAATTCGTCATATGTCGTGCCAAGTCAAGTCGTCATATATTATATCGTCTCAAATCTTCATATGACATATCGAGTTTCAAGTATTTGTATGTCATGTAAAGTCTCGCGGTTGGTATGCCATGTCAAGTCTTCATATGTCATGTCAAGTCTCAAGTTTTCATATGCCATGTAAATCCTCAAGTTTTCATGTCATGTCAAGTCTCAAGTCTGCAAATGTAATGTCAAGTCGCAAGTCTTCGTATGTCATGTCAAGCCAAGTTTCAAGTCTTCATTCATCATGGGGGACAAAAGATGTTGTAATGAATGAAGTTACAGGAGCAAGCGATTTAAAGCTGGCTGATTGCATTAGGGTTAGCGAGCGAACTACGGTTGATCAAGACACCATTCTACTTCCAATTGTCAGCCCTGGAAGCAGGCTGCATTAGTGTAGTCTCGATAACAGAATAGGGATCGCAGAGAGAAGGCAAACCAAGTACTCAACATACTGTGCTGACGCTGGATGTTTCGTCTCCGGAAAGCGTATATATCGCAGCCTCACTGTAATATATGACGTCACAACGTGTTATTTAGATTGGTCGCCAAACATAAAAGAAAATGTATCATATCAACTCAAATCTCAAGTCAAGTCCCTTTAAGCTTCTAGTCTTTAAGACCCCTGGCGACTTTTTGAAACGTCACCACCCGGTTGTGTCTTTGCATGGTGGAGGAGCTGCCTCCTTACAGCCTTTATGTCTTTCGACTTGTTTTTGTCCACGGCTGCTTATTTCATATTCGCAACTAACATCCAAATTAGGAGGCCTTTCAGCAATACGCAACCCTGCTGACGCGCCTGGTAAGAGATAGGTTCCTCCCCCAGGTCGAATAACAACTACAAAAATAACTAAAACCTGGTTTGTTGAAATTTTCACATTCTTCTGAGCTCGGTTGAAATTTACTACACACTTAAATTTGTAAACAAGAAAAGAAACAATTATATTAAACAATACTAACATTTGAAAGATGAACGGATAAACAGAGATACAAACAAAAGCAGATATAGAGTGAGTCGGTCATATAGAAGGAATCGACTTCATTGCACTTGGGCGCCCCCATATGTGCCATCCATTTCATTTCTGGAAGAGCCAATGACAATGCTCAAATTTTGTAGCTCCTGAAGCATCTCGGATATGTTCCCGTGATTTCACCAGGCACGATTTACAGCTGGGTCGAGTGGATGATGATGATGATGATGATATAATCCCTTTAGATGTGAGCTGGCAGCTCTTGACAGTCCAATGCCTTCCGAACAAAAGCACACGTCCTCCTCAATTGTTGTATTGATGTGTAGAGTGTGTTTTGTATGGGGGGGGGGGGGGTGGTGGAAGCAGCAGGTTCCGCAGATCGGCCAGCCTTGGGCACAAAGTCAGGAGGTGCTCGACTGGTCATGGCAGATTCTGCAGTTTGGTTCACGTAATGAGTCTAATCTATTCAGATGTTTGTTGAGAAGTGCATGGCCTGTTCTCAGCTTGAAGATTAAACTTGAAAATCGAATGGAAGAAGCGTTCGAACCACGAAATGCTGAGAGACGGACTAGCAATCATGCATTTATGAAAGGTGAACAATCGACAGACATACTTATTTCCTATGCCTTCAGTTCCAGCCTACAATTTGTCTGTCTGTGTTCTTAATCTAATCTGTCTTCCTTTTGCTCTTCGTATACATCTGTCTTGCTGTCCTTTCTTTTTTTTGTTGTTGTTAGATGTTTGCCTCACTAGTTTCTACTGGCGGAGGCTCGCCATTTTCCACCCCAGACCGTAGTCAATTGGGCGATATCAAGACGCATAAACCAGTGCTTGGATGAATGTGTGCGTCTGTATGTACCTATGCTAGGTTTGTGCGCCCTCAGAAGCTAGCCCAACCAAAGTGTCCTTTCTTCCACACCCACATCTGTATTTATCCTCAACCCGTCTCTATAGATCAGAGGTTGGCGATCTTTCTTGGGCCTAGGTCCGTAGGAACATGTGCTCTTCATGTGTTGGGGAATGAGGTTTTAATGTAAACTTATAACAAATTAAAACATAAATTAAAAAAATAAATACATTCCATTGTCAATAATATACTATTGAATATATTTAAAGTATGCATGGGTCCAGTCCATGCTTGGGTAGCTTTTCGTTATGAAGCTTAGGGTAGTATCTCTCCTTTCTTTTTCAGTCTGGCAGTTTTTGTTTGCAATACCTGGTATATTTTCTACCACCTCTGGGAATATATCCTGCCTCCAGGTAGGTTTTCGTACAGTAGTGATGGGTTTTGGTGTTGTTAGTGCGTTTATGGGATCTTCGTGCATCTTTGCTTTGGCTATTTCTGCAAAGTTTCTCCGCTTTAGTTTCCCATTTCCCAAATTGTTTAGTCTCTGGTGCATTGGATGGTCGGTCAGTCTTCGGAGTTTCTCTGACTGCAGCTGGGCTCTGCAGTCTCTTCTATCGGTCATGGATTGCAGTTTTGTATTGAATATATTATATATTGAGTGAACCGCATGAAGGAGGAAGATCACAAAGGCGTCCAAAATAGAGTTACAATGACGGTCTGAAGGAGTCCCATTAAGTGAGGTTATTTAGGCATTAGCATCTGGGAAAACCTGGCTCAAAATCTTTCAATCTGGAAATGTGCTGTCAAAAACGGCCTTGCAATCAGCGAGGGCCCCGTATTTAGGCAGCCCAGGATAGACGCGCAATCAGGAAGTCTCCAGTATAAGGATTGCGAGTGGCAGCTGCGGACTTTGTTTGCCTTTCGTGTCATAGAACCCTCCCGCGCTCCCATTGACTTGATCAGTCACTAGCGCACACACATACCCAAGGGTGTGATATGACATGGGATGATGTTGGTGGTCCTCATCGACGATAAAGGACGAAAATATTATTGTATTCATTAAGGTCCATCACGGATAATGAAGACCTTTTCTCTTTTCGTTCAACCAGTCTTTTCAGTTGAGTATTCTGTGAGTTTGGGTTGTGGGTGGGTACAAAGATGGTCGACGAGTCGATAATGGGATCTGCGTACTCGCAGGCAGTGAGGTCATATAATGTTCACTTCACAAGATGGTGATAGTTCACTTGCTTTTCTAGCCTGTTTCCAAAGTCCACCTGAAACCTTTTTTGGAAGCCTCGCACGATGTTGCTCCTCTGCGGGGAGATGTGCGCCAGGTTGTACGGTTTTTTCCATGCTTCGTGCATTATGCTGAACGCCTTTACAGACGTTTAAAGCGTGTCTTTAAAGCTCCTATTCCCCACCACAAGACTCGACCAGCAAAACTGTGATTGCATCATAATGGTATCGATACTAGGGATACCAGCTCTCTCAAGAACAACAGTGTTCGAGATCATGTCTTGCCATTTGATATTCACCACCCTCATTAGGCAAAGTGTATGAAAATAACACAGCTTCTTCCCGTGACGTATGTATACAGTCCATGTTTCACTTGCATACAGCAGCACTGAGATCACTACAGCTCTGTACACCTTCAGCTTCGTATGGAGACTAATGCCATTTCGATGCCAAACGACTGAGTGTAATCTGCCAAACGTGGCGCTGGCCTTGACGATTCTGGCGTCCATGTCATCACCCATGGCAACCTCTTGAGACAGTGTACTACCGATGTATGTGAATCTATTAGCAACCTTCCTTTTTTCACCATTAACTTTGATGGTTGGCTCAGTATACGTTTTGTCAGAAACAAGTTGGTTTCAGTTTTCTCAGTAGTGATGGTAAGTCTAAATTGGGAAAAACAATACAAAACGCTAGTCACCTGTATTTTTGTTGACACACTTGATTACAAATAAAGAAAGAGAGTCGATTTTTCTAGCAAATCCGCCTACAGTATGGTAGAAAACGATTGACTTGGAAAGACAAGAAAATTTTAAACAAAAACATAGTTATTTTGAATCTATTGAAACCAGTGGAGGGAGGGAAAGAATAGTAGGACGAGCCAGATTTTAAACGAGTGCTGTGTGTTTTCGAGCGTTTGTATTCACGTCTGTCTGCCAGTATCCAAGATATTACAGAAAGTTTAGATTTGTTTAGTCTCAGAAATGCAAAACGTACTCTTAAGACTTTTCATTCCGTCAAGAAGTCTTAGAAATTAGATGAGAATTAGTTGTATGGTCTGGCTAAATATGAAAGAAAAGCACAAAAAGCCGGCATCACAGGCCATTGACACATCAGAAAATACGATTACACCCACGACCTAAATCGCCAAGTGGAGTCTTTAGAACACACAAGAAGAAACGCTAATCGATCACTTGACTAGCCGATTTGCTGGAACACTTCACAGGTCTTAACGACAGCTAGCAGTAATCGATCACAGAGAAACCCTAAGAAAGTCCTATTGAGCGTCCGTGTTTATGCATCTTTGTTTTTTGGTTACTTCCACCTTACTTTTAGTGAAGGTCGTGTCCGAATGGTTTCGATACCTGCAGTCTGACAAGGAGGGTAGCGGATCAAATCCCCGGTAAGGCATGTATTGTTTTTCTGTTAGAGGTGAAATAAACAAACATTGCCAGCACACGACGTAACGACAGCACTGACATGGCGACCCGTAATCCTACGTCTAAAAACTCTTCCCTTACCCAATCAATGGGGATAAAGTCGCATGACAAGTCTTTTTAAAAAAAACAACCTTTTTTATTCTGTTTAAATACAAAAAATGGAGCGTGTAGCCTAGTCGACAGTAAGCTGTAGTTCGAGATCATGGACGGACAGAAACAAATCCGAGCCGAAGTCTGTGCCATGTACGACCGCTCCTCTAATCGACCCAGTTGTAAATTGGTACCTGACGTATGAGTTTGGGGTAGAACAAAAACAGCAAAGAAGGAAACTGGCGCTTTCTACGTCCCATAAGCTGCGGCTTAGTACATACATTTATCTTAATCCCCGACTGAAATTGTTGCCACGGTACAGGCCTTTTTTCCTAAGAGACGTGCCATTGTAAATGGTAAACATAAATATAGTAGAAATAACAATTCTCCGCAGAACAGTTAGAACATGAGAATGTATAAATGTGTATGGCAGGGAATAGCGTTTGTTTAAATTATGATTTTTGAGATCACGATGCTGAGCAGTGCATGAACTACGGTGGTCAGCGACCCAAAGCTGACTGCTAGCACCATTGCCAGCTATCCAGAGCTGCCAAGATCCTTCTGCACCTCCAGGCGGTGATCCTGAATAACAGGCTGCAACAAAGCGGAATGACAAAAGTGTGTCGAAGAAAACAGTGGAGAACTGGACAACAATGTTTAAAGAAGGACATGAGTTCATGAAAGATCTTCCGAGACCAGGTCATGCGCATTTTGTTGCGTCAGAAGATGCCATCGCCAAAATTGATGCAACAATTCGAGTGAACCTTCGCTGGGGGCTTACGTTCGCCACACTTTTTTCACAATAAAATGCCTGCATTCTGCAATGGATGTCAACTGGTCGACATCTTTCTGCTGTAAAAACCGTATTTCGTATCACACCCGCCGTGTTTTCAACAGTCTTCCGAGGAAACTATCAGTCTTAGGATAATGAAATTTTGTGGTTGGTATGTGCTGTTTAAATCAGAAGTGGCATCATCATGCGCATCGTACGCATGTTCACTTGGTGCAGTTAGTACCTGTTTTATTTGAACACGCCTCGGAATAAGACACAGGCGACCTCGTATTTCCCAAATTTGGTAATCAAACAAAAGAATAAGCATCTTGTATTCATGATCGCGATCAGAATACGTATTAAGAAAAAAAAGATGATGGAAATGAAAAAGAAGAAGGAGGAGGAGGAAGAAGAAGAACAAGAAGAAAGAGGAGATGGAGGAAAATGGGAAGGCGAAAATGGAGAAAGGATCAGGATAAAGAGAATTAGTACATGGAAGAGAAGGGGGAGGAGGTTGAGGACAATGAAGAGAACGGGATTGAGAAGAGAAAGAGGAGGAGGCCGTTGAGGAGAAGGAGAAACAGGAGGAAGAAGGAGGATCAGAAAAATAAGACGAAAGAAGAGGTGGAGGAGAAAGTGAAGGGCGAGGAGAAGGATGATGAGAAGGAAAACAGAAGGATGAGACGGGTTGGAGAAAGAGGAGGAGGGTGATTGAGAGGTAGAAGATGAAATGCAAGAATTATGATAACATGTGACTTCAGCAGTTACTGCGCTTTATGATAACATGGGACTTCAGCAGTTACTGCGCTTTATGATAACATGTGACTTCAGCAGTTACTGCGCTTTATGATAACATGTGACTTCAGCAGTTGCTGCGCTTTATGATAACATGTGACTTCAGCAGTTACTGCGCTTTATGATAACATGTGACTTCAGCAGTTACTGCGCTTACCCTAGAGGCACAGAGGCACGGGGGAGACGGCAGAGAGAAGAGTTTAGGTTTCACATAAACTTTTCAGATGTCGTGAAAGACCACTGAATAGAGTTGACCATGGTGCTAGCAACCTCTTAATGTAAACATGAATTGCTTCAGGAAACCATATGTTATTGCAAAGGTGCAGGGGTCCATCTATACTTTGTTTTGGGAGCGAAACGGGCACAACAACAAGAAGAGATTATGATGTTGTTATGTGGTTGTGGAGGGTATTCCTGATCTTCTAGGATCCACTGATGCTATGCTTCTAACCCTGTGAAGTTGTTTCAGATCTTCGCTGGCCTCCAACAGCTTGTCAAGCATGGTCGCTCCTCCGTGCCAGACTGCCTCTCTTTGGTCTGCATAGGTGGGACAATCCTGCATGATATATTCTGGTGTTTGCTTGGGGACACCACAATCGCAAATGGCGGTGTCTCTGAGCCATTCTGTGAAGGCGGACCTCGTGTCTGAAATTCCGGTTCTGAGTTTAAAGATCTGTGTCTACTCACCATTGCCAAGTTTGTCTATGCTGTCAACATCTGGCTTGTTATCTTTGGGCTGTTCTCTCCATAACGTCCCCAATGATGTCTATTTCCGTCGTACCAATCTTGCCTTGCTCGATCGCAAAGAGGAGGAATGCATAATTCTAGTTTACGCTAGTTGGGACGCTTGTGCTGTCATCATGTTACACTTTTGAAGTGTTTCTTTGGCCCTCTCTATCCATCGTCGCCGGGGTCAACCACTTGAATAGTGATCGTGAAACCGCTATGAATTATGATTTCGCTGCAGGTTGATCATACTGTATTCTTGTCATGTGACCAAACCCCTTCATCTTCCGTACGTCAATACAGTAACTAACCGATGTATTCACCACCACATTGTTCAGGGCACGGATTTTGTTGAGAATTCTTTTGTCTGCAGTACTTCGTTCACAGCGCATCTCACAGGTCTCGATCTTACTTTTGGGGCTATCTAATATGGCACAAGTTTGACAGCGATAACATAACGTAGGGACCATTCTTTGCCCTGGACTCTACATTTCGTCTTGATAGATCGTTTGATGTGTCTGTATCTATCTATCTATCTATCTATCTATCTATCTATCTATCTATCTATCTATCTATCTATCTATCTATCTATCTATCTATCTATCTATCTATCTATCTATCTATCTATCTATCTATCTATCTATCTATCTATCTATCTATCTATCTATCAATCTATCTATCGATCTGTCTGTCTGTCTGCCTGCCTGTATGCCTGCTCTCCAGCCCACCCAAACCATCCATCCATCTATCTATCTATCTATCCATCCATCCATCCATATATCTATCTACCTATCTATCTATCTATCTATCTATCTATCTATCTATCTATCTATCTATCTATCTATCTATCTATCTATCTATCTATCTATCTATCTATCTATCTATCTATCTATCTATCTATCTATCTATCTATCTATCTATCTATCTATCTATCTATACATCCATCCATCTATCCCTCCATCCATCCTTCCATCTATATATTTATCTATCTATCTATCTATCTATCTATCTATCTATCTATCTATCTATCTATCTATCTATCTATCTATCTATCTATCTATCTATCTATCTATCTATCTATCTATCTTCAGTCCACTTTTATCGTTAAACGTCGTGGGGAGGTTCGAGCTTCTTTGTTTCATATTTTTTGGCAAGTGAAAATCCACTGGTGACTTACCAGATCAATCCCATCATCTTTTAGCCCCTGGAATATACGATCGCCTATTTTTGAGACTAGTGAAGGTGATAGCGTAAATTAGAGCAAAGTAGACCCGCAATCTGTCACGCGCCATCTAAGCCGATCTGCAAGCCACACAACCAATACATGTTGTTATGGCGACACAGTCATATGCGACACATTCTCTGTGGGGCGAGAATCCATAGAATAATTTTAGTAGATTTTTAACTTGAATTTTGTCCAAGCAGCGGCCTAATCTTTTCGATTTCCAACTGCTAATGTATTTTTTACCTTCGCGCGCCACTGCCCACGGATGTCTGATCTCACTTCTCACAAATCAGGGGAAATATTTACCGGATGATCCACGTGAACAAATCTCGGTGTCTCTACCGGGATTTGAACCTGCGACCTCTAGCACCTCGAGACCTCTGATAAGTGTCTTTACTTCTTTATAGTTCTGTGGATGGCGCGTCTGCGTGCCGTCACATCTGTTATTTTGCCTGCTCATCTGCATCCTCGCTTCTAACGATCCCACAGTGGGCCAGAAGTAACTGGTGCAGGCTTAATTTAGCTCTGAATGACGTTTCTGACTATCAGGTTACAGCTGCTCATTTCTCATTTCGTTGTGGTCTTGAAAAGGTGGACTAGAGTCCGTCTGACTGCTTTGTAATGCGAGGCTCCCCAATTAGCTTACAACCATGGCGGTTTGCACTCTCGATCCCCACCTCGTCGGCTAAATTTCTGCGAAACATGATGTTTCCAATACTTGGACAAGGACATTTGCTGAGCATGCTTCACTTGACCCAGGGTAGATGTGATCGAGAAGTAAGGCAT
The DNA here is from genome assembly GCA_036924085.1 of Ariolimax columbianus. Taxonomy (NCBI): domain Eukaryota; kingdom Metazoa; phylum Mollusca; class Gastropoda; order Stylommatophora; family Arionidae; genus Ariolimax; species Ariolimax columbianus. The sequence goes on along the minus strand of JAVGWX010000016.1, from coordinate 29,645,143 downwards.
TCGTTTCTCAAATCTATGCACGGAAACGATGGACGATCGAGTCCATCAGGTTTCAATCGATCCCTGGTCTCAAGGGAAGTGGAACCAGAGTCCCTGCATCATGAGTTACATCAAGTCGTCACAATGTATGTCTTGCCACTGGTACAAGATAGCTTAGGACCAGAGAGTGAGGTTGATGTCCAGCGCAGTTTCTTCCTCACAAAATCCAAAAACAGCGCAAGTTATATCATCAAGACAAAAACCGTATGATTGCGTAACCATCATCGCTTACGATAGACAACTAACATTTGACCCTGACATTATGATTATGTCCATGCACCGACATTAAAACAATGGCACTAGCTGGCAACTAGAATTATATACGTAAATAATGTAACATATAGCTAAAGCAGGACATGAGAAACCAATTAACATATAGATAGTGGAGTCTTCTTTAAGTGCAGTACAACGAATAAGAAGATATGAGACGCTAGAGAGAATATAAGCCACACTTATTTTAGGTTTGCAGTCGTACGTCTTCAGATAGGGGCTGTCAAATGAGACATAGGAAGAGCAAAGAAAGGCCTGGAAAATAGCGTGCGAGGAAGTTTAGTACATTATGTTGTTGTTGTTGCTGTTGAATGCCCATGATGAGTAGTCTACTCTTTTGTGCGCTCTGAAAAGTGTTCTGAGTTGGCGGGTTGCAGGAGCTTTCGTCACATTCCAAGCCTGCGGGTGAAGGAGGAACGGGGTCATCAGGTTATTATACTGTGCTTGGTTTCATCTGCGAGTCGCTTATTGCTTGGGGGAATTACGTCCACTCAACCCACCCCCCCCCACCCCAAACCCCCCCCCCCCCCCCCCCCCTCTTCAGACGGCTGCCATAGCAATTTCCTGTTTCTAGGAAGAACTGTGTAGCAGTAAGAATCTCGGTCAGTATATTTCATCTGATTGACTAACATTGTCCGATTAATATGTTTTGTCTGAAACGACTTTAGGCTTCAAAACCAACAGTACAAAGTATGCATAACGGTATAAATGAGCAAAGACACTCATCAAACGATTCATGAGAACGGAATAGAGAGACGAGCAAAAATATACAAGTCATAAAATGACATCATAAACAAAACTGACAGAGATGGCCGACAAAGATCTTCCGACTCAGAACACAACAGAGCGCCCAAGCAAACACCAGAACATATCATCAAGCTGACCAAAGATGAGCAATCTGGTCCGGGAGAGCGACCAGGCTCGAAAAGCTGTGAGAAACCTGCTAAGACCGCAACTTAACCTCTTTAAACTGGTTTAGAAGACTCTACAGAGTCTGCATACAACCAGTTTCTTGGATGGTGGTTTAACGGATGTACGAGTCCATCTTAATAGACTCAAACACTAGAGCTAAGTAGACTCGCAGCCAGTTAGACGCCATCTATAGCTGCTCTTAACAAACCATCCGAGCAAAGGCACACATAACTTGGGTATATTTTTAACTTGAATTTGTCCGGCCAATGGTCTTTAAGTCTACTCTTTTCGATTTATTATTGCCAAGGAATTTTAACGGGCTCGATTTTGAACACGGGAGTCAGGTCTCACTACCCAGAGATTAGAAGTATTTTTATCAGAAGATCCACATGAAAAAAATGTCCTGCCTCCACCGTAATTCGAACCAGCAACCTCCAGCACTCGAGGCGGACATCATACCTCGATACTACCTAGTCTCCTGCAACACAGTCTCCTCATGGGACCACAGCGGGTTACAAGCATAGCATCAATAGATCGAAGAAGAAGATAACATAACGATTGAAAGGTTCACACAGATTGAAGAGTAGTCAGCTAAACAGTGGCATTTCTCAACAGGGAACTTCGAGTTGCCAAAGCTAAAGATCACACACATTTCACATATGTGTACAAAGAAGTAAAAATGAGCATTAAGGTAAACAGGAGAAACGATATTGATTGACTACAAAAGTCGAAGAAGCTGCTGCTAAATAAAACTTGCAGAAAACTATCTGGAAGATACTAGCAACAAAGCAGACAAATGAAAACCATTTTTTGATAAGAAAGATAAGTGTTGAAGAACGGAGGAAAAGACAGGCGAAATATTTTAAAGAGCTCTTTAATAGCTCTCAACGTAACATTTGGTCTGGGCACGTCGTGGTATCAGCATCAAGACCAAACTCAAAGTCTACCGTGCAACCATCATTCCAACCCTACTATACGCTTGCGGAAGCTGGACTGTATACTCTGGACATGCAAGGAGGTTAAACCACTTCCACACAGGTTGCCTGAGGCGAATATTCCACATCTGATGGCAAGATCATGTCACTGACATCGAGGTTCTCTCGAGAGCTAACATGCCCAGCATCCATGCACTGCTAGAAAAAGCACGACTAGGATGGGCCGGACACCTCGTCCGTATGTCAGACGAGCGGCTCCCAAAGAAGCTTCTCTACGGCGAGCTGAGAGTGGGATGGCGCGAGAGAGGGCGCCTAAAGAAACGATTTAAAGACGGTCCGAAGGACTCACTGAAAAGTTGCCAGATAAACATCGACACCTGGGAATGTCTTGCGCAAAACAGATCTGACTGGAGAAGGGCAGTCAAATCGGGTGTAGCTACCGGCGAAGACGACCGTGTTGTGAAAGCCCAGAGCAGACGCGAGACCCGGAAATCCCGAACAGCGGGAATACCATCACCTTTTACAAACCTCGTGTGCCCGATATGTAGCAGATGTTTTCGTGCCCGCATTGGCCTGTTCAGCCACATGCGCACCCACACCCAACAGGGGAATCTGTGACAAGGATGATGTCGGCGGTCCTCATCGACAACGACGGACAGCTATTATTATTGTAAAGCGAGAAACAGTCATTATGTAACAGCAATTTTATTTTAAAGTGGATGGAAGAGTATATACAACGGCAAATTTTATTACAGGTAAAAAAATGGCTATTTAGCAATACTCCATGTAGAGATTGGGATGATCGTGTAGTACACGCATGAGCAATATATCGTACTACATGGCCGCCCCACTGTCGATTTGCACCATTTAAGAACAACGATGCTTTATTTCTTTGTGTGGTCAGAGGGTACTAAATCATCTGCAATCTACAGAAGAATGAAGGTTCAGTACTGAGACAGTTGCTTGAGTCAGAAGACAGTATTTGAACAAGTAGAAGGATTAAAAAAACGGAAAATAAAGCGTCATTGATGAACCAGCAAAAGTGTCGATTGAAATAATAAATCAGTAGACCGACCAGCTAGTCCGTGACATCCGGCTAGTCCCTATTAATTAAATAGCAATAGATTTGAACATGAATCAAGGCGCTGTGCACATGATTTTCTATGATGATATCGGTTACAGAAAAGTATGTAGCATATGGGGCCAAAAGCAACCGGTAACGCAGTAATTGAAGCCGTGCAAAATTGGTTAAAGGTCACACCAAAATCCTTTTTTCTGGAGGTCATCTACAAGCTAGTTGACGGGTGGACAAAGTATGTTGCAGGCACGTGGACTATGTCGAAAAATAGGATGCACAATTTATTGTTCGCACTCCAATTCAAATTTCATTAATAAAATTGGTGTTACGTAATGTAATTTCTCCTTCGTATTTAAATGACAGAACTTGCTCCATAAGAGGGGCAGAAGACTATCTAGTTAAGCTACAACATGAATACGATTTGATCTACAAGTATGTAAAGATTACAGAGTGATAGATCTTTTGTCTGCACCTGGTAAGAGTTTAACAGATTCATTCTGGGATTACTAACAAAAACCTACTGATTCCAATTTAAGAGACGAACAAGCAAGTTTGTTGTTGTTCAATGCCCACAATGAGTCAGTTTACTCTTTTTACTCACATTCAGACCAGATAGTACATTACGTATAAGGGTCAGGGTCAGCGAACCAAGGCTGAAAAGACCCTTCTACATTTCCACGCGGTGAACTTGGATAACAGGCTGCAAATGAACCAGAGGGAATAGCAACACAATTATTAACGAAAGGTCGAGATTAGATATCAGAAAATATTTTTTTAGGCAGAGAGTGGTGAATGCTTAGAATGCATTGCCGCAGAAAATTGTGGAGGCAAGGTCAATTAATGCATTCAAGAATAGATTGGATGCAAATAGTTGTATAGTTGAAGAAAAATAGATCAAGGAAATGTAAAAGAAACTGGTTGTATGCAGACTTTTTAGAGTATTCAAAACCAGTAAAAAGACGTTAAGTTTTGTTAAGAACAGACTGACTGAAGAGAAAGAATAAAAGAGGTTAGCCCAGTACTCAACAATTCCAGCTAAAGTCAGATGTGACGAATGTCGTTGTAAAACTGTAAACTATGAACTCCGCTTTCCGTTCTCCGGACTATATGCTGCTATTTGTAAACCCCTTTTCAGGGCTTGGTAGCAGGAAATTGAGAACGAACAACGAAGAAGAAGATGAAGAAGAAAAAGAAGAAGAAGATGAAGAAGAAAGAGAAGAACTAATAGAAAGGGAGCTACTTCCCACAAGAACTGACAACTTTTTTTTTGATAATTGATAACAAAACAAGCTTAATTACTTTGATCACTTAGAGAAAAACGTGTGTGAGTTGGATCAGAAAAAAAGGAAAAACTGTACCGACACACTAACGAAAACCTCCCATGTGGCTATCATTAGAAGAGGATGGAACTTAATTTTGAATGCTTTTCAATTGTTCTTCTTGTGCTATTCGTGTCTGCGGTGCAGTGATATTTCTTTTATTAGCATAATAAATAGGATAACTGCGTTTTAACGTATGTCTTAATATGTGAAATATTGAAGTGTGCTTGGAGCTAGCAACAACAGAAAAGAACATGCTACAGAATTAACCACTACAGGAGCACATAAAGTAATTTTTAACAGTCTTTCTGTAAATGGCCATTTTTTATTGTGGCGTGTTGCTTCTTAGGTAATAAAATAGAGAAGGAGAGACATAGAAACAGATCGAGGTAGTTAGAAAGAAAGACAACGCCTTAGGTAAAGAGATAGACAGAGAGAGTGAGGCAGAGAGAGATGCAGGGAATGAGTGAGACAGATAGATTGAGGCAGAGTGAAAGGCAGAGAGTAAGGCGTAAAGAGGAAGAGGCAGAGACACAGAAGGGGAGGGTAAGGCATAGAAAGAGTACTGTAGAAAGAGAGAGACAGAGAGTAAGACAGATCACAAGTGAGGTAGAGAGAAGTAGAGAGGGTAGGCAGGACAAAGCAGCCAACAACAAAGAGACAGGGAGAGTGAGACAGAGAGGCGACAGTGAGAGGCAGGTCGAGAGTCAAACAGAGGGAGACAAAGAGAATGTGGCAGTGGGATTCAGAGAGTTAGAGTGTGTGAGAACATGCGGAAAAAGAGCGACTGAGACAGAGCGAGGGAGAGAGGCAGACAGACAGAGAGAGTGATGAGAGTGTGAGGCAGATACAAAGTGACCATGAGAGACGCACAGTGAGAGTGATGAGAGTGTGAGGCAGATACAAAGTGACCATGAGAGACGCACAGTGAGAGTGATGAGAGTGTGAGGCAGATACAAAGTGACCATGAGAGACGCACAGTGAGAGTGATGAGAGTGTGAGGCAGATACAAAGTGACCATGAGAGACGCACAGTGAGAGTGATGAGAGTGTGAGGCAGATACAAAATGACCATGAGAGACGCACAGTGAGAGTGATGAGAGTGTGAGGCAGATACAAAGTGACTCTGAGAGACGCACAGAGAGAGTGATGAGAGTGTGAGGCAGATACAAAGTGACCATGAGAGACGCACAGTGAGAGTGATGAGAGTTTGAGGCAGATACAAAGTGACTCTGAGAGACGCACAGTGAGAGTGATGAGAGTGTGAGGCAGATACAAAGTGACTCTGAGAGACGCACAGAGAGAGTGATAAGAGTGTGAGGCAGATACAAAGTGACCATGAGAGACGCACAGAGAGAGTGATGAGAGTGTGAGGCAGATACAAAGTGACCATGAGAGACGCACAGAGAGAGTGATGAGAGTGTGAGGCAGATACAAAGTGACCATGAGAGACGCACAGTGAGAGTGATGAGAGTGTGAGGCAGATACAAAGTGACCATGAGAGACGCACAGTGAGAGTGATGAGAGTGTGAGGCAGATACAAAGTGACCATGAGAGACGCACAGTGAGAGTGATGAGAGTGTGAGGCAGATACAAAGTGACCATGAGAGACGCACAGTGAGAGTGATGAGAGTGTGAGGCAGATACAAAGTGACCATGAGAGACGCACAGTGAGAGTGATGAGAGTGTGAGGCAGATACAAAGTGACCATGAGAGACGCACAGTGAGAGTGATGAGAGTGTGAGGCAGATACAAAGTGACCATGAGAGACGCACAGTGAGAGTGATGAGAGTGTGAGGCAGATACAAAGTGACCATGAGAGACGCACAGTGAGAGTGATGAGAGTGTGAGGCAGATACAAAGTGACCATGAGAGACGCACAGTGAGAGTGATGAGAGTGTGAGGCAGATACAAAGTGACCATGAGAGACGCACAGTGAGAGTGATGAGAGTGTGAGGCAGATACAAAGTGACTCTGAGAGACGCACAGTGAGAGTGATGAGAGTGTGAGGCAGATACAAAGTGACCATGAGAGACGCACAGTGAGAGTGATGAGAGTGTGAGGCAGATACAAAGTGACCATGAGAGACGCACAGTGAGAGTGATGAGAGTGTGAGGCAGATACAAAGTGACTCTGAGAGACGCACAGTGAGAGTGATGAGAGTGTGAGGCAGATACAAAGTGACCATGAGAGACGCACAGTGAGAGTGATGAGAGTGTGAGGCAGATACAAAGTGACCATGAGAGACGCACAGTGAGAGTAATGAGAGTGTGAGGCAGATACAAAGTGACCATGAGAGACGCACAATGAGAGTGATGAGAGTGTGAGGCAGATACACAGTGACCATGAGAGACGCACAGTGAGAGTGATGAGAGTGTGAGGCAGATACAAAGTTACCATGAGAGACGCACAGTGATAGTGATGAGAGTGTGAGGCAGATACAAAGTGACCATGAGAGACGCACAGTGAGAGTGATGAGAGTGTGAGGCAGATACAAAGTGACCATGAGAGACGCACAGTGAGAGTGATGAGAGTGTGAGGCAGATACAACAAAGTGACCATGAGAGACGCACAGTGAGAGTGATGAGAGTGTGAGGCAGATACAAAGTGACCATGAGAGACGCACAGTGAGAGTGATGAGAGTGTGAGGCAGATACAAAGTGACCATGAGAGACGCACAGTGAGAGTGATGAGAGTGTGAGGCAGATACAAAGTGACTCTGAGAGACGCACAATGAGAGTGATGAGAGTGTGGCAGATACAAAGTGACCATGAGAGACGCACAGTGAGAGTGATGAGAGTGTGAGGCAGATACAAAGTGACCATGAGAGACGCACAGTGAGAGTGATGAGAGTGTGAGGCAGATACAAAGTGACCATGAGAGACGCACAGTGAGAGTGATGAGAGTGTGAGGCAGATACAAAGTGACTCTGAGAGACGCACAGTGAGAGTGATGAGAGTGTGAGGCAGATACAAAGTGACTCTGAGAGACGCACAGTGAGAGTGATGAAAACAGATAATGAAACATAGAGAGAAGCTCAAAGAGATAGAGAGAGTCAGAGAAAGATAGAGAAAAGAGCATTGATCTAAAGACAGATATAGAAAGAGTCAGATAGAGTGAGGCACAGAGAGATACATATAGAGAGGCAGAAATAAAATGCTAGAACGAGAGAATCAGAAAGAAAGGCAGATAGAGCAGTGACAGTGAAGCAAATTGAGAGTTTGAGGTAGAGACAGAAACAAAGAGAGAGAGAGAGAGCGAGAGAGAGAGAGAGAGTGGGAGATAGAGAAATAGAAAGTGAGTAAACCTGAGATATTAAATAAAAGAAAAGGAGACATAAAGAGTAAGGCAGAGAGAAAGTCAGATAGAAATAGTGAGAGACATCTCATTATAGAACAAAACCAGATCATTCATCAAACTGGAATTTGGACATTTTGATGTTATGGACAAACACTGATGACAAACATGCAGACGATAGACAAAGAAACAATTAATAAAAACGATAAAAAACCCAATGGTACACAGAATAATCCAAATAAACGAAGACTGAAGTAAAAACATATGACCGTGATTATTTTTCTTTTTTTTATCTTCTTCTTCTTCGTCTCTTTTATCTTCTTCGTCGTCTTCTTCTTCTTCTTCTTCTGATGATGATGATCATGATGTGAGAAAGACTAACGTCTGGTTAGGCAAAACATACTGATCAGACATGTTAGTCAGTGTCGGGCAAAATATACTGGCCAAGACCCTCACCTTGACATCCCCGCAGTCGTACCTGGAATGGGGCTGTTTTCATGCAACATGACTAACAAGGTGAGGGATTGACGTGATCCCTGTAGTAATGAGCAGCACGCATATAGCACAACCGCCTGGAGGACCCATGTTCACCATCATAAGCACACTCAAGATGTGAGGAAAGCTATGACAACCAGCTACTTAACGACCTCTTCAGGGTGCAGAAAATAGTAATACTGCTCATTGTAGACATTCAACAACTTCTGCTTCTTCCTCCTGTTATTCTCAAACTCTTGCTACCAAGCCTTGAAAACGAATTTGCAAGTAGAAGGATGTAGACTGGAGAACGGAATGCGCTGTGTTGTAGTTTACAGCTTGACTGCTACATTTACACCATTCGGTCTTCTTCTTCTTCTTCGTACGCAGTCAGACAGTAACCATTATTTTTTCGAAAAAAGCAGCCGTCATCCTGAGGCTGTCGACACTGCCATAGAGCTTGTCTAGTGTTGCCACTGGTGATGGCCACATCTGCTCTCCATGATCCTCGTATGTCGGGCAGTTTGGCAGCAAATGCTCAGCGGTCATTTTGCCGGTACCACACGGGCATTCGTCGGTGCCACCTATCTTCAATTTGTTGAATAGGTGGTACCTGAGTCTATTGTGGCCAGTGCGAAGTCTGAAGACCACGGCCTGCTCCTTTCTGTTCAGCTGGTAATAGGCATCGTTTTTGGTGTAGCCAGTATGTTCGGTTTCCCATTTGGTCATGTATCTAGCTCTAATAAGCCGTTTTGACTCTTCGTATGTCATACTAGTATCAGGTTGTGGTAGTTTTGCACCTTCTTTTGCCAGTCTGTCTGCCTCCTCGTTGCCTTGGATGTTGCAGTGAGATGGAACCCACTGCACCACTACTCTTTTTGGTGCGGCCTGCTGGCATAGTTGACAGAGTACTGCTCTTAATTCATTAAGTTCAGTATTTTTCTGGCTTTTCAGTGCTGTGACTACGGCCAGTGCATCTGTAAGCAGGACTATGTGGCTTTCATTCCTTTTACTTGTCACCATTTCTTCCACTACCGCCCTCAGTGCCTCTGCCTCCGCTCTGAAATTGCTTGTGTATTTTCCAGTAGCGAATGACAGTGTTATTTTTCTGCCATTTGGTAGGCTCAGGAATACTCCTGCCCCTCCGTTCTGTGTTGTGTTTGTTACGGAACCGTCGGTGTATGCATGGGTCCAGTGCATGCTTGGGTAGTTTTCCGTAATGAAACTCAGGGTAGTATCTCTTCTTTCTTTTTCAGACTGGCAGTTTTTGTTTCTAATACCTGGTATATTTTCTACCACCTTTGGAAAAATATGCTGCCACCAGGTAGGTTTTCGTACAGTAGGGATGGGCTTTGGTGTGGTTAATGCGTTCATAGGGTCTTCGTGCATCTTTGCTTTGGCTATTTCTGCAAAGTTTCTTCTCTTTAGCTTCCCATTTCCGAAATTGTTTAGTCTCTGGTGCATTGGGTGGTCAGTCAGTCTTCTGAGTTTCTCTGATTGCAGCTGGGCTCTGCAGTCTCTTCTGTCGGCCATGGATTGCAGTATTGTAATCTTTTCAAGTTCTACAATTGGCGTTGACTTCATGCCTCCTGTTATAACTCTCATGGCTTGGTTTTGAAATTTGCTAACTTTATCGAAGTTCGCCTTCGCTGCTGTTGTCTATGCCGCAATGCCATACTCGAGAACTGGTCTCACTCTTCCAGTGTACAGTTTCTTTATTATGCTTTCGTCTGCTCCCCAGCTTGTGCCAACAAGTTTCCTCATGATTGCCATTATTTCTCTGGCTCTCATTCGGTTTCTCTCGATCTGACTTTTCCATGTCATGCGCCGATCAAATGTGACTCCCAGATAGTTTGGGTTATCGTTTGGTTGAAGGTATTTGCCGTTTAGACTTCATTTGGTGTTTTGGGGTTTGATTGATAGCGAGAATATTGTACATGTGGTTTTGTCCTCGTTTATTTTGACCAGCCATGAGTTCGCCCACTCTTCCAGCGATGTTAGGGCCTGCTGCATCCGATTTCTTGCTATGGTGAGATTTTTTTCAGAGGTCCACATAGCCAGATTGTCTGCAAACATTTAGCTATAAACTCTTCTTGGTATATTCTCTGTAATGTCGTTTATATACACCAGGAAGAGTGATGGTGACAGTACTCCCCCTTGGTGTACTCCCTGCTCAAGTATCACCTTTTTGCTCATCTGCCCTTGTACTTGGACTCTGTCCGTTCTGTTTTTGAGGTAGTGGTTGATCCACTTGTACATTTTCCCATAAACTTCACTTCTTCTTAGCTTGACTCTAAGTCCATCTTTCCAGACTTTGTCAAATGCCTTTTCCAGGTCCACCCAAACCGCTACTGTATGCTTTTGCTCCTGGTAGGCATCTTCTATTTCCTGGGCTATGCGGAAGACCTGGTCCTCAGTGGATCTGTGCTGTCTAAAGCCTGCTTGCTGTGGAATTAGTATCCGTTTTTCTTCCAGATGCCACATTAGTCTGGTTTTTATCATACGTTCCAACAGTTTGCCGACACAGCTCAGTAGGCTGATAGGCCTGTATCCATTTCGATCGGTTTTGTCTTTTCCTTTCTTTGGTACTGGTACAAGTACTGCGTCTTTCTATGCCTTGGGTACAACACCCCTTTTCCAACTTTGGTTCAGGACTGATAGCCTTTTCCTCTTTGCTGTTTGGCCCAGCCCCATCAGCATTTCGTTTGTTATCCCGTCTTTTCCGGGAGATTTGCTTTTCTTTAATGTTCTCATGGCCTCTTCCATTTCGCTCATTGTTAGTTTTGCCATCAGTTGCTCTTCTGGTGCCATATTAATTTTGTCGTGCCCCTTTTGCTCTTCATTAATGTCCGTTTGCCTATCTGCAGGGACATTTAAGTGGTTCGCTTTGGCATAGTGTTCGACAAAAGCATTTGCGGCTTTTTTACCAGTGAGCAAGTTTTCACCCTGCTTGATGGTACTTTGTTTGTTTGACGGGGTTTTATCATTCATGGCTCTGACTAACTTCCAGAGTTTGTTCCCTTCTTTGTCTAAGTTGAGACTTTCTGTTTTGTTTTTCCAGCTTTCTCTTGCTGTTTGGTTTAGAGTGTATTTGTATTTCGCCGTAGCGGCTTTGAGGGCGATATTTGCCTCTATTGATTGTTCTCGCTCTGCTATGTTCCTAGCATTTGTGACTGCGTCTTCCACTTTCGGCAACTCATCATTCCAATAGGTCTTATAATTTTTCCTTGCCTTTCTTTTGATGGTTTCAGTGGCAGCTTGCATTATTGCTTTGTTTAGGCTTTCCACCATGGGCTTCATTTTGTTGTTCTGTGTGTTGATGGTATCACACAGCCCATCTGTCAGGATTGCAAATCTGTCCCAGTCGGCTCGTTTGTAATTCCAACGTGGGAGCGGTTTTGTTTCCTGTGGGCCTACTTCCATATCGATTTCTAGCCTAATTGGCCTGTGGTCGCTACCTGCCAATTGGTTTAGCACCTGGCGGTCTATTTTATGGTGGATGTCCATTGTTGAGAAGGTCAAATCTGGAGTCGAGGTGGTATGCCATGTTCTAGAATAGAAGCAAGGGCTATCCTCCGGCCTATTGATTAGATGGAGATTTGTGTCTATCTCCCGATCTTCCACTTCGTCACCTCTGCTGTCTGTGTCCGAGTATCCCCATCTCTCCGAGTGGCTGTTGAAGTCTCCAACTACTATTCAGTTAGAGTCTTTGACTTCCATACTGGAGAGCGAAAGGTCTTTGTTTGGTGGTCCGTACAGGTTGAAGATGCGGATCTTCGTCTCTTGAGCCATTATGTCAACTCTTACAATTTCTGCTTGTCCGGTGTGATTGACAGCTACCGCGCTACTCGGTATGCAGAACCCCTCCTGTGTGACCTTCTCTGTCCAGGCGGAAGGCCTGGTATCCTCTAATTGAGAGTTTATGGTTGCTGTTGAGGTGCGTTTCTTGGATACATGCCACGTCAATCTTACCTTCATGCAAGTGATGTGTTAGGGATAGCGTTTTGTTTATGACTCCCTCCGCATTCCACTGTAATATTTTGAGGGTCTTTAGTTTTTGGTCAATAGAAATTGCCCCATAACCATGTACCTTGAATCCACAACACATGTGTGGGTGATCACCAGTAGTCAAGGGTGGGCCCCTTCGAGGCATGAGGCCCGGCACTCTCGCTGCCTGGCGGGACTCCGCAGGATTAGCGCCATACGTTCTTCTGATAAGTTGTTCTGTCATAATACTGCGATTTACGTTGCACTGTTTCGTTAAGCCTGTGGCCCAGTGCATCCGATTTCAACAGACGTTTCTGTAGGGATGCCCTCCTTAGCCTTTGGCTGTCCCCAGCCTATCTTCATGGCAGCAGTTGTTTGTGATCAGAGTTGTCTCTCTTATGGAAGTTGTCTTACAGGACCAACAAGTCTTCACTACTCGTGTCAGCAGGGTGCGGTGATGATATTTGAGATATTATATGGACTATGTACTGGTTTGAACTAACCCGGAAGAGAGGCAGTCCAGTGTGTCTATATCCCAGGATCGTCACGTCCTGCCAGAACGTAGCATTTGCATGTGAGTGGGGTATCTCTTTGCTCCCTTTATTTTCTCGCCTTCTCCGCAGTGATGGTACGCCTGGCATTCCCCGCCACCTGGGAGGTTGACACAATAGGGTATATGTGCAATGTCCGCTAGTCTGCATCTCTTCTGCGTCCATTGGTATGGCTGATAGCGTACAGAGGTAGAGATCGAGGCAGAAGTGCATCTAACTAGGGGACAATCCTGGTAATGTCACGGAGATGTTGTTCGCCTAGTGTGCGGACAAATCTCATGGTCATTGTTTGAGTCTCGACAGTTCATAGTGAGGTGGCTGCTCTACTGTTTTCGACACCCCGACCAAGAACTAAATCTCATGTTGGTGCTTTCGCACACCATCGCCGTATAGGGTGAATATCAAGCAGCTATCCGCCCGCTTTGATCGGCAGACGGCAGAGACCTCTTTCTGCGGCTCTACCGGATAGGGCTGAGGCGCGAGCCTCAGGTCCCGACCATGTCGAAGCCTCCCATTGCAGTGGTGCTGAGATTTTGGGCGGGATTCCGGCTTACAGGCGTTCGGCCGTAATCCCTCACATGGTAGCCTCGCGCCATTGGCTTATCAGCCTGGTACGTGAACCAAAATGTCTGCGGCTCCTCTCGAATTGAGTAGGATTACCGTAGCAACGCCCTGTCATTAGTAGGGTAAAACTGACCTGTCTTCCGATGGTCTATTTCCAGCACCCGTTCACTATTAGACCAGACGAATTAATAGAGGGCTTTTGTTTGTCAATGACCAGGTATCTGAAATCTGCGGTTTCTGCGGGGTTAAAAACGATTTCCGTAGCGTTCTTTCATTAGAAGGTTAAAGAGCTGACTTGTCTTCCGTGAGTCTAATACCAGCACACGTTCATTATTAGACCCAACGAAAGTGCTCTCGATTTGTCAGTCTTTCTACAGTAATGGCGTGTTGAGTCAAATTAAGCCGCAGACTCCACTCCTGGTGGTGCCCTTCCGTCAATTCATTTAGCGAACACTAGATGCGAGACAATCAAGCTGCCGAGAGGATCACGAGACCAAAAGGATCGATATGCCACGCTTTCACGGTCTGTATTCGTACTGAAAATCAAAATCAAGCGAGCTTTCGCCCTTTTGCTATACGCGAGGTTTCCGTCCTCGCTGAGCTCGCCTTAGGACATCTGCGTTACCTTTTGACAGATGTACCGCCCCAGTCCAACTCCTCGCCTGACACTGTCTTCAGAGCGGATCGCAGCCGACGACGAGCGCCTGTTGCTGCTTAATTCCAGAAGCGAGGGGATTGCGCCCCGCTCTCCGCTTGACTGAATAAGTAAAGAAACGATAAAAGTAGTGGTATTTCAATTGCGCTTGCGCTTTCGCCGGCACATGAGGCCATACGATTAGCACAAAGTTATGCAGAGTCACCAGTGGGGACGCCGCAACCACGCGAGGGGAAACGACGATTGGTTTTGAACTAATAAAAGCGCTCTTTCAGCGAGGGTCGGAGCTTAGTAAGCATGTATTAGCTCTAGAATTGCCACAGTTATCCAAGTAGGATCGTGTCATCTAAGGAACCTCGACTGATTTAATGAGCCATTCGCGGTTTCACCGTAAGACAGTGTGAACTTAGACATGCATGGCTTAATCTTTGAGACAAGCATATGACTACTGGCAGGATCAACCAGATATCTGTCGGAGACGTACGAACCACACACACCGGTCGGCTGAGGACGGTTGTGTAAAAAGCCTCACTGGGACGGCCGCAGGGACCGACTGACGGACGGACGGACTGTTGTTCCCCCGTTCCTCAGTCCGTCGACCTAGGACCGCCTGACAGGGGCCTCTACACACACCAGATGACCGACCGACCGGGCTTGCTCGGGGAGGGATGGCAGCGCTATGTGCAGAACGGATTCCAACGGTCCCGGCGATGAATTTCACTGGGACTGGAGAAAATTTTCGCCTGCCGGCCTGCCCTTCTCCCGAGGGTTGGTCGGGCTAGGACAGGGCCTTCAGGCTGTATTCCTGCTTTCCATTTGCTGGTCATAAGCTCCTTGCGAGAGTCTGACCACCAGCGAGACGAACTGTCGAGCTCAGCTATAAGCCTTCGAAAAATCACCACTGACTGTCGAAGTTTCTCGATACGGACCAGAGTAGCGCACCTCAGCGGAGGCCACGACAAAACAAACCGCTTCCCGATACCTATACGGGGAAAGGCGGGCGAGCGTCTTCGGCAAGCCCGCGCTATCGCTCCGTCTGGCGGGACTGAGATCGCTGTACGAATACTGGGCTATAGTCAATCGCGAACTACCCATTCGGTCTGACACATCCGACTTCATCATATTTTTGGGTACCGGGTTAGCCTTTCCTCTTTGATCCCTTCACCTGAGCCAGCCTGCATGGTGCAGCCTGTTATCCAGGATCTCCACGTGACAGCTCTGGTTCGTTGGCCCTAACGCTGGCAGTCAGCTTTAGACCGCTGGCCGCTGCAGCTCATTCACTGCTCTGCATCTTGATCCCTGATTCGATTCAAGTGTTGACACAAAGTCTCTCTTTTGCAAAATAGCTGTTTTTAAACTCATTACTCTGCATCATTTATTGCTTTCTTGCATTGCTTATGGAGTTTTAATGTACATTCTGTATATGTATTTTAACATTTCTTACCGAGGTATGTTGGATATTAAAAAGTAAAGATAAAAATATTACATATGGCTTTTATTTATGCTAAGACATATTTTTTTCGTTTTCAGGACGGCAGGTGTGTACATTAAAAAAATGTTTGCGAGTCTTTAGTGAATTTGAATTTAGAAAATTATTGGTGTTTCAGTTTTTGATGAAAAGTTGCATGCGTTTATCTGTGCTGTTCATCAATTAATCATGGATATTTCTCTTAATTAAATTAAAAAGAGGAAGTTGAGCAATGTTTATTGCCGACTTTGATCTCTGAAAATGTCCATCGATCATGTCGATTTCTTCATTGTTTATTCGGGTGGCTTGTGATTGGTTCAACGGAATGACCTCGCGTACCTGTTCGAATGCGACTTAAAGTTGCTGATCTCGCTGTCGATGAAACTAAATATATTTGATTTAAACTCGGTTTTCATTTTGGGTTAACAGTTTATGAAGAACCTGCCCCCGACATCCGTCAAATTGTATAGATCAACAGGTCACGTTAGTTGAAGCTGTGTACACAATTTCAGATGCCTAGGTTATGGGAAGTTAATTCAAATAGGAGAAATAGAAGTCCACGTCATCGGACGATGGTCATGAACGCCAGCAGACAATCATCCTGCCTTAGAAGCTTGTAAAAAAGAACGAACCCCACTATTAAAATAATTCATGATAGACAATGCTATAGTGTGATGTCCACTCACCTTTGTAGCCGTATGAGAAGGTCGGGTATGTCAAATGTTTTGATCTGGTTGCCTCACCTGCGGCCAGTGCGTCATATTTCGGCTGTAAATATCTTTATCCCGGCCTTTCAATACATTTAACCCGTCTGCCAATCACTTTAACACGACATGCTACATTGTTTAACACCGTGCGCCAATGTGATTAAGTAAGTCAACCACTGTACCAAAAAACCAGCTTACCAAAATATTTAACGCAGAAAGCCTACATGCCAATCCTTCGACCAACATGTTTAACACATTCTACCTATATGTTAACCCAGTCTACCAATGAGTTTAACATTCTACCAATATGTAAAACCCGTCCTACCAATATGTTTAACACATCCTACCAATATGTTAAACCTATCATACTAATATGTTTAACACATCCTACCAATGTGTTAACCCAGCCTACCAATATGTTTAACACATCCTACCAATATGTTAACACAGCCTACTAGTATGTTAACCCAGCCTACCAATATGTTTATCTCAGCCAACCATTATGTTAACACAGCCTACTAGTATCTTAACCCAGCCTACCAATATGTTTATCTCAGCCAACCAATATGTTAACATTGCCTACTAGTATGTTAACCCAACCTTCCAATATGTTTATCTCAGCCAACCAATATGTTAACACAGGCATCTAGTTCGTTAACCCAACCTTCCAATATGTTTATCTCAGCCAACCAATATGTTAACACAGCCTAATAGTATGTTAACCCAACCTTCCAATATGTTTATCTCAGCCAACCATTATGTTAACACAGCCTACTAGTATGTTATCCCAACCTTCCAATATGTTTATTTCAGCCAACCAATATGTTAACACAGGCTACTAGTATGTTAACCCAACCTTCCAACATGTTTATCTCAGCCAACCAATATGTTAACACAGCCTACTAGTATGTTAACCCAGTCTACCAATATGTTTATCTCAGCCAACCAATATGTTAACACAGCCTACGCGTATGTTAACCCATCCTACAAATATGTTTAATCCAACCTACCAACATGTTTAACCCATCCAACTAATATGTAGCATATCCTTTGCAGAACGTTCCTGTTTTCACAGATAGTCTGAAAGAAAATGGATCTCTTGCCAAATATCCAGCCTGTTCCAGAGTCATATCCAAGCATTCATTGCCATCTTGGTGCCGTCGTCTTCTTGATCTGCCTCTGTCTGTCTTTTCTGGCACAATACCTTCGATTACCATTCTCTCAAGACGGTTGTGTCTTTTGATGTGGCCAACGTATTTAAATTAACTGTTCATGATCCATTTAAAAACCAGTTCTCCTATATACCCAATTTTTGTCGATTTGCTGCATTCTTTTTTTTATCGGTCCATGGTATGTGAGCATAGATATATATATATGGAGGGATAAAAGTGTCAACTTGAAATCTAAGTTGTCACTTCCGTGTACCTTTACGCGTGCGAAACTTGAACTCTGACAGCGGTTCTACGCCGAAGAAACTGTGGAATGGGGATGAGATGGCTGTGTTGAATCATGGACATTTCGTATCTAGACCAAGTCACGAATAAGGCAGTTCGGGACACTGTTAAGAGAGAGGTTGGCCAATGTAAAGACCTATTGAATATGGTAAAAGCACCGCAAGCTCACGTGGTATGGGCATGTTTTAAGATAGTCTGGGTTGTCCAAGAAGGTGGTGCAAGGTACTGTGCCTGAGAAGCGTAATAGGAAGGCAGAAAAGGAGATGGGAAGACAACATCAGAGAGTGGACGGGAATGTCCATAGCTAGAACAAATATCCTGGCACAAAACTGAGTGGAGTTGCGAGAACTGGTCCAACAATCTACAGTATTGGTGTCCCAATGACCTTTCAGGTTACTGAACTGATGATGATGATTTATATACGTATATTTATGTATGTATACACACATGTATGTGTCTATTATGGTGTCACTATTCTGAGGGTAATTATTTATCGAGGTTAACCTCGAACTTTGTGATCCTTTTGCACTGATATCTGTAATTCCTGCATATTGTTTAACTCTGTAATAATATATCATTATATCGCATGTGTAGATTCATTATTCTCCATTGACTGACTATCTATAGCCTCATCTATGGTCACCTGCCCAATTCGTCTCTATACTGATATCCTCTTTTGTTTCTTTATCCCATGCTGCCAGAGGCTGTTATTGTACAGCAGGTGCCACCTGGCTACATTAACTCGTATCTAGGTTTGAATTGTGCTAATTTATATTTGGATGGCACAGACAGATATCTCAGCATGTACCATATTTTGTTAATCTGAGTATTTGTAATGCACCCCTGAAGCGACTGTGAGTGCATTGGATGCGTTCCAACATTTCCCACATGTTATTTATTTAAAACTTTCTGTTCAATCTAAAGTACTCTTAGCTGGAGGTTTTATATATTTTGTATGTAAGGCGCTTCTGAGACTTGATAATTTTATCAAGGGTTCAGCCATGGCCGTCTGTAGTCTAGAGTAGATTATGGTTCAGCAATGGCCATCTGTAGTCTAGAGTAGGTCATAGTTCAGCAATGGTCATCTGTAGTCTAGAGTAGGTCATGGTTCAGCAATGGCCATCTGTAGTATAGAGTAGATTATGGTTCAGCAATGGCCATCTGTAGTCTAGAGTAGGCTATGGTTCAGCAATGGCCATCTGTAGTCTAGAGTAGGTCATGGTTCAGCAATGTCCATCTGTAGTCTAGAGTAGGTCATGGTTCAGCAATGGCCATCTGTAGTATAGAGTAGGTCATGGTTCAGCAATGTCCATCTGTAGTCTAGAGTAGATTATGGTTCAGCAATGGCCATCTGTAGTATAGAGTAGGTCATGGTTCAGCAATGTCCATCTGTAGTCTAGAGTAGATTATGGTTCAGCAATGTCCATCTGTAGTCTAGAGTAGGCCATGGTTCAGCAATGGCCATCTGTAGTCTAGAGTAGGTCATGGTTCAGCAATGTCCATCTGTAGTCTAGAGTAGATTATGGTTCAGCAATGTCCATCTGTAGTCTAGAGTAGATTATGGTTCAGCAATGGCCATCTGTAGTCTAGAGTAGATTATGGTTCAGCAATGTCCATCTGTAGTCTAGAGTAGGCCATGGTTCAGCAATGTCCATCTGTAGTCTAGAGTAGGTCATGGTTCAGCAATGTCCATCTGTAGTCTAGAGTAGGTCATGGTTCAACCACGATAAACACGTTGATAAAGCCTGCATCACGAATTCCGCCACAGTTTCATAAATGCTGATACTACCTAATGAGACAATAATAAGTAGGACAAAAATGACTAGGACCAATTATGTCATTAACTAGACCATGATTAGTTAGACTTCTTTCCATTAATGCCAATGAGCAGCAGTAGAAGTTTAATTACGTCGTCTATCCTGGGCCATACGCGTTACGTCGGTCAATGTCTGCCTGTGTCGTTGTCCAATCACTCTAATGTCATATATCTATCTATCTTGCCCGGTAGACATATCTATCAGCATTGCAAGCCATCAATAGATGTTGATAAGAGTGCATTCTAATGGGATGGCAGAACCAGGTTGTTTTGTGCCTGTATATATTCTGCACAGTGCCGGCCATACTTCGAATGTCTTCGTTTCTCATTTTGTCTTTCCTTGTAGCGCCGATGACTTTCCGAAACCACTGCATTTCACATGTTGAAATTCTGCTCCCATATAACGATATTTAATGTTGACATATATAAATGTGTTTGTGATACAAATATTACTTAACTGAATTAACATACGCGATGCATCAATTTATGAGTGTGTTAAAGTATTGGTGGTTCCAACTAAACAAAGTGGGAAGAGACTAACGCCTGGTCAGGCAAAATATACTTATCAAACATGTTAGTCAGGGTCAGGTAAAATATACGGATCAAACATGTTAGTCAGGGTCAGGTAAAATATACTGATCAAACATGTTAGTCAGGGCACGGTAAAATATACTGATTAAACATGTTAGTCAGGGCAAGGTAGAAACCAAGGGACCAAGATCCCCACCTCCCTTTCACGCAGTTGTCAATGGAAATATACTGTTTCATTGCAGTCTGGCTATTGCCATAGGGGATTGGCGAAATCCCTGTAGTAGTTATCGACACGCAGATGACGGCAATCATAGCACACAGCCTGGACGACCCTGGTCCACAATCATCAGCGTGCTCGGGATGTGATGAAACCTACCGCAACCCGCTACTTAACGCCATAATCTTGCACACAAAAGGGTAGACTTACTCAATGTGGACATTGCTATATCAACAACAGAAACATCAAAAACAAAACAAACTATTCAGTGTATACATCTGTTTGTTGATAACTTCCAAAACAGAAACTGCCGTCAGGGATGAAGTGTTAGAGACTTCACTGTTTTAAACCACGCTTTTTATGCCAGTTCCTTTCCTCGTTGCCTTTCGTCTCCTAACCGTAGGATAGGACCGCATTTACAAGTGAATCTCCTATTCAGCTGGGTCGACTGAAGGGTGCTGGTAGCAGGATTGAACCCCTTTTCTTTGTCTTGAAAAATGAGTGTTCTACCACTAAACTAATCAGGCGCATATACAACGTATAATAACATTTGGACAGAGGGGCGAAGGGGTTAGAGGTACAGCTATAGTTCGTCTTTTAATTCATGAACAAGGTCCGAAGACATTTTCTACTAAGCTGCACGTTAGATCCATATGATGTTTTGCATGCAGCCTTAGAATATCCATGACGCTAAAGATTTTACAGTCTGCAACAGCTAAATTTCTCAGTATTTTGTTCATGGGCGTATCTCCTTAATGTCTTGATAGATCAATTGATTGTTTGTGTTTGTCTTTATGTACAATCCTAAAAATGGCACCACTGGGCAACAGTTAGTACAGCATTTCGGTCACCCTTAGACCCCAAAGGTTGTATCAAATGCGCAGCGAAATCTATGTTGTGTAACGTATTTGAAGATTGCAATGTATTTGTTGCTATTGTATGTACACCTAATTGTTTTGATAAACATACTCTAATTCACCCAAGTCTCCTAACTAGTATGTCTACAAAAGATGATATTAATCATCCGATTCTGTCTATTTAAAGATTGTTACTGGCTGGACAAATTGTAATACATCTCGTTGCCAGTACTGTTCTTCTTCCCGGAGTAAATATTCAACAAACTTCTTCCAGAACTGAATGTCTATATTTGAAAGGTACTCACGTGTCAGCACTTGAACATCACCCATTTTAAATGTCCTCTTTTGTTCGGCAGCTTGTCCTTTGACTTTAGCCCACGCAAGCTGTAAAGTTAATTTTAGTTTCCGGAGAGTAACAAGTTGATTTTTCGTCAACAGTTTCAATATCTCCCGGTTTAGGACATCTCTGTCACAATCGTCATATTTCCTGTTCCTTCCTTGCTTGATATAAGTGCACTCTGTCATGTCCAATCCAACGGTAAAAGGATGATCTATCCAGACCAAACGCCAATTGCGTTCCTTTCTCTGGTCACGAATATCGCAATTTAAATAACCCATCTTAGGTTCCCTGCGGAAGAACTGTTAAAGAAAACGGTAACCTTCTGCATTGTTTTAAATGTACACTTCAAACTCATTTTGAAATTGATATCAATGTAAGTTTTGAAAAAGCAACAATACGCCACAATAACCAAACCTCAAAATATGAATGTGTTTTGATTGGCATCCTGTCAGTCTCGAGAGACAATGGACTTGCCGCTAGAGAGGGGGCAGTCAGTTGTTGTCATTGCTTTTGCCGCACACGTTTGGACTCCCCTGCCTGCAGACCAACACACAAAGCCTGCCTCCAGCCAGGTCTGTCTTTAGCAAGGTCCTACGAGTTGCAGTGTTCATCACCAACGCCTTCAGGTCACGCTTGCAAACATAAGTGTAGCGGAAGATAGTTCTACCTATTTTACGTTTGCCCGTGACAAGCGCTCTGCATAAGATATGTTTTGGTATTCGCCAACCCCCCATTCTGCACACGTGACCAAACCACCGCAAGCGGCGCTGGCATCACTAAACTGGAAATCTTTGCACTGTCCAACACGTCGCTCAGTCACTCTGTCACTATGCAATTCAAATGTTGCGTCTCAGTAGGCACATATGAAAAGCATTTAGCCTTTTTTCATGAGAGACATGCAGAGTCCATGTTTCACTGCCATAGAGCAGGGTACTAATAACACATGATATATACACAGCAACCTGTGTGGAGACGGTCAGCATGATATTTTTTCGCATTCTCTGTGAGAGTCTGGCAAGTGCTGATGAGGCTATTCCTAATTGCTTTTGCAGATCCACCCCCGGTGAAGGGTTGTCGGTGATGATAGATCCGAGGTAGTTCACGTGATTTACTACTTCCAGAATTTTATCATTTAAGACAATGTCTGGAGGATCTGCACCCTGTGCCATCATTTTTGTTTTTCTACACTGATGGTGAGTATAAACAGATCACAAGATTATGCCAACCTATAAATGAGGATCTGTAATTTGACTTCCGTGTGGGCGAATAGGGCAGCACCGTCTGCGAAGAACATATCTCGGATGACAGTCTGTCTTCTCTTTCTTTTTTGCTCGCAGTCTGATTGGCTTGAATAGTCTCCTATCTGGCTCAGTACGCAGAAAGACCCCTTCTGTGGCAGTTTCGAAGGCGTGTTTAAGCACCACGGCAAAGAAAATGCCGAAACGAGCCGGGGTCAGGACAGAACCTTTTTTTACTATGCTGTTAATTGCGAAGGTCTCAGAGATTCCTGACCGTCATGTAGCACTGTACCTACATGCCCAGTAGTTTATGTGGGCAGTCAACTTTAGACAATACTTTAAAAAGACACTCTCTGTTCACCCAGTTGCCTTGGAATGCCTCTGTGAGATCGACAAAGACAAAAAATAGTCGTCTGTGTTGTTCTCTGCATTTCTCTTGTAATTGTCTCAGTGAAAAGACCATATCAACAATGGACCTTTCTGCGCGAAAGATACACTGAAACTCCAGGTACACCCTCTCGGCTAGCTTTCGCAGCCTGATCATGATGATGTGAGCATACACTTTACCTACGGTGTTGAGGAACGATACTCCTCTGTAATTGTTGTAGTCTCCTTGGTCTCTCCTTCTCTTGTAAAGGCTGATTATGTTGGCGTCTCTCATGTTCTGTGATTCGGCCTTCTCATCCCAACACTGGCGTATACGCAGATAACTATTAGACAGTTTCGCCTGAATGATGTTTGTTGTTGTCCGCATTCGACAAAGTGTCTAATTGGTGGACTGAAAAGTCAGGAGTTGGTATTTATTGAGCGTATATTTGAAGGTAAAACATTAATTTTTAAAACAGCATGTCTGTGTACCTTAAACAGGTTAAAATGATGCCGAATTCACTGACGTTGCTTTTAATATAGACTTATGAATACATTTTTCAAAATCATCAAATTTCGTAGAGAAAAGACTTCCATAACGTCATGGATATTCTAAGACTGTATGCGAAAAAATCATTTGGATCTGACATACAGTTTAGTAGAAAATTACTTCCGACCTTGCTAATGAATTAAAAGACGGACTATAACTAGTCACACTTGCTGGGTTCGGTTTCTCGAAAGTCATGCCATTATGGGCACTCAACAGTTTCGCACTAAAAAGGGATACATTTGGTTATCATAGGTGGGACATCACTGTACTATGCACACCGTTGTTAGGAAAACTTTTTTTAAAGAAAATTTCAGGCATGTGTCTACAATTTTCAGTGAAATGTTGCTCGGGCACGCGATTTGAACGCGATTGGGAACCCCATTCCTACATCGTGTCCCCCTCGCGACATGCCCCTGGTTTTCCATTATTTAAACCAATGAACGTAATTCAATAACATGGTATGTGAGAAACATAAGGAGCTCATGACAAATGTTGCAAATGTGTCTGTGCGCGTGCGAGTGTGTCTACGTGTGTGAGGAGGACTCAGTGGTCTCAAGGTAACGTGTCCGCCTCGGGTGCTGGATGTTGCGGATTCGAATCACAGTGGAGACCGAAGTTCTTTTTCATGTGAATCTTCTACTAAAAATTCACCTGATCTGTGAATAGTGAGATCGGACCCCAATGTCGAGCACGTTAACAATAAATATAGATAGGGAACGGCTCAACCATCTAAGTTTTGTGGACGATATTGTGCTCATCAGCCACACCACTGAGGAGGCCCAACAGTCCTTGCACGAACTGAATGAGTTCGGTAGAGGTGTGGGACTAGGGATGAACAAAAAGAAAACGCAATGTCTCCGAAACCCATACTGTCGCAAATGCGAGATCAAGCTGATCAATGGACCGGTCGAAGATGTCAACGTTTACATATACTTTGGGCAGGACAAAAATTCCACTCACACCTTAGACAGGGAGATTTCTAGACGAAGAGCTGCAGTATGGTCTAGCTTCAGTAACATAACGCTTTACTCCTGCATCTGAAAGACACCATGGCTAGGGCACACCTTTTAATTCTTCGGTTATAACAGCCATGATCTACGGATGTAAAGTGTGCAATATACGCAACGCGGTTACAGAGAAACTGCGCATTACTCAGCGAACGATGGAAAGACGCCTCCTCGGTATCTCGATCAGAGATCGAATCCACAATGTGGAAATCAGAGAACGCGCTCTATTTCGAGACGTCGTGGAGGCTGCATTGTCTCGCAAATACCAGTGGGCTGGCCACGTGGTGCGCATGCCAGATAACGGATGAACACTCAGAACGAGGTTTTGATGGCCATATAATTATACACGACCACGCGGCCACCCGCCCATACAATGGCGAGATAGTCTGTTGAAAGACCTAGTTCCGAAATGGTACGACACGGCGAAAGATCGTACTACATACAGGGCATTGTTGGCTACCTTGCATACGGCACATCCGCTGGACTAAAGTTGATGACATTGTATGGTATTGTATTGTATTGTATTGTATTGTATTTATAGAAGGTGTCCCACTGACTGTCGATCCCTTATTTTCATTTAAAACCTTTAAACCAATGCACGTAATTCAATATAATTTGGCATGGGCATACTGTGAGCCAATTGGGCGACGAGGAACTAAGTACTGGCTATTTTCATCAGGATGGACCTACATACCCCACCTCAAATGTCAGCATTGCTGAAACTGCTTCCTTCTTTGAAGATGGTATTATTTCTAAGGGACTCTTGTTCATGAAAGTGGCCTGACCTTACCCCACCAGATTTCTTACTGTGTGGGGTATGCTGAAATTGAAACAACAATTGCCAACAATCCAATAAATCTCATGGAACTTCAAGAAAACATTCGGCGGGAAATTCAGTCTGTGACCCTTGATGTGAATATCTTAAGTAAGATAGAGAAGCGTGTGCCGGCATGTCAATATGCTAATGGTGACAACTTGCAACATTTGATACCAGCACATTATACTTCACACACATCAAGGTTTGTCAATATCAAATTTGATTGAATTACGTCCATTGGTTTATAAGTTATAACGGAAAACCAGAGGCCGGTAGCGAGTGGGACACACTGTAGCTGTCAGATCCAGAAGCTGTCCTCTTGTTTTAAGATTGCTATAGATTACCTCTCACACACAAACTTAACGCGTTTAAAGTAAGGAAAACATTTTAAGAGTGCGATGGCCTCCGACTGGGACCTGCAGACCACTGGCCTGGATGCTACAGTACAAACTCAAGGTCTTTCTTATTTATTGCTTAACTTTCTTCATCTTTTCTCCAAATATTTCTTCTATTTATATTTATATTATTACTTTCTTTATCCTATATTATTATTATAGACATATTTCCCCCCAATTCGCGTCCAGCTAACTCTGTCTCTCTTAAATATTCTGTCATTGTTATTTTCTGTTATTCTTCATTCTTTTTCATTTGTAACTTATCTTCATTCTTTGCACTTCATTTCTTATCTTCATTCTTAGTAATTTTCTTATCTTCGGGTTTTGTACTGTGCGTCTTATCTTTATTCATGTTCGATTTTTTCTTTTTTCTAAGCCTCACGTTTTCGTCATTCTCTCATAATCCTCTCTTCTTGTAACGAACGCACTGATTATCGTTATTTCATGTACCTGCTTCCTATCTTCATTCTTTGTACTACGCTCCTGATCTTCATTATTAGTCTTTTTTGTCCTTCTGTTGTCCTACTGCCCTTTGCCATGCGGCAGGGCAGAGAGGCTGGATGCGTAGATTTGTTGTTATCGCCAGGTGGGAGCCTTGTGCTGTTGTTAGGTGGAACTTTCAGAGAGTGTCAGAGAAACCTTCGATTCACCGATGTCGTGGTCTGCACCTTGCTCGTTGACCGGAGACCGTAAGATGATTTGCTCTTGATGCAGGCTGGGCATAATGCATTCTGACTAAATGACTAAACTACTTGATTTGTTGAGAGTCAATGTAGTCAGTAACTGGGTTTGTCCCCACTGTCTGCCTCAGTATGATATTGCGAATTCGTTTTTCCGGCTGCACTTCTCACACGTCGCACCTCACAGCTCTAGATCTAACTCTGTGTTTCTAGCAAAGACCAAGATTGACATTGGTAACACAATGTAGAAATAAATAGTATATTTATCAACCTCATCTTAGTTGAAGGAAACACTCTATGGTGTTTCAAAATTGGTGCAATTTGATAGTGGGCACTGCTCGCCTTCTGAATTATATGCACAGTCTCTCTGTCCATACTGCCATCTTCAGTGAACATACTACCTAAGTATTTAAACCCCCGTACTTGCTTGATACCAATGTCACTGATGTGGAAACTTCTTTTGACCTGTTCACGTGATAGCAACATAGTCTCTGACTTTGACAGCTTTTCTTATTTTCAGTTTTTGTATTACACCCCTTATCTTTATTATTTGCCGTTTTCTTGTTACCGCCAGTCTTTGCCAGACTACTGTTTATCCTTATTCGTAGTTGCTTTCTTCGTATTTTTCTATTTAATAATTTTATTTTCCTTCTTTATCTTTTTTTTAATTATTTCCTTTTTTCTTTGTCACTTCGTCTTCATTATTCAACCTTTTTTTATTTTCTTCATTCTTTGTCAATATGTTTCAGCTCCTCTGTATTTATATTTTTATTTAACTAGTCTTTGCTTTCACATTTTTTTGTGTTGTCTATTATGTTCACTGGCGTGAATTTTTTTTTCAAACTTTCTCGGTCACTATTTGTAACATCTTTCTCTTTCTTTTTCTATCATTTTTTTTCACTTTGCCAATTTCCCTTTAATTTCTTATTTATGTTACTTCTCTAATTTCGTTTCTTTATTAATTATTAATCTTTTCGTTTCATATTTCTTAATCTGACTTTGTTTTTCTTTTTTTTTATCCAGTGTCTCTATCATGTCTCTCTCTCTCTCTCTCTCTCTCTCTCTCTCTCTCTCTCTTTCTTTCTCTCTGACTCTCACTTATTTATCGTGTTTACTCTTTTGCGTTAGATTTTTCCTGTCCAACACTTACGTCTTTAAAACTGACCTCTTCAACACTAATTTAGCTGTTCAACAATTATTTACCATTTCAATATTTACCGTTTCAACACTTACCTGTTCAGCTCTTACCTGTTTAGTCCTTACCTGTTCAGCCCTTACATGTTCAGCACTTATCTATTCAACACTTATCTCTTCAACGTTTATATTTCCAAAACTTTACATTTTTAAACCTTTCCTGTTCAAAATTTACTTAACAATTCAACACTAAGTTGTTCAATACTTACCTGTTCAACAACATTTACATGTTTAACAACACTTGGATGTTCAACAATACTTTCCTGTTTAACGATACTAAACAGTTCAACAACTCTTTCCTGTTCAACATCACTTACCTGTACGTCAACCCTTACATGTTCAACAACAGTTACATGTTTAACAACACTTTCAAGTTCAACACTACTTTCCTGTTCTTCTTCTTCTTTTTCATCGTACGCTGTTTACAGCGATATTTACGTTGCACTGTTTTATTTTGTTAAGCCTGTGGCTCAGTGCATCCGATTTCAACAGGCGTTTCTGTAGGGTTGCCCTCCTTAGCATTTGGCTGTCCCCAGCCTAACTGCAAGGCAGCAGTTGTTTTTGGTCAGAGTTGTCTCTGTTAGGAAGTTGTCTTGCAGGACTAACGAGTCTTTCCTACTCGTGTCTATAGGGTTTGGCAATGATATGATGGACTATGTACTAGTGTGAACTATCCCGGAAGAGAGGCAGTCCAGTGTGACTGTGTCCCATGATCGCCACGTCCTGCCAGAAACGTAGCATATGCATGTGAGTGAGGTATCTCTTTGCTCCCTTTATTTTCTCGGCTCATCTGCAGTGATGGTACGCTTAGCATTCCCCGCCACCCGGGAGGTTGTCACAATAGGGCAGGAGGTGCAATGTCCGCTGGACTGCATCTCTTCTGCGTCCATTGGGATGACTGATAGTAGACAGAGGCAAAGAGCGAGGCAGGAGTGCATTTTGCCAGGTGCATTTCTGCGGCTCGACCGGGCCAGGCTGAGACGCAAGCCCCAGCCATGTCGTAGCCCTCCATCACAGCGGTGCTGAGATTTAGGGCGGGATTCTGGCTTAGAGGCGTTCGGCCGTATTCCCTCAGATGGTAGCTTCGCACAATTGGCTTTTCAGCCAAGCACGTGGACCAAATGTCAGCGACCTGTGATTCCTCTCGAAAGAGTGCATTTGACCAGGGGACAAGCCTGGTCATGGCACGGAGATGTTGTTCGCCTGGTGTGCGGACATATCTCATGGTCAAGGGTTGAGTCTCAGCAGTTCGCAGTGAGGTAGCTGATCTACTGCTTAAGACACCCCAACCGAGAACTAAGTCTTTTACTAGTGGTTTCATACCTCATCGCCGTATGGGGTGAGTATTGCGCAGCTTCCCGCCCGCTTTGATCGGCGGACGGCAGAGATCTCTTTCTGCGGCTCGACCAGGTCGGGCTAAGACGCGGGCCCCAGGTCCCAACCATATCGTAGCCTCCCATCACCGTGGTGCGGAGATTTAGGACGCGATTCCGGCTTAGAGGCGTTCGGCCGTAATCCCTCACATGGTAGCCTGGCGCCATTGGCTTATGGGCCTAGTACGTGGACAAATGTCTGCTCCTCTCGAATTGAGCAGGATTACCATAGCAACGCCCTGTCATTTGTAGGGTAAGACTGACCTGTCTTCCGAAGGTCTAATACCAGCACCCATTCACTACGTTCACAACGAATCAATAGAGGGCTTTTTTATATGTCATGACCAAGTGTCTGAAACATGCAGTTTCTGTAGGATTAAGCAGGATTACCGTAGCAGACGCTCTTTCATTAAGAGGGTAAGACTGACCTGTCTTCAGTGGGTCTAATACCAGCACACGTTCCCTATTATACCCAACGAAAGTGCTCTCAGTCTGTCAGTCATTTTATAGTGTTGGCGTGTTGAGTCAAATTAAGCCGCAGGCTCCACTCATGGTGGTGCCCTTCCCTCAATTCCTATATCGAACACAGAATGCGGGCCAATCGAGCCACAGAGAGCTTAGCCCCAGATTTCCGAGGGTCTAATTCCAGTACCCGTTCCATATTAGACCCAACGAAAGTGCTCTCGGTCTGTCAATCATTTCAGCGTTGGCCGTGTTGAGTGAAATTAAAACGCAGGCTCCACTCCTGGTGGTGCCCTGCCGTCAATTCCTTCAAGTTTCAGCTTTGCAACCATACTTCCCCCGGAACCCAAACACTTTGGTTTCCCGGAAGCTGCCCGCAGAGTCATCGAAGCAACTCCTGCGGATCGCTAGTCGGCATCGTTTATGGTCAGAACTACGACGGTATCTGATCGTCTTCGCGCCTCTGACTTTCGTTCTTGATTAATGAAAACATTCTTGACAAATGCTTTCGCAGTAGCTCGTCTTGCGGCGATCCAAGAATTTCACCTCTAACGCCGCAATACGAATCCCCCCGTTTGTCCCTGTTAATAATTACCTCCAGTTCCGAAAACCAACAAAATAGAACCGAGGTCCTATTCCATTATTCACTGCACCATTATTCAGGCCACCCAGGACGCTCATCGAAGAGCACATGTAGGAGAAAGCCGGCAGGGCAGGAGACAACGAGCAGTGAACCGGCTCGAGCCGGACCGCCAGCCTGCGCCTGAGATCCAACTACGAGCTTTTTAACTGCAAGAACTTTAATATACGCTATTGGAGCTGGATTTACCGCTGCTGCTGGCACCAGACTTGCCCTTCAATAGATCCTCGTTAAAGGGTTTAATGTGTAGTCATTCCAATTACGGGGCCTCGATAGAGTCCCGTATTGTTATTTTTCGTCACTACCTCCCCGTGCCGGGAGTGGGTAAGTTGCGCGCCTGCTGCCTTCCTTGGATGTGGTAGCCGTTTCTCATGCTCCCTCTCCGGAATCGAACCCTGATTCCCCGTTACCCGTTACAAACTTGGTAGGCATATCACGTACCATCGATATTTGTTAGAGCAGACATTTGAAAGATGCGTCGACGGCACATGAGGCCATGCGATCAGCACAAAGTTATCCAGAGTCACCAGTGGGGACGCCGCAACCCCGCGAGGGGAAACGACGAGTGGTTTTGAACTAATAAAAGCGCTCTTTCCGGGAGGGTCGGAGCTTGGTAAGCATGTATTAGCTCTAGAATTGCCACAGTTATCCAAGTAGGATCGTGTCATCTAAGGAACCTCGACTGATTTAATGAGCCATTCGCGATTTCACCGTGAGACAGTGTGAACTTAGACATGCATGGCTTAATCTTTGAGACAAGCATATGACTACTGGCAGGATCAACCAGATATCTGACGGAGACGTACGAAGCACACACACACCGGTCGGCGGAGGACGACTGATGTGTAAAAAGCCTCACTGGGACGACCGCAGGCGTCGACGGAAGGACGGACCCTCACTCCGTCGACCTAGGACAGCCTGACACGGGCCCGTACACACACCAGACGAACGAGTGACCGACCGGGCTCGCTCGGGGAGGGATGGCAGCGCTATGTGCAGAACGGATCTAAACGGCCCCGGCGATGAATTTTACTGGGACTGGAGACAATTTTCGCATGCCGGCCTGCCCTTATCCCGAGGCTTGGTCGGGCTAAGACAGGGCCTTCAGGCTGTATTCCTGCTTTACATTTGCCGGTCACAAGCTCTTTGCGAGAGTCTGACCACCAGCGAGACGAACTGTCGAGGTCTGCTATAAGCCTTCGAAAAATCACCACCGACTGTCAAAGTTTCTCGATACGGACCAGAGTAGCGCACCTCCGCGGAGGGCACTACAAAACAAATCGCATCCAGATAGCTATCCGGAGAAAGGCGGGCGAGCGTTTTCGGAAAGCCTGCGCTATCGCTCCGTCTGGCGGGACTGAGATCGCTGCACGAATACTGGGTTATAGTCAATCGCGGCGGCGAGAGAATTAAACCAGACACTTTCCTGTTCAACAACACTTACCTGTACGACAACACTTATGCAGACTGCAGCAGATGTTCAGCGGTCATTTTACCAGTACCGCACGGGCATTCGTCGGTACACCCTATCTTCAATTTGTTGAATAGGTGGTACCTCAGTCTGTTGTGGCCAGTGCGAAGTCTGAAGACAACGACCTGCTCTCTTCGGTTCAACTGGTAATAGGCATCGTTTTTGGTGTAACCAGTATGTTCGGTTTCCCATTTGGTCATGTATCTGGCTTTGATAAGCCGTTTTGACTCTTCGTACGTCATACTGGTATCTGTTTGTGGTAGTCTTGCACCTTCTTTTGCCAGTCTGTCTGCCTCCTCGTTGCCTTGGATGTTGCAGTGTGATGGGACCCACTGTACCACTACCCTTTTTGAGGCGGACTGCTGGCACAGTTTGCAGAGTGCTGCTCTTAAGTCATTAAGCTCAGTGTTTTTCTGGCTTTTTAGCGCTGTGACTACGGCGAGAGCATCTGTCAGCAGGACTATATGGCTCTCATTTTCACTGTGTGTCACAATTTCTTCCACTGCCGCCCTCAGTGCCTCTGCCTCCGCTCTGAAATTGCTTGTGTACTTACCAGTAGCGAATGACAGTGTTATTTTTCTGCCATTTGGTAGGTTCAGGAATGCTCCTGCCCCTCCGTTCTGTGTTGTGTTTGTTACAGAACCGTCGGTGTATGCATGGGTCCAGTCCATGCTTGGGTAGCTTTTCGTTATGAAGCTTAGGGTAGTATCTCTCCTTTCTTTTTCAGTCTGGCAGTTTTTGTTTGCAATACCTGGTATATTTTCTACCAGATCTGGAAATATATCCTGCCTCCAGGTAGGTTTTCGTACAGTAGTGATGGGTTTTGGTGTTGTTAGTGCGTTTATGGGATCTTCGTGCATCTTTCTCCGCTTTAGTTTCCCATTTCCCAAATTGTTTAGTCTCTGGTACATTGGATGGTCGGTCAGTCTTCGGAGTTTCTCTGACTGCAGCTGGGCTCTGCAGTCTCTTCTATCGGTCATGGATTGCAGTTTTGTAATCTTTTCAAGTTCTACAATTGGCGTTGACTTCATGCCACCTGTTATAATTCTCATGGCTTGGTTTTGAAGTTTGTTAACTTTATCGAAGTTCGCCTTCGCTGCTGTTGTCCGTGCCGCAATGCCATACTCGAGAACTGGTCTCACTCTTCCAGTGTACAGTTTCTTTAGTATGCCTTCGTCTGCTCCCCAGCTTGTGCCAGCAAGTTTCCTCATGACTGCCATTATTTCTCTGGCTTTCATTCGGTTTCTCTCAATCTGACTTTTCCATGTCATGCGCCGATCAAATGTGACTCCCAGATAGGTTGGGTTGTCGTTTGGCTGCAGGAATTTGCCATTTAGACCTAATTTGGTACTTTGGGGTTTTAATGAAAGCGAGAATATTGTGCACGTGGTTTTCTCCTCGTTTATTTTGACCAGCCATGAGTTCTCCCACTCTTCCAGCGATGTTAGGGCCGTCTGCATCCGATTTCTTGCTATGGTGAGATTCTTTTCAAAGGTCCACATAGCCAGATCGTCTGCAAACATTGAGCTATGGACTCTTCTTGGTATATTCTCTGTAATATCGTTTATATATACCAGTAAGAGTGTGGGTGACAGTACTCCCCCTTGGGGTACTCCCTGCTCGAGTGTCACCTTTTTGCTCATCTGCCCTTGTACTTGGGACTCTGGCCGTTCTTTGTTTGAGGTAGTGGTTGATCCACTTGTACATCTTCCCACAAACATCACTTCTTCTTAGCTTGATTCTAAGTCCATCTTTCCAGACTTTGTCAAATGCCTTTTCCAGATCCACCCAAACAGCTACTGTGTGTTTCTGTGACTGGTAGGCATCTTCTATCTCCTGGGCTATGAGGATGACCTGGTCCTCAGTGGATCTGTGCTGTCTAAAGCCGGCTTGCTGTGGAATTAGTATTCGTTTTTCTTCCAGATGCTACATCAGTCTGGTGTTTATCATCCGTTCCATCAGCTTGCCGACACAGCTCAGTAGGCTTATGGGCCTGTATCCATTTGGATCTGTTTTGTCCTTTCCTGGTTTTGGTACTGGTACCAGTATTGCGTCTTTCCATGCCTGTGGTACAATTTCCCTTTTCCAGCTTTGGTTCAGGACCGATAGCAGTTTCCTCTTCGCTGTTTGGCCCTGCCCCATCAGCATTTCGTTTGTTATCCCGTCTTTTCCGGGAGATTTCATTTTCTTTAGTGTTCTCATAGCCTCTTCCATTTCGCGCATTGTTAGTTTGGCCATCATGTGCTCTTCAGGTGCCGTATTCATGTTTTCGTGTCCCTTTAGCTCTTCGCTAATGTCTGTATGCTTATCTGCAGGGACCTCGATGTGGTTTGCTCTGGCATAGTGATCGACAAAGGCGTTTGCGGCTTTCTTACCTGTAATCAAGTTCTCGCCCTGTTTGATAGTAATTTGTTTATTTGACGGGGTTTCGTCGTTCATGGCTCTGACTAGCTTCCATAGCTTGTTCCCGCCTTTGTCCAGGTTTAGACTTTCCGTTTTATT
Source organism: Ariolimax columbianus (assembly GCA_036924085.1). Taxonomy (NCBI): domain Eukaryota; kingdom Metazoa; phylum Mollusca; class Gastropoda; order Stylommatophora; family Arionidae; genus Ariolimax; species Ariolimax columbianus. The sequence continues at coordinate 29,610,978 of JAVGWX010000016.1, read as the reverse complement.
TTTCCAGCTTTCTCTTGCTGTTTGCTTGAGAGTGTGTTTGTACTTCGCCGCGGCGGCTTTGAGGGCGATGTTTGCCTCCATGGATTTTTCTCGCTCTGCCATGTTCCTAGCATTTGTTACTGCATCTTCCACTTTCTGCAACTCATCATTCCAGTAGGGCTTATAGTTTTTCCTAGCTCCTCTTGGGATGGTTTCAGTGGCGGCTTGCATTATTGCCTTGCTTAGGCTCTCTACCATGGGCTTCATTTTGGTGTTTCGTGTGTTGATGGTTTCACACAGCCCATCTATCAGGATTGCAAATCTGTCCCAGTCGGCTCGTTTGTAATTCCAACGTGGGAGCGGTTTTGTTTCCTGTGGGCCTACTTCCATGTCAATGGTTAGCCTGATCGGCCTGTGGTCGCTACCTGCCAGTTGGTTTAGCACCTGGCGGTCTATTTTATGGTGTATGTCCTGTGTGGAGAAGGCCAAATCTGGAGTCGAGGTGGTATGCCATGTTCTTGAATAGAAGCTAGGGCTATCTTCCGGCCTATTGATCAGGGTCATCAACAACACTTACCTCTTCAACAACACTTACCTGTTCAACAACACTTACCTGTTCAACAACACTTACCTCTTCAACAACACTTACCTGTTCAACAACACTTACCTCTTCAACAACACTTACCTGTTCAACAACACTTACCTGTTCAACAACACTTACTTCTTCAACAACACTTACATGGTCAACACTTGCATGTTTAACAACACTTACCTGTTTAAAAAACCCTTATCCGTTCAACAATACTTACCTCTTCAACAACACTTACCTGTTTAACAACACTTACATGATCAATACTTACTTGTTCAACAGCACTTACCTGTTCAGCAACACCTCACTGTTCAAACTTACTTGATCAATACTTACATGTTCAACAAAACTTACCTGTTCAAGAACACTTACCTGTTAACACTTACCTGATCAATACTTACCTGTTCAACAACGAATATCCGTACAACAACACTTACCTGTTCAATACTTACTTGTTCAACAACACTTACCTGTTCAACAACACTTACCTGATCAATACTTACATGTTAAACATTCACCTGTTCAACACTCACCTGCTCAATACTCACCTGCTCAACACTCACCTGCTCAACACTTACCTGCTCAACACTCACCTGCTCAACACTCACCTGCTCAATACTCACATGCTCAACATTCACCTGCTCAACACTCACCTGCTCAACACTCACCTGCTCAACACATACCTGCTAAACACTCACCTGCTCAACACATACATGCTCAACACTTACCTGCTCAACACTTACCTGCTCAACACCCACCTGCTCAGCATTCACCTGCTCAACACATATATGCTCAACACTTACCTGCTCAACACTTACCTGCTCAACACTCACCTGCGCAACACATACCTGCTCAACACTTACCTGCTCAACACAAACCTGCTCAACACTCACCTGCTCAACACTTACCTGCTCAACACAAACCTGCTCAACACTCACCTGCTCAACACTCACCTGCTCAACACTCACCTGCTCAACACTTACCTGCTCAACACAAACCTGCTCAACACTCACCTGCTCAACACATACCTGCTCAACACTTACCTGCTCAACACAAACCTGCTCAACACTCACCTGCTCAACACTTACCTGCTCAACACTCACCTGCGCAACACATACCTGCTCAACACTTACCTGCTCAACACAAACCTGCTCAACACTCACCTGCTCAACACATACCTGCTAAACACTCACCTGCTCAACACATACCTGCTCAACACTTACCTGCTCAACACAAACCTGCTCAACACTCACCTGCTCAACACTTACCTGCTCAACACAAACCTGCTCAACACTTACTAGTTCAACGCTTATCTGTGGTCATGTTGTCCGACATTGTTCTCACAAAAATCTGGCTATTAAAATGTTAAAAACGTGTCCGATGCTCAATTCACACCTATTGGCGGGTCAAAGTGTACGCCTAATTTAACGGAAAAGCTGTGTCGGTGGAAACCATTAGCTCATGGTAGGCTCAACTAAGCCGAATTGATCGTTTGAGTGGATGTTATCGAAAGTAAATACACTGATCCAATAGCTTGATGGAATGGTTAATACTAGCAAATCCAAAACCCAGAACATCTCAACTTTACCAGATTGTTATAGTCCAATTTATCCATTCCTCTGATCATCTTATAAACCTGTATTAAGTCACCTTGAATACTTCTCTTTTCTTGGCACTGTAGGTCGTTTGTTCTGAGTTTTTCCTCATAACTGTAATTCTGGAATCCTACTATCAGCTTTGTCGCTAATTTTTGTATTCTTTCTAGCATGTTTATATCCCCTCTATGAAAAGGACTCCACGCCTGTACGCAGTACTCCAATCTAGGTCTAACTAATGCTTTATACAGTTTGACTATCACTTCCTTGCTCCTAAGTTTATTATTTCTTTTTATCATACCTAACATTGCCGCTGAACATCTGCTGCAAAATTACCCAACATACGAGGACCAGAGAAAGCACATGTGGCCAACACTAGACAAGCTCTATGGCAGTGTCGACGGCCTCAGGATGACAGCTGCTTTCAAGTTGATGTCTGACAGTGTACGAAGAAGAAGAAGAAGCTACCTAACATTGCATTTGCCTTTTTCACTGCTACCTGAACTTGCTCACTCACCTTACCTGTGTGATTTATTATAACCCCTAGGTCCCTTTCATTATTTATCTTTCTAATATTGTTCTCTCCCATTCTGTAATTATGTTCCACATTGGATATACCCATGTGGGTTACTGTACATTTATCTACATTAAACTCTACTTGTCAACTTAATGTTTCATAAACATGAGTACATTTTCACACGAATCTAAAAATCCACTTAGGAGAAAAATATATATAATTCATTACAAAATATTGACTCACTTCAGCGATATAAAACATAGCAATTGAAAAAAAAACAACTAAATTGGGCAATATAAAAATGAAAAAAAAACGTTATGCAATAGAACATTCAATTTAGAAAATGCAAATACCGGAACATTACCAATATAAAACGTCTGATTGAAAATAGTTAAAAGGTTAAAGTCATTTTGTATCTCTAAATTACTGAAAACAAGTATATTGCTTTCATAAACTTCGAAAAAAGTTCCGACAATGCTGAAAAGAAAATGCAATCTATGTGTCTGAGAAGAGAGCGATTGAAACTTGTTCTTCTCGCTGGAAGGCATTGTGTTTAGATCCACGATTTAGACACGCTCCAGCATACCAACCTGCAAGTAGGACCTGATTTACAATTACGGAAGACGAGAGCTATGAGTAGGACTGGTCACCCCAACTTACAAATAGCTGATGTCTAGTGCAATAACGTTTACCATTTTATCTCAGACGGTGAGGACGGCGTGTGCTAGTGCTTAAATGACATGACTCACAACCAGAAGGTGATGGGTTCGATCCCCATCACAGCACCGGCCGTTACGCCAGAGAAATAAAACCTTAGAAAATGCAGGAGGAAGCAGACCATTAAATAAAATCCATGCTGAAGTCGGTTGCCCTGGGCCGACAGGCGCAAAATAAAAACCAATTCGCCCGCTCCTCCAATCGACCCAGTTGTAAATGGGTGCCTTGCGTATGATTTGGGGAAGGTATAACCAGCAAGGAAGAGAACTGGCTATTTCAGTAGGCTGTGTACATGAAGAGTTATCTGAAACCTCGACGGCAGTTGTCTGCATGGGACTAACCTGTACCTTTACTGGTTTAGAGGGCTCTGCAGAATCTGTATACAACACGTTTATTTTAGATTCAATTGATATAAAAATACCTACGTGCATCCATTCTATTTTTGAATTCATTAATTGGCTCTGCCTCCGCTATTTCCTATTTGCAATGCATCCCAAGCATTTACCACTCTTTGACTGAAAGAATATTTCCTGGTATCCAATCTGTACCTTTTCAAAATTAATTGGTGGATGTGCCCTCTTGTTCTTGTAAGCAGCTGTCTCAATAATCAAATCTCAAAATCCTGGTTTTCAATCAGGCACGTTTGTCTGATGCCAGTTAGCCAAATGTTGAGTAAACTCGTTTCGCTCTTTTGCCTTGGTGTGCCATGTTAGGCCCAGGGCGTAACAGAGCGACATCTAAAATGTCAGAGAAGGAAGTTGCGGATTGGGTCTTGAATGAAAATGTTCAATGTTCTTCGCTTCATCGCTGGTTGGGTAACGTGTGGTCTATCTGCATCAGCTTTCCTCGCAGCCATATTCAATGACTGTAATAACCACACCGTTGAAAGTGTGAGCCCTAGCGTTAACGTTTCGCATCTGTTGCAGTATGTGTTTAATATAATTGAAGTTGAGCCAGCACGCTGTTATCCTTCCTGAGATCTCATGATTAATTAAATGTGAGTTCCTGATTTCTTGGCCTAAGTAGTAATACGAATTTACGTTTTCGACGTGACAATCTCCAAGTCGCAGATCTCCTTTTGGACAGAAGGTGTTGAGCATGAACTGGGTTTTCTTTCTATTGATTTGTAGGCCAACTGCAACACTTGCTCTGCTGAGTTCATTTAGTCGAGGCTGATGATGACTATGTCATTAGCAAACCTCAAATGAGAAAGAATTTCCCCGTCTACGTTTATGCCAATATACTTAAAATTCATGTGTTACCTCATTAAGCGCTGCTGTAAATAGCTTTGATGAGATTGTATCACCCTGTCGGACGCCACGTTGTATTGGTATGGTGATCGGTCTATAGAAAAGGCCGATATCCGTTGTGCATCCGCTGTTTATCTCCTCTATCAGTTGAGCGTATTTTTCTGCAATTGTATTTTGAAGAAAAAAAACAAACTTGTTATAGTTTAGTTCATACATTCCGTTGATTACCTCATCATATACATCTGTATTACATCACCAGCTCGCAGCTAAATGAATTTGTAATTGTACTTTAAAACATAGAAGGTTGTACTAACTTATGTTAAATTGAATTCTATGTAATTTCAATTGCTAGTTAGTCAGCCAGTTAGTTAGTTACAATAGTCAGTTTGTTAGTTAATCAGTCAGTTAGTTAGTTAGCTAATTAGTCAGTCAGACAGGCAGTCAGTTAGTAAGTCGGTCGGTCGATCAGCCGGTCGGTCGGTCGGTCAGTAAGTTAGCAAAGTAATTAGTTAAACAGTTTGTTCGTCAGTTAATTAGATAGTTAGCTAGCTAGATTGTTAGTCATTCAGTCAGTCATCAGTCCGTCAGCCAATTAGGTAGTTAGCTAGTCAGTTTGTCAGTCAGTCGGTCAGACGGTTAGTTATTCAATTAGTTAGTCAGTTAGTTTGTCAGTAAGTTAATTAGATAGTTAGAAAGTTAGTTAGTTAGTCAGTCATTCAGTCAATCATTCAATAAGTAATCAATCAGATAATCATTCCGTCAGTTTAATCCGTCAGTAAGTTAGTACGTTAACCAGTAAGCTAGTTAGTTAGTCAGTCAGCCAGTTAGTTAATTAGTTAGTCAGCGTAAAGTCTTGTTTTTGAAAATGCATACACTTCCCGATCAACTTGAGAGCTGAAATTTTGAGAACTGGTACAAAACAGACGTTAACCAACTTGACAACAACAAACAAACAAACAAAAATTAAAACAGAAACACGTTTCGTTTCGTACGAAAATCACCTTTCATTATTGATCACGTCTTGTCCACAACATATTGTTAACCCACTTTAACGATATTTCGGGAACAATTTGCAATCAATAAAGCGAGGTCATTTTCGTTTGAAACGAAACGTGATTCTATCTTCCTACTCAGGCCAAACAAACCAATACTACATATTTCATTTCCGAATCTTTATTTTCAGTCAAGTAGTTAGTCTATGGGTATTTTTCCATTTCAGGCTGCAGGAGGTTCGTGGTTACATTCTTAGACTAGTTCTATGATTGTTTTGGGGTCATGTGATATTATAATTTGTTTGGTTGATTTATTATTGATACAGCCGCCTGTGGGCTCCTGCCCTTTGACCCAATGGGATATAGTGGCATCTGCAAGTGTTTGTGAGCTGCTGTTTTGTACCACACAAAGTGTTCTTTTTGTCTGGCCTCCGAAGAAAAAGCCGTTGTTTAGCATCATTAAGTGCAGGGCAGTAAAGAAAAGGGTGTTCAATAGTTTGTTAGAGATATGTGACCAGTCGACACTTTGGAGTATGTTCTGGTTGGAGTTTGTTTAAGTGACTGTTAAGTTATATGTACTGAATGCAACGTCGGAAAATGGATCTCTGATTTTTGCTTTTCAAAAGGTTGATAGTGTCTTTGGGATTTGGGATGGCCATCTGTTTGTAGACTTCTCTCCCAGTATTCCCCATTGCCCATCTAGTCAGCCTAGTCTCTTTTGTTCGCAGTCTGCAGTCGTTGTTTGAGGGTTGTTGGTTTGTATTATTGTTCTTGACTTGATCCCTTCTTAACCAGTCTGTCTGCTTTGTCACTGCCAGGTGTAATTAAGTGATCAGGGATCCATTGCATAACTATTTTAACTTCATGGGATGAGATAAGTTGGTTGGAATCTAATGATGTTTATGTAAGTTCAGCCCTACAGTGTCCACCATCTTCCAGAGCTTGAAGGGCAGATAATGAGTCTGTAAAGATTACGATGCTTTGGACTTTTGATGGTAAAACATCAAATACAGTCTTCAAGTGATACACAGCTACTTCCAGTGCTGTTATTTCTGCCTCATAATTTGAACATCACCCCACAGACATCAAACAACTCATCAGATGTTCTGTTTGGAAGCAATATGTTGACATGTCCATATGTGTTAACGTTTTTGAAGTTTAGATTTTGTACATGATGAGGTAAGGTAGTTGCGTCTTAATTCATCCCAAAATAAAAGAAATATATAATTTGTGGAAATGACGTCACATAATAGTCCACTTTCTAACTGTTGGTGGTGTCAAATATTCTGGGAGAATAGACGAGAATTTCTACTGCTTCTTCTGTTTGCCACAGCCGTCCTAGCAATACATTTTTTAGGTTAGGATAGGTTCGGTTAGGTTAGGTTAGATAAGGTTAGGTTAGATTAGGTTAGGTTAGATTAGGTTAGGTTAAGTTAGCTTATTAGGTTAGGTAAGGTAAGGTTAGGTTAGGTTTGATTCGGTTAGATTAGGTTATATTAGGTTAGATTAGGTCAGGTTAAGTTAGGTTAGGTAAGGTTAGGTTATGTTAGGTTAGGTTAGGTAAAATTAGGTTAGGTTAGGTTGAGTAAGGTTAGGTTAGGTTTAGGGTAGGCTTAGGATCTGTTCTACACTTCTATCTTTTTCTAAGCCTGTACTTATTTATTTAAAATAAAATTATATCGGCCTGTCCTCCCATTAACCCGAAATGGAATGTCCTGTTTCAGTCATCAGCGGAAAAATACGTACGTTGGAAACCCACGGAGCTCTGTTTGGGGATAATTAAGGCGCAAGTACCTGAGGTAGCTTGCCGATGCCTAAAATTCCTTAAACGCTTCTTACTACATGCTTGGTTAGTTTACAGCGTTACTATTCTTTGCTCGTCCTTTCAGGCCCCGACAATCTTCGAACGGAGAGCGGTTAGTGTTTTTTCTGTAATTATCTCTTCATACGCCGATGAAACACAGCGACTGGAACGACGAGATCTATTGTGCCTCCTTATTTGGAAAAGTCTCGTATTTCTTGGAATCGACTGACGTCATTCCTCGTCCGTTAATTAGCGTTTCCGTTGTCTGTATTTGTTTTTAGGCATTTAATTCTTTCCAGTCTATTTTTGGAAATCTAGGAGGTCGTTATGGCATCATATCTCACTGTTATTAATTGCAATTGTTATGCCACTGTCTGTCCGTCATCATTGTCTTTAGAAGGCTAACTAAGAACTAGACATTCATGATGAGAATACGAGTTGTTTGGGACTTGAGACGTTTCTTCTGGAGATATCAACTCAATTCAAGTGCAGTCTCCTCAACGGAGGTTGTCTGCAATGGTTCTCCAATTTCCTCTGATTCTTGTCTCGTTGGTACACTCTGCCAGACTGACATTAGTCCATCTTTCGATGTGCTCTCTCCCTTATAGCCCTGTCCACCTCTTGTCTGCCGACCTTCAACCTTTCTTTCCTGAATTGTTTTCACTGACGTCTCGTGTCTTTTTTATATGACCAAAATATCTGACTTACTAAATTTAATGTCAATCAAAAGTTCTCTACCAACGCCTACTCTCGAAAGGACGTCGCTGTTTGGTTGTTTCTCTTTCCACGAAATGAAAAATATTCATCTGCGTCACAACATTTTGTGGGCCTGTACTTTGTTCTATAACTGTTAGTTCATATTCCATGTTTCTGCTCCGTATAATAATTTTGATTATATGCAACACCTGATGAGTATAATTTTTATTGTATTTGTTATAAGCGTGAATGCCAATATATTCATTCTCATTTTAAATGATGTAAATAGCGCATATATAAAGCACTGAAATAACGCCCTCGTCCAAAACATGTAGCACCCGTGTCATATATAACTTTGGCATAGTCAATCAATCAATCAATCAAAATATATGGGCTCCCTGTCGAGCATAAGTCTTCAACAAATGTTCATCACTTATTTGACCGGTTCATATTTGTTGAAGTTTTATTAACTTACTGACCCTAGGATGAGAGTTGCCCATACCTCCTTCCACCCTTCTGCCCATCCCACTATCCTCGGGGCCCTGATACATTTAAACACATGTTAGCCTTTACTCAGGACGAACGGAAGTTTGATGACTCCAATTAAAGAAGGTATAATGCGCAGATACGTCCTCTCAAATTTTCGGCAAAGACGCAGTAGTAGTCTGTTAATATCCGAGTGAACGACAAATACTAGAACAGGTAGACAGTTATTTGTATCTGGCACAAATAATTACAAGTGATGGTAAATGTGAAAGGGCAGTGAAGTAAGGTGGAAAGACCAAACGTGCAATTATCTTCATGAGGAATATACTTGATCAGTTCAGTTCAGTTCATCCCGTAACCACCAAGTCGTTGGGATACACTTAAAGACACTCCCACACACCCACGCCATCTCTCTCTGCCCGCCGGGACGAAGGTTTGACTACTCAGTGATGTTGTCTGCCCACCTCTTCCTTATATACTTGGCATCCAGGTAAATAAGTAATACCCTAAATATGAAATGCATCAGGTGTTATCTGAAGCGTGTTCAAATGAAGCTGGACCTAACCGCACCAAGTGAACATATGTACGATGCGCAGAATGATGTCACTTCAGGTGTAAACAGCACATACCAATCGTCAAGTTTACAAAATATCATTATCGTCCGACTCAGCAGACCGTTGAAAACATGGCAGGTGTAATACGCAATCCATACAGAGATGATCAGCGAGCGGCGATTCGGTTTCTAACAGCTGAAGGATGTCGACCAGTTGACATTCATCGCAGAATGCAGGCAGTGTATGGTGACAAAAGTGTGTTGAAGACAACAGTGAAGAACTGGCCTACGATGTTTAAAAAAAGTAGCGATTTAAGGAAAGATCGTCCGAGACCTGGTCAGGAACATATCGTTGCGACAGAAGATCCCATTGCTAAAAATGATGCAGCAATTTGGGTGGTCCGTCGCCGGAGCTTACGTTACCTAGCAGAGGAATTGGCTGTGTCGCTAGGGACAGTTCAAATAATAGTTAGCAAGAAACTGAAGTATTCGAAAGTGTTCACAATGCGTACCGATCCTTCAGTTTCTTGCTAACTATATATATATTTATATATATATATATATATATATATATATATATATATATATATATATATATATATATATAAAGATATATATGGATATGAAGAAGAGAAAGAAGAAAAAGACGCATAACTGGAAAAAGAAAACATAACAGCAGAAGAAGAAGAAGAGGAAAACGAAGAAGAAGAAGTAGAAGAAGAAGAATACGAACGATCTTAGCGCTGGCAGTGTGCAGAAAGTGATTGTATGTCAATCCAAATAGAAAAAGTATTAAGGACCTATGTTAAAATACCCTTCCTTATGAGAACATTAATAATAGCTGTCCATCGTTGTCGATGAGGACCGCCGACATCATCCTTGTCACAGATTTCCCTGTTGGGTGTGGGTGCGCATGTGGCTGAACTGGCCAATGCGAGCACGAAAACATCTGCTACATATCGGGCACACGAGGTTTGTAGAAGGGGATGGTGTTCCCGCTGCTCGTGATTTCCGCGTCTCGCGGTTGTTCTGGGCTTTCACAACACGGTCATCTTCACCGGCAGCTACACCCGATTTGACTGCGCTTCTCCAGTCAGATCTTTTTTTCGCAAGACATTCCCAGGTGTCGATGTCTATCTGGCAACTTTTTAATGAGTCCTTCAGACCGTCTTTAAAACGTTTCTTTGGGCGCCCTCTCTCGCGCCATCCGTCTCTCAGCTCGCCGTAGAGAAGCTTCTTTGGGAGCCGCTCGTCTGGCATACGGACGAGGTGTCCGGCCCATCCTAGTCGTGCTTTTTCTAGCAGTGCATGGATGCTGGGCATCTTAGCCCGCGAGAGAACCTCGATGTCAGTGACATGATCTTGCCATCAGATGTGGAATATTCGCCACAGGCAACCTGTGTGGAAGTGGTTTAACCTCCTTGCATGTCCAGAGTATACAGTCCAGCTTTCGCAAGCGTATAGTAGGGTTGGAATGATGGTTGCACGGTAGACTTTGAATTTGGTCTTGACGCTGATGCCACGACGTGCCCAGACCATCGAGCGCATTCTACCAAAAACTGTGCTGGCCTTTGCTATTCTGCTTGCCACCTCATCGTCTAGGCTGACAGATCTCGACAGCGTGCTGCCCAGATATGTGAATTTGTCAACGGCATTCAACGTCTACCCGCTGACTGTAGTCTCTGGTTTTGTGTACGGCATGCCTGGTGCTGGTTGGTACATGACCTCTGTTTTTTTGGCATTTATGGTCAGGCCAACATTTTCGCATGCGGCAGAGAACTGGTCCATTCCAACCTGCATGTTCAGTTCTGTGTTGCTCATTAGAGCGCAGTCGTCAGCAAATACAAGTTCCCTGATTATGTCGCCAGCCACTTTGGTTTTGGCCTTCATTCTTCTGGAATTGAGTAACTTGCCATCTGTGCGGTACTTTATGGGTATTCCAAGCCCCAATGACCTGAAGGCGTCTGTCATCGTGGCCGCGAATATCATGCTGAACAAAGTCGGGGCGAGTACACATCCTTGTTTTACTCCGTTTGATACTAGAAACGTTTTAGAGATTGCACCGCTGTCCAGTACACGAGCACACATGCCTTCGTGTAGCTGTTTCAACATTGTTATGAACTTGTTGGGGCAGCCAAACTTAGACATTATCATCCAAAGCCCTCCTCTGTTCACTGTATCAAATGCCTTTGTCAAATCAATAAATGTGGTGTACAAGGCCTGATTTTGCTCTCGATACTTCTCTTAAGAACATTACCAGTATCCTAACGACTTGGCCATCATTTTCTCTGGTGTACTGTAAATCTTATTAATAATGAACAACCGTCTAGACTAGTCATCTTCAATATTTTTATATCTGTTTCGCAAGGGTATATTTTCCTGACCGCCCACTACAATATAAATTGAAGGAAATTCCGTGATCGTCCACTTAGTCTGGGTATTTAAAAACTATTGTAAAATCATTTTTGATAATGAAACAAACTGGATCTCTTACCAGAATCTCCAGTCTGCTTCATAGAGATTCCCAAGCATTCCTTGACATCTTGGTGCAGTCGTCTTATTGGTCAGCCTCCGCCTCTCTTGTCTGGCACCATACCTTCCATTATCACTCTTTGAAGACAGTTGTGTCTCTTTATGTGGCAGATTTATTTCAATTGTCTGTACTTTAACAGTAATACTGCAATCCTAGTGCTCATTCAGACACATTTTGTGCCTTATGCTAGGTAGCCAAATGTCATCTAAACTCATCTCTGTTTTTTGTCCTTAAGATCCATGCCGGACCAAGGTCTTGTCAAATGTCTTGCCATCTCATTAGCAAATCTCTGGGTGACGACGATTATAGATGTATGATGTTCGTCCATCACAATTAATGAAGATCACTCTCGTTGTTCAGCCGTGTGGACAGTCTTTTCTCTTCCAGTGTCCGCTGAAATGGGTGACTTGCGTGGTGATTTGGATTAAAATGAGGAAGATACTGCTCCTTTTGTCAACCTCACTCTCTAGACCTGAACTAAACTTGTCCAGTGGCAAAACATTTTTTCGAGACGACTGGAGATAACACAAGATGCAGATTTTTACTCAGAGTTTACTCCTGAAGCCTTTCCCCTTAACATGAATCCTGTAAGGCAGCGGATGAGGGGGGGAGGGGGGGGGAGTTTATTTACATCTAACGTTGTGTATCGTGTCCTTCCTTTAATCACAAAAAGTCGTACAGACATAACTCAACGCGTGGTTAACATCTCTCCCCCGGCTGTGTTCAGTGTCAAAATTTCACACACCAAAATTGACACTTTTTTCAGCTAGGGCGAAAGTGCCATACTCGAAATCTTCAGCCGTGTGAACTAGGCCATGAAATACATCACAGGTTTAAGCGGAGTATTATTCATTTAGCCGATGTCCAGACCAGGATAATCGGACGGAAGAAAACAACATCACGTTTCCGTGAACACAAGTCTGAGTCGTCGACTAGTGTGAATTCCAGGCAAATACGTAGTCTGTCGGAAACCATAGTGAACTAAAACAGCAGAGCAATGTAGACCCGCAGACGGTTACTGCGCCATCTTTATTTCTAATCGATGTAGAGCGTATACATCTTGAGCCACAAAGACGTCACTTTAGGTGTCCATCTGTTGTCCCACATGTGTACCACGTGGCCTGCCCATCAGCGCCGTATTTACGATGCCATTGAAGTAGGTTTGAATCTTTATAACAGTTTTGCGGACGTGGTCTCGTAATGAAAGTGACAGTGTTCTACACTCCATCGCTCGTTGAATAGCTTGAAGCAGCGCCTTGTCACTTATTCGTAGGTTCCACACCTCGCAGTCATATACCCATGGCTGGAATTACCAGGCTGTTGAAGGTGTGAGCTCTCACTTTGTTGTTTTTCGTCTGTCGAAGAACTGTTTTGAAGCTGTTGAAGCTGATCCATCCCTCATATAACATTAGATCTTCCTATGCATGTCGTGGGAGTTCATAACTTCTTGGCCCAAGTAGATGAACGAATTCACGTTTTTGACGGAATCAGCCTCAAGCCGCATTTTCTCGCATGGACAGAAACTGTTCAGCACGAATTGTGTCTTTAGTCTATTTATTTTTTAGATCAAATGCCTTACTTGCATTGTTGAGCTCCTTTGGGAGTTGCTCAGCTTCCTTGAGGATGTGGCTGATGATGACTATCTCATCCGCAAACCGGAGGTGGTTGAAGATTTTTCCGTCAATGGTAATACCTCTATCATCCCAATTTAGTGTGAAGAAGACTGAAGCGCTGTCGTAAAAATTTGGGACAAAGTGTATCACACTGTCGTACGCTATGTTGAATTTGTATGTTAATTGGCTTCTAAGAAAGGATAATATCTGTAGAGCCTTTGTTTAGATCTGCTACAAGCCGCGCATATTGTTCCTCAAAACCTTGATTTTGTAGGGCATGTCTGACTGCATTCACCTCAATGAAATCGAAGGCTTTTTCATAGTCTACGAACACAAGGCATTTAGGCACTCGAACTTCCATTGCCGTCTCCATTAGATGGTGGATAGTGTGGAGATGGTCAATGGTGCAGTATCCCCTCCAGACTCTCTTCTGCTTTCGAAGCAGATTCTCATTAAGTTGCTTTTCTAGTCTGTTCATAATTACTCTCGTAAAAAGCTTGGTTGATAGCAATCAAATCGGACGGTAGTTCGCTAGCTCTATTGTGTACACTTTTGTATGAATTAGTTTTGTTTTGGGAGTTTTCTATTAGTAAGGGATGTGGCCTTCATTTAATCAGTTATTCAACAGTTTCGTCAGCTCGCTTACCAGTTTACCCCCTCCTGCACGAATAACTTCTACAGTGACTCCATACTGTCCTTAAGCTTTTCCTGTTTTTAGATGCTTGATTGCATTTATCGTCTCTGACGTTAGGATCTTCGGTGCTGACGTAGAATCTGAAGTGAGTTGCCGTTAATTAATTACTGGCTTGGATACGAAGAGTTCAGTGTAGAACCTCTAGCATGCTTCTTCTATTACTGGCTTGGATGCGAAGAGTTCAGTGTAGAACCTCTAGCATGCTTCTTCTATTACTGGCTTGGATGCGAAGAGTTCAGTGTAGAACCTCTAGCATGCTTCTTCTATTACTGGCTTGGATGCGAAGAGTTCAGTGTAGAACCTCTAGCATTCTTCTTCTATTTTTGTTCTGTCCTTCAAGGGTGTAACGTTAGAGCCGTTGGAAGCATTTTTGACTGGTCAAGGTCTTTTCGGTATTTAATCGTACTGTCTGGTCTCAGCCGCTTTGATCAATTTCTGTAGCCTATGTTGATCATTATCTTCTTTGAGTTTGCGTCTAATCATCTTGTTTATTTCACCCAGTTCGATTGTGTTGATTATCCCATTGACTTTGAGTCGTATTCTGGTTGCAAGGAGTCTTAGTGGGGTATCCTTGATTCGACTGCATTTTGTCCTTGTTTATTTTATTGTCGCCATAGGGGTCGCTGTAGTCAAGAGATTAAGGCACTAGCCTCTGACAGTGATGAACGGAAACGGTGGGTGATCGAATCCCGCAACTTTCAAGCAACCCCTCGCCTCACGGGAGGTAAGACCAGAGTGCCTGCATTCCGAGTTATATCCAGTCGTCTCGTCCAATGGTCTTGCCACTGATCCAATGTAACTCGTGACAAGAGTGAGATTAATGACCAGCTCACTATAATCCTCACACAGCGCACATCACATTATGAAGACAAAACCGTCTGATGTTGTGGCCGTCATCGCTTCTCGCTGGGCAATACCTTAACATATTGTCACCACATTGATGCAGTTATTCAGCTGACCCAGCAATTGTTCCAGGTGACAGGGTATAGAGCCTGTAGATTGCTAGTCAAACAGAATCAAAAATGGTGTGGGCCTGGGTTCGATTTTTAAAAGGGGGCGTCTACAGATTCATGGTTGCCAGAATTGGTCTGTGATTACTGACAATAGTCAGCCGATATAGACATTTGACGTTAATAAGACATTTGACGTTAATACCACATTTGACGTAAATAAGACATTTGAAATTGTTAGTTAGCACGTAATCAATCGCATCCTTAGTTTTTCAATTTGGAGAATGCAAGGACCATCTCTTTTCCAATGTCTTGCTAAAGAGGTGTTCACGATATGGGACTTATTCATTTCAGCAATTTTCTGTTCATGTTAAAATGTATGAACTAATTAACTCTATGGCCAGCTTTTGTCGTATGTCTGCATTCTTATCTTATTTTTATGGTCAACGGTATTCTGAGGACAATTTTATAATATTTCTACTCGAAAGACTTAAGGTTTTGGTAACTGTCAATGTTTCGCAGTCACCGTACACTACCACGGAAAATATACAGGCTTTTAAAATGTGCACTTTGGTTGGTTTGTTGGTTGTTATAAGGTAGTGCTGTTAATACAGTATGTACTTATTCTGCAACCGTCCACCTGAAAGCTGAAATCGTCTGCTAGTGAGTGGTAGCGACCAGGTTGAAGAGCACGGGTCTAGAGGATGAAGTTAATTCTCTCATGTGATTAATTTTCATCTGAACGTATTTAAAAAGCGATCAGTCTATATCTTACATCAATCAAACTATTTATTAGAAATACTTTTAGATTCAAAATGAGAAAACATAAAATGTAATGCCGAAGGATATTAACAAAGTTGGTCACGAAAATATTGACAACAAATGAATAGCAAACGGTCTTGGAAAAATAAAAACTCTTTGGAATCAAGAAGAATGACGCAGTGGAGTGGAAGCCCTAAGGAAGCTCCACGGCTGACTGACTTTCTAAATACCAAGAAGAAAACGAATTTCGTAACATGTAATGCTTGAACAGTCCTCAAAGGAAGAGGAAGAGAGGTAGACCTAGGGAATATAGGGATAATAGAATGTGAGAAGAAGATAAGATTAAATATATTCTGACATACTGGCAAAGGAAGGCAAAACGAGGTCTCAATCTAATATATGTATAACTTATGAGGCGGTCAGGAGATTTTTGAGATGCAGATACAAGAACAAATGATTATGTAAGCATCCAGAACAACTACAAAAGAACGCATACAACAAGCTCAACAGGACCGAACACGTGGTGATTCTTAGACTCTGCAAAGACCACAACAGGGCCGAACATGTGGTGATTTTCAGACTCCGCACAGGCCACAACAGGGTCGAACATGTGGTGATTCTCAGACTCCGCACAGGCCACAACAGGGCCGAACATGTGGTGATTCTCAGATTCAGGCACATCCCACAACAGGGCCGAATATGTGGTGATTTTCAGACTCCGCACAGGCTACAAGAGGTTACAGTACCATGTATTCAACACATTAAAATTAGGACATACTGAGGAATGTGTCTGCGGCACTGATACAATGACTGCTGAACATCTGCAGAAGTGTCTACCATATGAGTTACAGTGAAGACACATTTAGCCCTCTCTCGTTCCACTCCAACACAAGCTCTATGGAGTTATAGAAGACCTCATGCGGGTCACTGCTTTCTTTAGAGACATTTAAGTTGACCCCCGAAAGCGTTTGAAGAAAAAGAAAAGAAGATTAAATGATTGCACGTAAAGTGAGGCAGAAAGAGTAGCTAATGAGCGTGAATGCTGGTGTGATGTTGTCCATGACCTATGCACCGAGAGGAGTGACGGACGTGTTTGAATGATTGATTGGTGCAATGCTCGCAGTTAATCAATAAGACGATGGGCATATTTAGATTTCAAGACATTTATGAGAGAAATAAAGAATAAGTTGTCGGTAAGACCGGTCATTTATAAACTTGGATGGCATTTGGCCGGTTCATCAGGCGCAAAATAAACCCCACAGTGCAACGCACACTGGTTTCGGGAATAGAGAAATAAGGAAACCGCAAATTAAAAAAAACATGCTAAAGTATAACACACCATAACATAACTTAACTAGATCACATCCAAAAATATTATACACCATAGTATAACTAAGTGATGTGCCAAAACATAACACACCATAACATAACATAACTAAGTGATATGCCACAATTATAACACACCATAGCACACCATAACATAACATAACTAAGTCATATGCCAAAATATTACACACCATAACATAAGTGATATGTCAACATATGCAACAACATAACATAACATATATGTCAAAATGATATACCAAAATATAACACACCATAACATAACATAACTAAGTGATATGCCAACATATAACACACCATAACAAAATGATATGCCAAAATATGACACTCCATAACAGAACACAATAATATGATATTTAAAAATATAAAACACCATGACATAACATAACAACGTGATATTTAAAAAATATACCATACCATATTATAACATAATTAATTTGCCAAAACATAACCGATCATGACATAACATAAGACATTGCAAAAATTTAACACACCATAAAATAACATATCAAAATGGTATTCCAAAATATTAGCCACCATAACATAATATAGCATACCACAATTATATTCAATAATATGAAACAACAGAACATAACAAAATGATAAGTCAAAATGTTATACACACACCACACGTAATAAAATAATGTTCCAAAATGTAACACCATAACATACCGTAATGATTTGTTAACATATACTACACTATATCATAATAAATCAAAATATCAAATATACCACACTATAACATAATATAACCTACCAAAATGATATTCGAAAATGTGAAACACCAAAACATAACAAACTGAAATGTCAAAATATAAATCACCAAACATATAAATATGATATTCCAAAATAAAACACACCAGAACATAATATAACATAACACAATGATGTTCCAAAATATAACTCACCAGAACATAACAAAATAATGTTCCAGAATATAACACACCAGACCATGACGTAATGATATGTCAGAATATTACACAACAGAATATAACAAAATGATGTCCAAAATTTAAACACCGTAAAATAATATAACATACCAAAATGGTATTCCAAAATATAACATACGAGAACATAACAAAATGATGTTCCAAAAATAAAACACACCAGGACACAATATAACATACCAAAATGATGTTTCAAAATAAAACACACCATAACATAATATGACATACCAAAATGATATTACCAAATATAACACACCAGAACATAACAATGATTTTCAAAAATATAACACACCCTACCATAACATAACATAATTACAGTAAAACAGTTAACGCCATATACCACAGTAGCCATGAATTATATGAACTTACTTAAAATGAAGAAGCAAAACCATAAAAGATAAAAACATGAGAAACAATAGCAACATAGACCCCCAACATAAACCGGTGTTTATAATACATTCCCGGATAATGGGCTATGAAATATTGTCATTTTTTCTTAGCTTAATTGACATTTCATGGATTTGGAATCTTAATAGACTCCATCCATAACACAGCGCCCAATATTTACTCCTAGCATCTGATAATTAAGTTCCAGACACAAATTACAGGCATACCCGAAATTGACAGGCGTATTACAGGAGGTGACATGTGCGGTCTTAAAACTCGTCACTCTGTCAATAGCTCGTGTCGTTGAATTTTTGGGTCAGGGTGATATTTCAATATTCGTTACCAAACAATGGTTCTCATCTTCTCTTTTAACTTAACTATGGGTTATAATAGGACATACAGGTAAAGTGAGTAAGTCCAGGCAGCAGTGAAAAGGCAAATGCGAAGTTAGGTAAGATAAAAAGAAATGTTAAACACAGGAGCATGGAAGTGATTGTCAAACTGTATATGTCATTAGTTAGACCTAACTTGGAGTACTGTGTACAGGTGTGGGTTCTTTAACATAGAGAGAATATAAACGTGCTGGAAAGGATGCAAAAAAGAGAGACAAAGCTGATAGTGGGATTCCAGAATTACATTTATGAGGAAAGACAGGCCTACAGTGTCTAGAAATGAGGAGAATTCGAGGTGACTTTTTATGATAATCAGAGAAAAGGACAAATTAGACTAACACGTTTTTCCAGATACAACCAACTACAAGAACAAGAGGGCATAGCTACAAATTAACTCACGAAAAGTTCAGATTATATATTAGGAAATGCATTACCACAGGAGGTAGTGGAGGCAGGGACAATTAATGCATTATAGTCTGTATACAATCGGATTCTTTCACATTCACTTGATTAAAAACACAATGGCGCATCCAATTCAGTCTTGAATGCTTTAATTGGCCATATCTGCACTATTTCGATTGAATGACATATGATGCCACGTTACTTTTTGTGTTGTTTTCCTTAAGGACGAAGGATTTTCAAAGGTTTTCTAAACATGACTTGTCTTGGCTTCGTTCGTTCTCAATCCCCTGCTACCAAGCCCTGCAAATGGCTTTATAAGAGGCATACTGTAGTCCAGAGAACGGAATGCGTATAAAGTTTAGTGTGTATCCATGCTTGGCACTACAGTCCAGTGGTGTCGGGGTCGACTATCCCTTCTTCGAACGGATGACAAGTACAATTTGTAGCTTGCCGATAAAGTGGGTCTTAGTCTTAGTCTAAGTCGACCTGTGCATCAAACAATGACATAAGCCTTTGTGTAGATCCCAACTCTTGTGTGAGTTGGTAGTAGCCGAGATGCTTTATCTGGTTAGCGGGTTGGGCTCCAGCAGTGCTCGTTAAAGTAGGTACACAAGTCAACTTCAGCTCCACGAAATGCAAACCGAACCACTATGCTGGTGAGGTCATAAGCTAACGATGCTCTGGCTCGCCTGGATAATTAGCCTAAGACACGTCCATAATGACAAAACCAGAATCAAGTATACCAGCTCGGTCGAAGCAAGAGTTTAACAATGAACCTACTACTCGAGTATGCAGAAAAAGCAACCTCAGACAGAGAGGTATGGTGCAGGATTGTGGAGGTGTGAGCAGGGGTGCCCCAACGATCTCAAGAGGTCACGGGATGAGCTGAACTAAGCTGAGCCTCCACTATTTCTTGTGGTACTTGCATTCCAAGCATTCAGCACTCTCTGACTAAATAAATATGTCCTGTCATTTTAACTGGAGCTCAGCTCTTAGCCGGCCTGTAGTTCTACAGTGGCAGATGTCCCTATGTAGCAGTGAGAAGGGTTTTCTGCTTAGCGGGCTAGGCTCGAGCAGCTTAATATTCCGCTACGTTGGGACAAGCGCTTACGGAGGGCGGTTAGCCAATGTGTGATTCCATCTTAATAGACTCAAACACTAGAGCAAAGGAGACCAGCAGCCTGTTGGGCGCCATCTATGCTGAACTAAACAAACCACCTAACCATGGCCGATGTTATGATATGTCACACAATTAATCGCCTCTTACGACAAGATTTCTGTGAGGCACTGGTGCTATTATTGTCCTTGTCATACCTAAATACCCCGGTAGACCACTCGGCACCATTCTTTAAGCAATTCGCGGCTGTGCCCTCTTGTTCTTGCGAGCTTCTGTATTATGAAAAATAATGCTACATTCTAATTTGTATTTACCAGTAACGTGGAAAGACGTTTGGTCATAATCTCTTATGGTATCATGAATTTTGTAGTCCTATTTACATCTGCCATTCACCAGTGTGTATGCCTCTATCCTGGATTTGTTATTCCATTTCTGAATATGAATTGTCCTATTATCTTGCTTGCTGAGCTGTTTTGTGGTTGCGAGTCATGTTGGGCTGCCAATTTGATCTTCGCAAATGGTCGTGTTTGTGGGTGATATTGCAACCAACACTTTCTCTTACGACAGTGTAGGTGAGATTGACTTAGTCAGGTGAGTGTCCACCAACGTGTAGGTGAGGTAGATTTGGGCAGGTGGGGGAGTGTCCATCAACGGGTAGGTGAGGTAGATTTGGGCAGGTGCGTGAGTGTCCACCAACGTGTAGGTGAGGTAGATTTGGGCAGGTGCGTGATTGTCCACTAACGTGTAGGTGAGGTAGATTTTTGCAGGTGTTCACCAAATTGGTTCTGCCTGATGTGCAGGGATGTCGATTCTCATTAAATTTACCTAAAACTTACAATCAACTGCTATCACGTTTTGGGTGTTGGCCTTCTGACTACGAGTTATAGGTTTCATAACGAGGTATAGCAGAGAGTTTATTCTGGGGGAGGTACGAGGCGTGTTCATATGAAACCGGACGAACTGCAACAAGTGAATATACGTACGATGCGGAGGAAAACATCACTTCAGGTGGAAACAGAACATACCAACCGTCAAGTTTGCAAAATTTCATTATCCTTCGACTCATAGTTTTCTCAACAGACCGTTGAAAACATGTTGGATGTGATACGGAATCCGTCCAGACTTGATCAGCTAGCGGTGATTCGTTTTCTAATAGCGGAAGGATGTCGACCAGTTGACATTCTTCGCAGAATTCTCGCAGTGTATAGTGAAAACGGTGTGCCGAAGACAACAGTGAAGAACTGGACAACGATGTTTAAAGAAGGATTTGAGTCAAAAAATTCTAGTCACAGATTTACGCTGGTAAGGTTATGCTCACGGCGGTTTTTTGTTTTTTTTTACCATTAGGGACTTTTGTTGGTAGACTTTAAAGAGCCTGGCTTTGATGTTCGGCAGAAATGTATGGCTCGAATTATTTGTTTTTTCGGTGATCCGGGATGTTTCCATTGCAAGTTAGCAGTTTTGCTGCACGGCTCAAAGTGGTTGCACCTTTCATAACCTGCCACTATGCACAAACGAATCGAATCATCCTTTTCTTCGCATAGCAGCAAGTGAGTGATTCAAACTCCATCCAATGCGTTCTTACTTATAGTGGTTGGAGCAACCGAGGTACCCATTGTAAACACACCTTCTAATACTTCAGTTTCTTGCTAATCACTATTTTAAATGTCCCTAGCGATACAGCGAATTCCCCTGCTAGCAAACGTAAGCTGCGGGGACGGTCCACCCGAATTGCAGCATCAATTCTGGCTATGACATCTTCTGACGCAACAATATGCGCTCAACCTGGTCTCAGAAGATCATTCATTAACTGATGTCCTTCCATAAACATCGTTGTTGCTTCTTCAATGTTACCTTCGACATACTTTTGTCAACATACACTACCCATATTTTGCGATAGATGTCAACTGGTCGACATCCTTCAGCTGCTAGAAACCGAATCACCGCTCGCTGATCAACTCTGGATGGATTCCATATCACATCCGACATGCTTTCAACGGTCTGTTGAGAAAATTATGAGTCTAGGGATAATGAAATTTTGCAAACTTGACGGTTGGTATGTGCTGTGGTGGAAACCTGAAGTAACGTCATCATGCGCTTCACATGTTTGTTCACTTGGTGCAATTCGGTCCGGTTTCATTTGAACATGCCTCGTAAAACACAAATCTAGCCTGTACGCTAAAGAGGACTCATGAAGAAAACGCTCTTCGCGTATACATCCTCATTGTTAACGCCAGCAATATGAAGAAAGACAGTAGTGATATATAGTAGCTGGGTTTACCATGGAAGTGTATTTTGATGAGGAATAAGTGCTGCTTACTTTTTAAGTCACCGCAGTTTTCACGGGCATGATTGTTGTTCTACCACTGCCAGAAGAATACGTAATTAGCAACCACACGTCCATATATTTCTCCCTGAAAACGGACTGTTTCATAGCAGCCTGGCTATCGGGGTGGGGATCGAGGTGATACCCATAGTAGTGAAAGTCACGCAGATAACGCCAAGCACAGCACAACCACCTCAATAAGCACACTAGAGAAATGAGGAAATCTACTACATCATCATCAGGTGCCCTGTCGGTTGGCTTTGGCGATCATGGACCTCCATCCATTTCTTTCACGTGTGTCGTTTACCAACTCTGTTGTTGATTGTCGCCCGTGCCATTCTGTCAAGCTTTCCAACACCTTCTTCTTTCTGCCTTCATATGTCTCTCTTTCCTGCCATCTTTCCCGTTGTCACAAAATGCTACAAATTGCATCGATAAACGGATGACTTTCTTGTTCTGATCTTTACAATGAGTTCTCTTTGCGTTAGTGCTTCTTTGAGTACTGTGTCATTAGTCGTCCTTGTAGTCTATAGGATCCCTAGAATTTGTATGTACAATCACATATCTTTTTCTTCAAACATCTATGCAATTGCCTGCTGATTATCCATGATTTACTGCCATATGTCAGTACGGGTTCCACATATCATTCAAGGACTCTCTTTCTCACTTACAGCGACAAGGATTTGTTGCACAAGATTCCCTTCATGATCTGGAAGACCGATTTTGCTTGGACTATTCTGAATTTTATTTCGCAATTGCATCTTCCATCTGATGTTATGTTTGTGACCAGGTATTTAATCGGGTTAACATTTCTCAACTATGTCAACTTCGTTTAGACGCAGAATATTCGAGAGTCTTCATCCCGCCACTTAGACCCCTTTTTCAGAGCGCAGGAAAGATTAAACAAGCTGATCCTCAGCATTAAGCAACAACATACTGAAGTTTTGAGATCGTGTCGCTTTGATCAAGTAGCAGCATCCTAATCATTCTCCCAAACGACAAAAACACAATTGGACAATATAAAAGAACGGGCAGGCGGAAGAAGAAATATTGTAGGATTGCCGAGCGACAAGGGAGATGATGGTCCATTAGTACATTTATTAGATTAATTTTCTTCCGTTAAATCTCATTTCCCCAATCTCTCCAGGGACGTTAAGATGCTACTGGGCAGCTGTAAATCTTAATCAGGATATGATATGGTGTCAGTTCACAAATCAAGCTTATTTATATAATCCTAGAGGAATATGGGATTGAACATTATTTTCTTTTAAACTTTTCTTTCTTCTGGAGAAGATGTGTGTTATGATTGAAGTAAAATTGCAACATATTGTGAAAAAAATACATTCAGAGTAGAAGCTTATTAGTGTTGTATTTAAAAAGGTCAAGAACACACACACAAAAACCGTACAAATTCGGTGAAGAATGACTGCATATTCTTTTTAGATTTAAAGAAAAGAAAAATGTGTTGTTTAGTGAAATAGCGGTAGACAGGAATACAGAAATGGAGCTGGGGTCATGTTTTTACGATGTTCCGATATGTGGATTAAATTGCCGAGGTCAAAAGTACAATATCGATCTGTCTGACATAATACAACTGCACTTTATCATGTTCATATTGTACTGTATGTATTCTGAAATTCTGGAATTCAATCCCATACAACACACAATTCAAGCACTCCGCCTAGGCAACTAAGACGCGTCTCGCTATCCATCAGTGACCACGGTGGATGACATAATCCCAGGTAGAATGCTTGGCATATAAAGTGGAGGTGATGTGTCTCAGCCAGGGATTAAAGTCAACGTCAATTGTAGAACTCGAAAAGATTACAAATGTGCAATCTATGACTGATAGAAGAGACAGCAGAGCCCAGCAACAAGCAGAGAAACTAAGAAGACTGACAGACCATCCAATGCATCACAGACTAAATGGATTTGGAAAATGGAGACTAAAGCCAATAAACTTTGTAGAAAAGCGAAAACAAAGAAGAGAGAAGTCCCTTGAACGCCATATCAACACCAAAGCCCATCCCTACTGTACCCAGCCCATCTGGAAGCAGCAGATCTTTCCAGTGGTGATAGAAAATATACCATGTATCGAACACAAGAACAGCCAGACTGAAAAGGATAGAAGAGACATAACCATGAGGTACATAGAAAAAAAACTTACCCAAGCATAGACTGGTCCCATGCATACACTGACGGTTCTGCAACAAACACAACCCAGAATGGAGGGGGAGGGGTATTCCTGAGCCTAACAAACGGTAGAAAGATAACAATGTCAGTGGCAACTGGAAAATTCTCAAGCAATTTCAGCGCGTAGGCAGAGGCATTGAAGGCTGCAGTAGAAGCAATGCTGACAGGCGAAAGCAATGAAAGCCAGAAAGTCTTGTTTACAGATGCCATGTCCGTGGTTGCAGCTAAAAAGCCAGACAAATACAGAACGTAATGACTTAAGAGTCAACTATGCCAGCAGTCAACACCCAAACGAGTAGTGGTGCAGTGGGTTCCATCTCACTGTAACATTCAAGGCAACGAGAAGGCAGACAGACTGGCAAAAGAAGGTGCAAGGTTACCACAACCAGATTCTAGTGTGGCCTACAAAGAGTCCAAAAGGTTTATTAGGGTCAAATACATGGCCAAATGGGAAACAGAACATACTGGATACACTAAATATTATGCTTATTACCAGTTATACAAAAGAGAGCAGGTGGTGCTCTTCAGACGCCACAACAGACTGAGGTACCATCTATTCAATAAACTGAAGATAGGTGCTACTGACGAATGCACCTGTGGTACATGGAAAATGACGCATGAACATCTGTTGCAAAATTGCCCGACATACGAGGACCAGAGAAAGCACATGTGGCCATGACCAGTGCCAACACTAAACAAGCTATATGGCAGTGTCGACAGCCTCAAAATGACAGCTGCTTTCTTCGAACACATCAAAGTTGACGTCTGACAGCGTAAGAAGAACACGAAGAAGAAGAAGCCGGAGATTGCACGATCGGCTTCCAGAGCAACGTCTTGAAAAGTGCGGATTTTTCCGGCGGCTTATTTCCAGGGACAGGTGTAGAAAGCTTTCGCGCCAGACGTCTTGTGAGAGATTGGTGACATGACCAAAAAAATAGAGGCGGGTCCGATCCAATGTTGAGAAAATGCTCTCCAGCTGTGCTTGTTGCGAGACCTTTCTGTTTTCGATTAGACCTTCCAAGTCAACTCTAAGGATATGTCGTTAGCTGCGCATGCGGAATACTTCGAGTCGCTTTCAATTTTCCTATAACATACATGGTACATCTCAGTTCTATCTAGCCCAGTCCACTTGTTCGTTAGATGTCGTGGGGAGGTGTGACCTCCTTTGTTTCATTTTTTTTAGGCAGGATAAAATCCCTGCTGGTGACATACTAGGTCAAATCCAGTATATGTTATTAACCGTTAGGTCAGTAGCCCCTGGAATTTACGATTTACTATCTTGAGGACTGGTGTTAATGGAAGATAACTTGGAGCATAGTAGACCCGCAGCCTGTCATGGGGCAATTATGCCACTCCGCTAACCACATAACCAAAGCCTGATGTCTATCTCACTTCTCAGAGATCAGGGAACATTTTTACCGGATGATCTACGTGAAAAAATCTCGGTCTCTACTGTGATTTGAACCACTGACCTCCAACATCTAAGGCTAACACCTTACCTCGAGACCAGTGGGTCCCTGTTTAATCTCAGTTAAATCCGCATACGTTGTTGTACTAGATCTCATGATCAATTGGGCGGCGGAGCATCCAAACGAAAGATGCAATTATATTATTGTAAAAAAGTGAGCACATGGCAACATAGGAATAAATCCACGTTCTACATGAGCTCGAGAGACAGTAGTCTAGCAACTCCTGTACACAGACGCATCGACCAAAAGATTTTTTTTTTTAAAAAGGGAGACAGTGGAATCTACATTACACACTCCAATGGCAAGAAAGAAAACGACTCCATAGAAGAAAGAGAGACCTACACCATTGTCAGAGCTGAAGCAAAAGCAAAAAAATGAAGCAACTCAGGTTATTTTTAACCAAAACACAGCTATAATGGAAAAAAGTCCTTCTAACAGACTCCAGGAGTGTACTCCGTCATCTCAAGTCTCAAACATTATAGACTCTCTTTCGAACTAAAATATAATATGGGGTTGCTGTCTCAACTACAAAAAAACACAACTAAAAACAGATCTAGTCATACAATGAATTCCAGCCCACTGTGGGATCCTTGGAAACAAGAAGGTAGACGAGTTGTCAAAGTCGCAAGTGGCACCCCACACACTCGTCATCCACTGTGCTTTAAATAGGAAAGACACCCAACACACGATTCATGACGACAGAATTGAGAGATCAGTGCCAAGAGTATAATTCAGAAAATGACATCATAAACAAACTTGGCAGAGATGGGCGGCCGATCTTCACACTCAGAACGGGACATTGCAGATTCAAGGTCTACCTCCACAGAAGATACCGCCACATTGTGGAACACCCAAGCCAACACCAAAACATATCCTGCAGGACTGCCCAACTTTTGTAGACCAAAGAGAGACAGTCAAACCCGGGTGAGTGATCATGTTGGAAAGCTGTGACGCATAGACTCCTTCGTGAGCTCTCACCGTGCTAGGAGCATATCATCACTTAATTGAAGCTGAAACAGATGAAGAAGAGGATATTCCCAGCTCATAGCTGTTCACGTGATGTTCTTGAGACTACAATTGGTCAAAAACAGATTGATATACTATCTATTCAACAAGTAACGACAAGAAGTACCCATTAACATGTCTGTGGCATTGACAAAGTGACTTCTACGCATCTGCTGGAAACATGACCCACGTATTAGCGGGCATAATAAGCGCAAACAAGCAAACAGTGTCGTTCCTGTACTCGCTAGCAAGCTAGATGGGCATACTGATGACTTAATACTGACCTCTTGTCTTGTCTTCCTTTCTCTTTGTATTTCTTATCAACTTGTACCTTCCGAAACCTTAGTTTTCTGTACAGAGCCATGACGATTTAGAATATCAGCAACATGTTCTATCCAATTGGTTCTCGGTCTGCCACGGCTGCAAAAACTCGATCGTCTTGCGCTTTAGACGCTAAGAGGTAGATGACCCGGTTGCATTTTCATTACGTTGCCGAACCACTTATTTTCTCCGCATCGATATTTGCAGTACTTGATCATGCATTCTGTCTCTTCTAGTTACGTCGATGCTGACCATAGCTTTCTTTAAATATTCTAAAATTGATACCTGCATGCATGAAGAGAGAACACCAAGTTGTGTTCTATTGAATGTCATAACAGTATCAAAATAGCTTGTTGACTTCCAGTGAACGAGGAGGCAGACAGACTGGCAAAAGAAGGTGCAAAACTACCACAACCAGATACTAGTATGACATACGAAGAGTCAAAACGGCTTATTAGAGCAAGATACATGACCAAATAGGAAACCGAACATACTGGCTACACCATTAACGATGCCTATTACCAGTTGAACAGAAGAGAGCAGGTCGTGGTCTTCAGACTGTGCACTGGCCTCAATAGACTGAGGTACCACTTGTTCAACAAATTGAAGATAGGTGGCACCGACGAATGCCCGTGTGGTACCGGGAAAATGACCGTTGAGCATTTGCTGCAAAACTGCCCGACATACAAGGATCAGAGAGAGAGCAGATGTGGCTATCACCAGTGGCAACACTAGACACGCTCTATGGCAGTGTCGACAGCCTCAGAATGACCGCTGCCTTTTTCGAAAAATTAATGGTTACTCTCTGACTGCGTACGATGAAGAAGAAGAAGACTTCCAGTGTCCAGCAAGATGACGGCTGTCTTCGGGCACGTCAGCGGGTTTCGTGACAAATTGGAGTTAGTTTGAACCACCTTGCGACAAGAGGTAGGTTCTGTTCTGAGCCAGCCACACCCACGTCAGGTAATAGTACATATTCGGCTACTTACAACTTCGACAACGGCCCTTCTTCTGCCGTTCGCGCTGCTAATCAGTCCGGTAGCGTTAACACTTGCGACCCGCTTAAACAAAAGCGCGCTACTCTCAGAACCAAAGTCAGTCTCTAGACTCGGACTTGCAATAAACGATGGTCAATGGAACACGGCTTCTGCAGTTTTGGTTCTCAGAGACAAAAAGAGGTCGCGGTGAAAAATGCTTTGGTCACACGTTCTTGCTGTACATAACATCATCGGAGACACCTCTGGAGGAGGATTTGCAATGCACTGATCTTCCGTTCTCCAAGACAAGGTCCGCTGGAGACGACGTTCGAACCCGCAACCACGTGGAGGAACGCGTCATCAAGATCAAGAGCAAAATCAAGATGTTGAGGTCCTGAGAAGAGGACTAAGAATGCTCGTTTTTCACATGACAAGTATATTGTTAGGGAAGGAAAAGACAGTGAGGATGAGACCTGGCCATCCCACCTCACAAGCTGAGGTTTAGTATGCTGAAGGGAACTAGTCACCCCACCACACACGCTGAGGTTTAGTATGCTGAAGGGAACTGGTCACCCCACCACACAAGCTGAGGTTTAGTATGCTGAAGGGAACTGGTCACCCCACCTCACAAGCTGAGGTTTAGTATGCTGAAGGGAATTGGTCACCCCACCTCACAAGCTGAGGTTTAGTATGCTGAAGGGAACTGGTCACCCCACCTCACAAGCTGAGGTTTAGTATGCTGAAGACTCTACAGCTTCATTCCTGACCAACGGTTAAGTCTGCTGAAGGGAACTGGTCACCCCACCTCACACAAGCTGAGGTTTAGTATGCTGAAGACTCTACAACTTCATTCCTGACCAACGGTTGGGTCTGCTGAAGGGAACTGGTCACCCCACCTCACAAGCTGAGGTTTAGTATGCTGAAGACTCTACAACTTCATTCCTGACCAACGGTTAGGTCTGCTGAAGGACTTCCTTAGCCTATTTTTCATTAAGTGCAGTACATCTTACCTGTTTTTTTCTCCGCGATTTTCCATTTGTCTCGTCTGTGAACAATTTAAGTTATTTTTCGAACCACAAATATTGAAACAATCCTGTACGTTACGGGGTGAAAAATGAAACCAACATCAGCCAAGCCATTTTAATTCGTCGGATTGTAATGTGAATTATATTTAATATATTGATCAAACAATTATTTTGTTAAGCTCACATTTCCTGTTGTTGTTCTTAAAAAGATCTTGGGTGTCTCTGTGGCGAAGTTGTCAAGCCGTTTGCCTCGTGTTCAGACGGTCGGGGCTTATCTTCTTCTTCTTCGTTCGTTCTCAATCTCCCACTACCAAATCCTGAAAGGGCTTAAGTAGCATAATGTAGTCCAGACAACGGAATGCGTTGTATCGTAGCTTACATCTTGGCTGCTATATTTGCACCTTTCGGTACAACACATCCGACTTCAGCAAGCATTGTTTGAGTACCGGGTTAACATTCCCTATTCGATCCCTTCTCCTTAGCCAGTCTGCCCTACTGCAGCCTGTTATCCAGGATCACCGCGTGGAGGTGTAGAAGGGTCTTGGCAGCTATGGTTCGCTGGCCCTGATGCTAGCAGTCAGCTATGGGTCGCTGACCACTGCAGCTTATGCGTGCGCTGCTCAGCATCTTGATCCCGGTCGGAGTTCGATTTCGAGCTGCGACGGTCGGTCGATGATGTAAATTTTTTCCGTAGATCCCTGGGTTCATCGCTGGAGCTACGGAGTTCGTGCTTTATGCGATGCTCTCGACAGATGGGGTACTCCGAGAGAGACCGAGCTCAAATAGGGAAAAATCCGAGGCAATGAGGTCGAGCCCCCGCTTAAAGTTAAAGTCCTTAAAACTTAAGTACTGGGCTGGGGGAGCTAGAGTTGGGGATGGGGAGGCGTGGGAAGGGGGGGGGGGGTTGTTTGTGGAAAATCGTAGTCCAATGAAGATCAAGTAAAGCCGTTTGACAGAGTACGCATAAATAAGCCATGGTTGTACTAGATGACTATGGAGTACAAAGGCAGCTATTCGAAAATGTTAGAGCACTGTATCGAGGGTGACAAAGTGTAGAAAGAACAATAGTCAGAGATGGACAGACTAAGATCTGTATTCAAAACGGGAAATTGCAGATGCAAGGCCCACCTCCACAGAATGGGTCTTAGAGATACTGCCATGTGCAATTGAGAAGCACACAAGCATACACCATGACATATCCTATAAGACTGCCCACTTATGTAGACTATAAATAGGCGGTCTAGCCTGGGGAGCGACCATGCGTTAAAAGTTGTGGGGGACCTGCGAACCTCACAGGGCTGGAAGCACAACATCAGTTGATTGACAAAGAAGAGAACGGACTGATCGAAACAATGGAGCTAACAACCGGGTTGAGACAAGGATGTATACTATCACCAACCTTTTCTGGGATATGTGTTATCCTTATATCGTGTGACATTTCATAGTCAACATGGCGCAAAGGGATTGGCAGCAACTATCGACTAGTTATTCAGTTGCCATTGAATATATTTTTGTGACTTGTATCTTTGGTTTGGGCCCTTCATCACTATTTAACTCCGATGTCTCCTGCAGGTTTCATGCACCCCGGATTAATCATAGTGCGTCTGTGTTTAAGAGAGTGGCTTTGACTTTCACTCTGTGACAACACTTTTGTAAACGTCTGAAACATTATTTGTTACTTAAAGCGTCCTGTGCTATTTGTTATGAATAACTTGTTAGGAAAGTAAGATGGCCACCTGACTTGACTGCGATCTCGACTCACTCCGGTATTTGTGTGGTTTTCTGCTGTTTGCTAGTTCCTATTCGGATTATAATTCACGACTCCTTCATCAGGTGGTATCAAGGACTTTATTCTATGGAATCCATGTGGTTTCGTTCGGTTACCGTGGTGTTATGCTGCATCATGCTGCGGCTATTCCTGGCTTAAACCGCGAGAAAACAGTCCAGAATGGCGCTGAACGTTTCGCTTGACTGCACCACAGAATTCAGCCCAGGTTCTCCCTACTCTTGGGCCTTATTGCTTGAACTGAAGCCGACTTTCTCCTGCCCCCCCTCCCCCCAACCTCCACCGGCGGGTAAACCATACCTCTGCCAAACTTGTATTCTCTGCACATGAAGAGTTACGCTGACCCAAAGGTGGACACGATCCAGAGGTCACGGAGGCGGAGCGCGAACAGACAGGCAGTCAGACACGTGCAGACTTGGAAAGCTGACACAAACATATTTCAACACACACTCCTCGCCGTCCTCATCCCAACGCTGCGGAGTACTGGGCTCCACCTGGGGAGTCTGTAGGGATTTCGGTGGACACACATGAACAACCTACAGTAGTTGGACTTGATAGTGGTTGTTAATCGTAACGGGTCCTTGACTCCTAAGCGAACATTATTATTAGTATATACATTCCCAATCTATTAGATGTCACACCCCCGCTGCCTTGTAGGATACTTATTCACGGAAAATTCCTGAGAGTAAACCCTAGTAAACAATCTGCATTCTGTGCTATCTCCAGTCGTCTCGATAATGTCTTGCCACTGACCAAATGTAGCGCATGGCGAAAAGCTTACTCGTAATCCAAATCACAGAGCAAATTTCACATATTTTAGCTCAATCAGCAGAACGAATATATTTTTACGGGATTGAACAGAGAGAGTTGTAGTCATCACAACGAGCATCATAACCAACAATACTCTTTAACACATTACATTGAGAGAATATAATGGTCGAACATCATAACCAACATTACTCTATAATATATTACATTGAGAGAATAAAATGGCCGAACATCATAACTAACAATACTTTTTAACACATTACATTGAGAGAATAAAACTGGAAGCGAAGAAGGACTTTTATACAGTAACGCCGAGGAAGATGGCGAACGCAATTGCATATCACTTGTCCCTATTACTGAAACGTCCAAAAATTAAAATGTCTACTAAAAGACTATTGATCAACATTGTATTTGTGCCAAAAGTGTGTTATCAGTGTCAAACATGGACATTAACAAAGACCAAATAGAGAAAGATGTGATATCAGATCTAGACAAATCTATGCATTTCACTAGGAGAGACAGAATGACAAATGAGGACATCTGAAAAATTGTAGAAACAAAACAATGCAACGAACACATGGATAGGGGACAAATCAAGTGGTTCTGTCAACTAATGCAAATTCCAGGCTACCTCTGCGCGCTTATAATTTACGGTGCATTCCCATTCACCAATTCCGCAACCGTGAACTACCGAGAACCAGATGGATAGGTAATGTTAGGGATATCCTAAGCCTCAAGGAGATGTTAACAACTACAGCGCCATGGCTGGCCCTAGACAGATACAAACAGCTCACCAACACGCCTCTCAAAACTAGTGAATGAGAGAGAGAGAGTGAAGAGAGAAAGAGAGTGAGAGAGTGAAGAGAGAAGTGACAGAGAGTGTGTGAAGAGAGAGAGATTGAAGAGAGAGAGATTAAAGAGAGAGAGTGAGGGAGTGAGGAGAGAGAGTGACAGAAAGAATGTGAAGAGACAGAGTGTGTGAAACGAGAGAGAGAGTGTGAAGAGAGAGAGAGAGTGAGGGAGTGAAGCGAGAGAGTGAAGAGAGAGAGAGAGTGCCCCTGTGGAAAGTAAACCCATATACAATTTGGTGCTGATGTCGGATGCACTTGGTCGTTAGGGCGCAAAACACAGTACAAATCATTCCGCGTTAGGAAAAATGGCGAAATAGATCAAATTAAACCCTAAACAAACAAACAAACAAAGAATCAACAACGGTATTTATTTTTGCGTCCGCTGTCCTTGGGCGCCATTGCTCCATTCTCCGGACAACACCCTGTTACTTGAAAGCCTTTTTCAATATTTCGTAACGTGAGATTGAGAACAAACAAAGAAGAGTAAGACGAAGAATAAGTTCTAAATGTTGGTTGTTGCGTGTCTGTGCTCTAGGATTTCTGGAATTCCACCCATCGATCTGTCAGTGGGCTACCTTGAGCCTTGTAACCAGATCTTCGTTGGTAATATGCATGCAGTGGTAAGTGAACCGGTCGAATTCTCAGGAGACACCCAAACCCCCGTATTTATTGTCTATTTATATGTAGAGTTCAAGGAGAAGTTCTCAAAATATTTCTTTTGCGTTGTTATCTTTCGTTTCGACATTGATGGTTTTTCTTATAAACACATTTTCAAATGTTGTGTATTCTTTCTCCTGAATAAAGAACATTCCGTTTCCGTTGTTGTTGTTGTTTAATTAATGCCCACAATGAGTAAGGTTACTCTTCTGAGAGCCCGAAAACATGTTATATGGCTCGTTGTAGTAGCTTTCCTCACATCCCAAGCATACTGATGAAGGTGGACCGTTTTCCTTCAGACGATTGTGTTTTTCTGGGCTTCATCTGCGTGGCGCTCACTACTACTGGGGTCACATCGATCCACTTCTCGTCAGCCAGGTTGCCTTGAAAGAGTCTTTCTGGGGAAAGCGACATGGAAGAGAGTTGTGGTCTTTAGGGAAAGTTACATGGAAGAGAGATTGGGGTCTTTAGGGAAAGCTACATGGAAGAAAGATTGGGGTCTTTAGGGAAAGCTACATGGAAGAGAGATTGGGGTCTTTAGGGAAAGCTACATGGAAGAGAGTTTGGGGTCTTTAGGGAAAGCTACATGGAAGAGAGATTGGGGTCTTTAGGGAAAGCTACATGGAAGAGAGATTGGGGTCTTTAGGGAAAGCTACATGGAAGAGAGATTGGGGTCTTTAGGGAAAGCGACATGGAAGAGAGATTGGGGTCTTGGTCAGTGTATTGACCTTGACACGATGTCCTGTTCAGTATATTGTGCCTGACTGGACTCGCATCTCAGTTCCCCTCCGTTTCTGTTAAAAATCGACGTCAGTGTACTCACGGTTGACCCTAGGTGGTAATGACGAAGACTATATATGCTAATTGGTATTGCAGCTCGCTTGTTATACACACTCCTGAACCGTCTTCTCAGATAACCGTCACTGTAGTACCCGTATAGGATTTCAAAATATTGGATTCTGAGCATTGCTCGTTCATTGACGGCAGCGCCGTTATCCACAAGGCTGTCTTTGATCAGCTTCATCATGTCACCTCCGTCCATTGCCAAATGTCTCCACTGCGGGTGCCCCTTAGATGAGGATGTCACCTCTTTCATTTCCGCACACACAAACTTGACCAAGACAGCACTTCCACACAGGTTATCAGAGGTTCGAGTCCTCTGTGCTGAAGGTCCATC
Organism: Ariolimax columbianus; assembly: GCA_036924085.1. Taxonomy (NCBI): domain Eukaryota; kingdom Metazoa; phylum Mollusca; class Gastropoda; order Stylommatophora; family Arionidae; genus Ariolimax; species Ariolimax columbianus. Next base: position 29,576,104 of record JAVGWX010000016.1, on the reverse strand, counting down.
CATGTCACATCCAGACCTTCTGCACCTTCTGAAGCAACAATTGAAAGTCAGACGCATTTACGGCCATTCCTAAAAAGGTCCAGAGCAGCTTCAAAGTCAAAATTTCGGCCTCGATTTCCAATCTGATGGCAACAAAGCATCTAATTCGTTAATGGTAACAAAGAGTAAGTATAAATATGCCTTCAATCAGATGTATTGTTATCAAGCATCTTCTTCTATCTTGATTGTCATCAGACGTCAAAGCAACAGCCAGCTCAAAGATCCGGATACCTCCAAACAGTTTCTGATTCAACCATTTTATTTTCCCTTCACCGATAAATTTTGACAATCGTGAAGAATAAATGAGCAGAATCCTGTGTTGTCTATCCAGATAAAGATAACGAAACTACTTGTTTATCCACCGGAACATTTTATTGAAACTGCTTGACTGAAGTGCAGGCACTAATTATAGCTTCATAAATGATTATAAACACAGTAAGCCAATGCCAACAGGTTGTATTCGTTACAGATGCAATATCAGTCCTGCAAGCACTCAATAATAATTCACTTCCTGAGCTTAAACCAGTCTTAAGCGAAAAAAAGGCGAGCTTAAGGCCAAGAGAAGGGTAGTTCTTCAGTGGAAACCATTACACTGTGGCTTATACGAAAATTAGTCAGTAGAAATGCTAGGAGAGGAGGGCGCAACACGAGAAAAATAAATAGTAAACACAGAACTTCCAGCAAAAGAAGACTCGTATCCAAACCACAACGAAACCTGACCGAACGAGAGACAACTATCACTGTCTTGATTTAGGGGAGCAATGGACCAGTTACGCACGAGAAGAGGACATACTAGATTGAATGGCCACTTATACGGGCTAAAATTGGTTCCATCACCAATGTTAACATACGGACAAGTAGTACAGAAAGACAAACATATCCTACAGGACTATTATATATTTAGTAAATTGCGTTCTGAGCACTGACCCATGGAGACAAACCTCCATACAAAGCTGCTTATAGGCCTTGGAGAATGCTCCACTACAGCAACCGTTATCTAGAGAACTGACCTTCACCTGTAGACGAAAAAAACAAACGTGGCGAGCAATAAGAAGAAGACTGGAAATACTTGCATCAAGTGTTGAACTGCCATGAAACTGGTACTTCTTCTTTTGTCGTCTCACTTTCTACCATGTTGTAGCCCAGTGTCGTCTCACTTTCTACCATGTTATATCCCAGTGTCATGTTATGTATTTGTCTTTTGTCGTCTCACTTTCTACCATGTTGTAGCCCAGTGTCGTCTCACTTTCTACCATGTTATAGCCCAGTGTCGTGTTATGTATTTGTCTTTCGCGTGGCTCGAGTATCATTTCTCCCCATTTTACTGCAGGTCTCCTTTACTGCTGTCTATCCACTTTTTCCTTGGTCTACCTCTAGCCCTTCTTCCCGATGTTCTCCTGTAGTATGTTACATGAACAATATGGTCTGGTTGCATTCTCAAAATGTGGCAAAACCTATTAAGTCTCTGCTGCTCTATGTACTGTTGGAAGGCAATTGTTCCAACCTTTCTGTGACATTTTATCTGTGGGACGAGAATCACTATTTTTAATTTTCTTTTATTGTATGAGTTTGCCTCACTAGTTTCTACTGGCGGAGGCGCGTCTATTCCACCCCAGACCGTAGTCAACTGGGCGATATTAAGACGCATAAACTAGTGCTTGGATGTATGTGTGTCTGTATGTACCTATGCTAGGTTTGTGCGCTCTCAGAAGCCAGCCCAACCAAAGTAGTGCAATGGAGGGGTCTCGCCCTGAGGGCGCGTGTGAAAGTTGTGCAAGAGTGTGATTGCAGGTTTTTGAGTAAATTCTGAACTTTGAACTTTGCCCGAGAAGCGGCCGCTAAGCATCCTCTTTTCTATTTCCAACTGCTAAAGAATTTTTAACGTGCGCGCCACTGGACACGGGCGTCTGATCTCACTACTCAAAATTCAGGGTAAATATTTACCGGATAATCCACGTGAAAAAATCACGGTCTCCATCGGGATTTAACCCCCGATTTGAGCCCGCGACCTCCAGCACTTGAGGCGGACACATTACCTCCAGACCACTGGGTCTTTCTTTCTCTCTCTCATATACTGTCCGCATTTGAACCACATATTTTGCATTGGTTCTCCATATTATTTTATTACTTGGTGACCCGTTCCACAGAGGCGTTTACGCTGTTGTGGATCCCAACTTCATTTCTATTGTCATCTGTCTTGAGCCACGGTGGACCAGTGGGGGATACGTTCCCCGTCTGTAGCCAATATTTCTATTGTCAACTGTCTTGAGCCACGGTGGACCAGTGGGGGATACGTTCCCCGTCTGTAGCCAATATTTATATTGTCATCTGTCTTGAGTCACGGGGGACCAGTGGGGGATACGTTCCCCGTCTGTAGCATCGAAGAAATTGTTTCGGAGTTCGAGGGAGTCAGACCAGCGCGTGGCTGGTTTTCCCCGGGGTCGTCTTCTGTCTCGTAGCTGCCAGAACTGCTACCGCTGTGCTCCAACGGTCATCAGTTCTACGATCAGCCCAGCAATGCTCTGCCTTGTCTGCGTAGGTATTGCATCCTTCACCAATGACATTTGTCGTACGTCATTATTGTGAAGACCTATCAAACTTTGGTTGTGGAGCGTGAAGCCAATCATACGTCTCTCTCTCGAGAGAGAGGCTCGGGTCACTCTGAGTTTGGACTGCATTTCTTTTGAAAGAACCCATGTTTCTGCGGCATAACACATTGCAGGTAGAACTTGGAGTTTAATAGGGAATCACCTCCCTATATAATTTGTCATGCACATATGAGGTCAGGATAGTACACCGCGTGCCAGGCTAATCTACATTTTCTTTAACAAAACAGCATTTGCGACAGATGTTATTTGAAAGATGGCGTGGCGCCTGCTTTCTTGTCTTGTGAATTCTGTCCAATATAAAAACTGCCAAGGCTCGCCACTCCATTGCAGTTTGATCAACTCGAAGCTTCCTGCATTTGCTTCTCGTTGTTTTTAAGTCTCACAACCACGTGATGTTTTGATGTTATGCTGTGAGCTATTACCTTGTCGCTTCTCATCTTCTGAAGTTTAGGTTCGATGCTGTTAACGCTTGAGCGATCATGCTGCTATTCTTCTTGAATCCTTACGATATTTTATTGAAAGTCACAGCTCAACGAGATAATTTCATACTGCAATTCCGCTTGCTGACAAAAAAGTGTTCAGTATGTTCTAGGTTTTCTGTCTATTCGTTTTTAGCGAAGCTGCCCTATAATTACATATACATATTTACGAGGTATGTCAAAAAATTACCCACCTACTTTTTTCTGCCGAAACAAATGAAGCATGGGTGTTGTCCTTCCGCAGGAAGATATAAGGGACGTTCATGCGCATGCGTGATTATTTCCCAACTGCAGATAACGTCAGTCGCTGGCAATCAGCCTTTGATTGTTGAGTGTAGTGAGCACTGTCGGGCTTTCATTCACCACGAAATGACAAAAAGCATCGAGCAGGGGTGTTGCATCCAATTTTACCGAAAGGTAGACGATATTAAAGTAGAAATCATTCGGAATATTCAACAGGATATATGTGACGACCCGGACATGAAGCTTCTGTCGGCCAATTGGAGAGTTGGTGACATTTATTGTCCACGAATCCGAGAAGAGCGAGGCAGGTGCACAACATTGTCAAATTCTTGTTGACCATTTTCTTTAACTTCTGTGGGGTTGTGCTTCACGAGTACGCACCACACGGTCAAAACATTACCAAAGAGTTCTTCCTGTAGGTCCTACTTCGTCTTCGTGATGGTGTTCATCGCAAACGGCTGTGGACAACGGGAACTTGGCAACTCCATCATTATAACTTACCCGCACATCTTATTCAGATTTTCGTAACGAAGCACAACATTCCTCTTGACTAGACATCATGCGGATTGCGACGACCCAGCTGTACTCCATCCCCAAAGAGGCCGTTCTGAAATACTTCCAACAATGGCGGGGCTGCTGGGAAAAATGTGTGTAGTCCCAAGTAAAGTACTTTGAAGGGGGTTGGAGTTCCAACCTACCAGGTGAGTAATTGTATTTTCCGGCCCAAAGGTCGGATTCATTTTTAACACACTCATATATATATATATATATATATATATATATATATATATATATATATATATATATATATAGCTCACTACTTGTTGGCGTGAACAATTAGTTGTAAATATTACATTATATAATTCCGCAGGTATTGCGCCCTAAATAAACTATTGTGACCGACCAGTGCCAAATATACTGTCGACTATTATGGATTAATCCTTCAACTAGCTTGTCACTAATTGTCAACATTGGGTAATACTGACGTCACTTAGAAACACGTAACTTCATTGCGACATATGATAGTATCTTCTAGTCAGTTCCGCTGCTTTTGGTTGTACCTTTAATATACTCAACGAAAAAAAGTAACTTACCACTTTTTGTGCATGTTTTTATGTTTGAAAATTGTAATGTAATTTTATATCGATATATTCTTGGCCGTTACTAGAAGCCATACAGTTGTCTTAGTACACTCTGAGTGTGAAGTGACTTTTCACTGACCTTGAAAATCTGAATTCATGAAATTAACGACTTTCTGGATAGTTTCCCACAAATTACGTACTGATCACAAAATCGACACGAGAAGTGTTCATCGGCTATCTGTGCTTATCTTGACATTAATTTCGTTCAAAAGTGAATTACTGGAAGTGTTCCACGCACAACGTTAAATGTGATGTTACCAGCTGTTAGCATGTTGGAAGGAGAAATGTAACAGCAAGTTTAATTTTATGTGTCAAAACAGACTGTTAGATTGAGGCTACATCGCTACCAGACGACTGGAACTGTTTCTGACCTGCCCCACAGGGGACGTGCTCGAGTAACGACCAGACGGCTGGATCGTTTCATCACTCTCGCACATCTCGAAAACATATTTCAGTCAATAACTGTTACTGCTAGCATCCTCCCCGAACTGAGAAGAATAAGTTCACCTATTGTCAGAAACCGTTTGTGCTAGCAAGGCCTATGTGCAAGACGCACTATTATTCGTTCAACTCTGCATCCACAGCATCCGGCCAGACAACATCTGCGCTTTGGGAACGCTCTGTGAGACAAAACACTGTTTACTAACGAGTGCAGGATCAACCTGTCAAGAGCAGATGGTCGTCAGAAAGTGTATCGAGGGCATGGAGAGTGCTACGCCAACAACTTCATTCAAGAGTGCGCTCGTCATGGAAATGGGGGATGAGGGGGGAATTATGATCTGAGGTGGGGGGGGGGGATGCATCTGCACCAATTCTCGGACAGACTCTTTATCTTAGACTGCTGTTACCGGCTTGCGATACATTGATGAGATCGTGAAGAACCACATCACGCCTTTTTTGCTGAACCATGCACCAGAAATTGTGCTTCAGCAGGACAATGCCCATTCTCATGTTGAAAGGGTCGTTGGTGATAAACTTCAAGCCAGAAACATTCCAATCTTGCCATAGCCAGAGATTTCACATAATCTTTCATCCATTGAGCATGTCTGGGACGAGCTGAGACGTCGACTTCAGCAACGACAGCATCCACAACAGTTTATACGGCAATGTCGCTAAGAAGTCGTACACGAGTGGAAGAACATTCGACAGGATTTACCGAGTCACTGCATTCGATCCTCGAGGAGCAGATGTCAAGCCGAGATAAACGCACACCGTTCTGAGCGTTTTAATTTTTAAAAATGAATCCCTATGCCCCCAGACTCTGCGTAGACAATCACACATAACATGAAGATGTCTTTCCAGTTGTTTCAGTTTAAAATTATGGAAACAAGTCTCTAATCCATAAATGTCGTTGCTTTTAGGTGAAAAATTAAATTATATGATGAAAAACATTATCTGGTAAGTTACGTTTTGCGTAAAGTAAACTTAGCGTACCCAGCATTCTTGGAACCTAAAAATTGAAACATAGTGTCTTCCTTTGCAATGATATCCATGCAACATTGAAGTTTAAATCTAAGTTTATGGTTGCGTTTTCAATGTAAGTGTTTGATTGCATCTTCAATGTAAATGTTTGATTGTGCCTTTAATGTACGTGTTTGATTGCATCTTCAATGTAAATGTTTGGTTGCATCTTCAATATAGTGTTTGATTGCGTCTTCAATGTAAGTATTTGATTGTATCTTCAATGTAAATGTTTCAGTGTAACTTAAATGTAAGTGTTTGATTGCATCTTCAATGTAAGCGTTTCAGTGTACCTTACATGTAAGTGTTTGATTGTATCTTCAATGTAGGTGTTTTAGTGTACCTTACATGTAAGTGTTTGATTGAATCTTCAATGTAAGCGTTTCAGTGTAACTTAAATGTAAACGTTTGATTGTATTTTCAATGTAGGTGTTTTAGTGTAACTGAAATGTAAGTGTTTGATTGTATCTTCAAGAAACAATTTGAGTTTGGATATGGAGACATCTGCCGAGGAAGGAGGGGAGGGGAGATGGGCGTTAGATGAGAGGTTATCGATTGGTGTGGGAAGGGGGGTATCCTAAATAAACTGTAGTTCATTCATTAATGTTGTACAGTTCTTCTTCTTCTTCTTCTTCTTCTTCGTCGTACGCAGTCAGACATCAACCTTTATTTTTTCGATAAAAGCAGCGGTCATCCTGAGGCTGTCGACACTGCCGTAGAGCTTGTCTAGTGTTGCCCCTGGTGATGGCCACATCTGCTCTCTCTGATCCTCGTATGTCGGGCAGTTGTTGTACAGTTCGATTAACGGACATATCATCTGCACGTGTATTGCTAAAACGATATAACAATATAAAAATAATTGACTTTGCTTCTTTCGCATGTAATTATTCAATATCATGTACAACATACATATTTTGTTGATTAAGTTAAATAGTAAATCGACTATAAATTTAAGGTTAGAACGGTGTGGACTGGGAATACATGGTATTAATTGAGAACTGGTATACATACCTGCACGATCTCTTTACACAACTGTGAACTGGTATACATACCTGCACAATCTCTTTACACAACTTTGAACTGGTATACATACCTGCACAATCTCTTTACACAACTGTGAACTGGTATACATAACTGTACGATCTCTTTACACAATTGTGAACTGGTATACATTACTATACGATCTCTTTACACAACTGTGAACTGGTATACATAACTGCACGATCTCTTTACACAACTGTGAACTGACCGCTATATAGCTACATGATCTCTGTACACACGTATGGAATGACAGTTGCACATGACTGCACGATCTCAGTACACGAATGTGAACTGGTGTACATAGCTGCATGATCTACGTACACATCTGGGATATATGATTTAAAAAGAAAGAATTTTACTTTATTCAGTCAGAATCTATAGGAAAATCCAAGAGAGAATGTTCACCAGAATATAGAGTTCCCTCAGATAGCCGATTGAGAAACACTGCTCCTAGCAAAACTAAACAGAAATTGAGTTCAGTTGCCATTCTCATATCGATTGTCGGCTACAATTTATCTCTAATGTCATCTGTCTCCTACCTTGATGGTGTAATCTGACAATTCTTTTCTTTATCAATCTTTGAAGCTATCCTTTCTACCAATCTCGCATCTTTTCTTTTGATACATTTCCTTTCCACTTTTTTCCTTTCCACAAGATTTTTGTGTGATTTGTTTGTAAGGTCTTTTGATGAGACCAAAATATATAAAATGTCTGACTCTTATGTCAGTCATAGACGGAGATGTCAGAATTAAATATAACATAATATATCTGGGATAGGAGACGGAGTGGGCTAGTGGTTAGGTAATACGGCTCGCAACCAGAAGGTGCTGGGTTCGATCCTCATCACAGCACTGGCCGTTACCCCTGGGAGGCAAACCCTTAGAAAATGCAGGAGGAAGCAGGGCTTACATAAAATGCATGCTGAAGTCGGATGCACTAGGTCGATAGCCGCAAAATAAAAACCACAGTGCAACACACACCGCCTTGGGATTAGAGAAATAAGGCAAAGGCAAAAAAAAAAAAAGAAAAAAAAAGAAAAAAGAAAAATCTGGGATCAATCATAAGCAACATTAGTTACTGGTAAACCCAAAAAAACAAGACCAATCTGGGATCAATCATAAGCAACATTAGTTACTGGTAAACAAAAAAAGAAGAAAAATCTGGGATCAATCATTAGCAACATTAGTTACTGGTAAACAAACAAAAAAAAAGAAGAAAAATCTGGGATCAATCATAAGTACCATTAGTTACTGGTAAACAAAAAAAAATCAAAAAATCTGGGATCAATCATAAGCAACATTAGTTATGTAACAGACCCTCTGCTTGCCCTGATCGAACTTAGACCATTCTCACACTCATCCACATCATCATGACCATACTCAGTAAATGACATATCAAACAGCAGGTGGTATATTTATTATATCATACTCATATCATACAATGAGTAGAGAAATTACAAACACAATATAATACATATCTTAACTAAACATTCAACTAAAACGGGAATTGTAAGCATTAGCTATTAATGGAATTCCCAACGATCTAAAAAACCCAGTTCTATTGCCTTGCAATTGCATCACACACACCTCGCCTTAACTGCGTCTTCAACACACCTTATCAAATACTCTTCCTCACTGAAATCCCCTCAGGCGGGCGATCTCGACATAGCTCGCTCACAATGTGTCCTTGCTTACAAACACACTTTCAGATTATCCATTAATGCAAAACTCACACACCTATTTGAGCGATCCTGTTCTATCACTAAACATTCGTCCAACCGTCTATCAATCGCTCCTCTATCTAAAGTCGGTGAGTTAAACACACTATCTACATTCAGTCTCTCTCTCTCTCACTCTCCTTACAGCCTCACTCTCTCTCCAGCCTCCCTCTCTCTCTCTCCAGCTTCTCTAGCTAAACTTTGTCTCGAGTTATATATCCTCAAGCAAGGCCAGAGCTTGACCAATCGATCTCAGGTATGGTCATCTTCAATCCCAATTGGAACGAAACACTTTGCACACCTGTCATTCATTCTCTCGCAGCAAGCCCCGCTGCCAATTTCGTCTGTTAATCAATCTCCACCTACCAAAATCGGAAGGCCAGTGGTCAGTTTCTACCTGTCCACATTCCTTAACTCAACTCTGTTCTCCTTTGCTGAGACGGTGAGTGACCTTGACATGCATTCAGGTAGCTTTCAGCTTTAACATTTTCAGGCATCCTAAAGTCCCCTTGCTCCGGCGGGAACTGTTACATTACCTCCCTAAACTACAGACCGAAACATGGATGGTCATTTTTTTCATCTGGCAAATGACCACCATTTTCGTCTTCACTATCCAAAATGTAAACACTACTCCTGTTTACAACTTCACTCACATCGTACATGCATAAAAAGACATGTCATTTGATACATATAAACTTTTTGTAATACATACACAATCAATACCAGCAGAAAAAAACACTGTGGCTGGGCGTTTTTACAACACAAACCACCACTTTTACATCGTTTTGCAGTCAAATACACCAAAGTCTGTCCCTGCGGGACCTTTAACTCATCAAAACAGAAACACCTTAAGGAATTCTCCTTACTCATTTGAGGTCAACATACCTCGCCCTGTTTCCCGTGCCTTCCTCTAAGGACACGAACCTTCATTGTTACACTCGACCAGTTCAGGTCAATTTTCTCAGGCGGTCTCATTACACACCTGGCCGACGATTCACTTCATACTAACTCCTGTGAGGCCACGAATTTACGTGGGTTATCCTCAGGCTAGTTATCATTGTCTCTCTTGACAGCTATCCCCTCTCAAAGAAAACAGCAAATTTCTTTATGTTTCCCACAAAAACGATATTTGACAACATATGTCATAGTCAATATTACAACTTCTGATCAATGTAGTCTTCTCTGCAAAGACTCCACATACATGTGATTCAGGAACTCGTGGTGACTTGTGCTTGCGGAGGCCTACAGTCTGGATGAGATATACTGCTCTGTAGATCACCTATATAACCTGTATCAAATACCTGTAAACATGATGATTCAACAACAACAACAAAAAAACAACAACAAAACACAAGACAAATGCATTGCATACAATGTCGAAACTCAAACACTAAATACAAATGTCAAAATATTTGCACGCATACTTATGATATCAATATTTCAGTCAGCAAGTATCACACGTTGATACTGTCAGGATATGTAATTATGTTTAAACAACAAAACAACAACAAAATAAAGAAAAATTCAATGCATACTATATCGACCATACAACCCACTAAAAATGCAAGTAATACCATTAGTCAAAACCCAAACACCAAATACAAATGTCAAATTATTTGCACGCATACTCATGATATCAGTATTTCAGTCCGTCTCACACCTTGATACTTATGTCAGGACACATAATCATGTTTAAACAAACCAACAACAATCAATTAAAGTGCAAGTAATACGCTTGTCAAAATCCAAATATCAAAATATTTACACACATAAACATGACCAAGTGCCATCAACCTTCACTCCTGCTCGTGCCCCACAGATGAGCACCTGTTAATGCCCCCTTCAAAAGATACTAAACTAATGACTAAGTTCTAAACTATGTCACTAAACTATGACTAAGTTGTAACTTAATCAGATACTAAACTATGTATACCTTCTATAACTGTTCTCGGAAGACTCTCTTGATATGACCAAAGTATTTACATTTTCTGGCCATAATGTAATTGATAAACCATTTCTCCTCTATGCTCAACTCTCGGCGAATGTCTATATTGGGTCTTTTTCTCCGTCCGGTGTGTTCTGATGATTTTTCTGTAACATTTTGACTCAAAGGATTCGATTCTTTGTCTAGAAGTATTACGTCTAGGACCCTAACATACTTAGGCAACATCAAACGTTACAATGGTTTAAGGAAAACTAACTGGAGGATATGTACCTGGCAAGGAAGTTAGAGGTAGACCGAGGATAAGATTGACACATGCCAGTTAAGACGTTCTGATGATGACCTTGACAGATTGGCTTTTATACGAGCGACGTTCTGTAAAGGACGTGCTACATGATGATGATGCGATTTATGAATATAAAAATACTGTAAGACCTACACTCGTAATTACTCTTTCGATCCATACTTTATCCAAGACTTCCTTCCAGAAAACGTCTCAGAATCGGTGGCGAAAAGCTGGTCTTTATAAGGCGAACAAAAATCGTTATCTCAAATCCATTTCATACACACAAAAATATGGTCAAACAAGAGTTGCTTACACGTTTGTAACAACTGGCAGCCATGCTGAAGGGAGGGTCATGTGTGTGGCATAGACTAGAATAGCGCCACATTAACACTGAGTGAGTCCATGACATTAACACTGAATGAGTCCATGACATTTACACTGAGTGAGTCCATGACATTAACACTGAGTGAGTCCACGACATTAACACTGAGTGAGTCCATGACATTAACACTGAGTGAGTCCATGACATTAACACTAAGTGAGTCCATGACATTAACACTGAGTGAGTCCATGACATTGACACTGAGTGAGTCCATGACATTAACACTGAGTGAGTCCATCCCATTAACAGTGAGTGAGTCCATGACATTAACACTGAGTGAGTCCATGACATTAACACTGAGTGTATCCATCACATTCACACTGAGTGTATACATCACATTCACACTGATTGTATCTATCACATTAATCCTTAGTGTATCCATCACATTCACACTGATTATATTCATCACATCCACACTGAGTGTATCCGTGACATTCATACTGAGTGTATGCTGTAAGAATTTACTAACGGTGTTGTCTAACTCTTTAGGAGTAGAGTACTTTACAACACATGCAATTTCAAACTTCGATATTCACATCGCATTTTGCAATAGTATACACTCTGAGACAATCAACCATCGCACTAGACAGACAACCCTCAAAATTAATTAATAGTTGTCCATCATAAGTGATAAAGACCACTCTCTTTGTTCAGCCGTGTGGACAGTCGTATCTCTTGCTGTGTCCGCTGAAATGGTTAACTTGCGCGGTGATTTGGATTAAAGTGAGGAAGAAACTGCGCCTTTTGTCAACCTCACTCACAGAGCCTAAGCTACCTTTTGCCAGTGACAAGACATTCATCGAGACGACTGGAGATAGCATAGGATGCAGATTTTGCCTCAGGGTTACCACCGATGCCTTTCCGTAAACATGTAACCCGCAGGGTAGAAAGGTGGAACGGCATCTAACGCAGTTTGTCGTGCCTTTTCGATAACCACAAGAGGTCGTATGGACAACACTCAGCGTGTGAGTGACTCTGGCATCTCTCCCCAGCTGTATTCAGCTCATCATAGTAGCATCTAAAATTCCTACACGCCATATTCGTGAAGGCGAACCGGCAGAACTAACCCGTGAAATACGACACAGGTAAAAACGTAGCGCCATTCAGCCGGCGTCCAGACCAGGATAAACGGATGGAAGAAATCACACAAAAAAAGAACGAAATAACAAGTCCAGACGGAAAACAACTCCACGTTTCCGTGAACACAAGTGTTAGTCGTCGACTAGTGTGAATTCCAGGAAAGTCCGTCGTCTGGCGGCATCCATAATGATCCAAAACAGTAGAGAAATGTAGACTCGCAGCCAGTTATGGCGCCATCCTTGTCAGATTTTTACCCTCAAAATAAGTACATAGAATTCCCGCAACTTGTGTCAAGCCATGGCCATCTGTAGTTTCTGAACTATGATTAGGCCATGATCAAGCAGACACATTGGATAATTTAAATTAGGAGGCTAAATCCATGGACCTGGACAGATTGGAGGTGGCGGAAACACATATGGGCATGGGGGAGAGAGAATCATATATTTATTCACCATGGAGGGGATACTAAATGAGGGGAGTATGTCTATCACATATTCGCGTTTTCACATTACCCCCGTCGTCCGTCCGGCAGTATGTCGTATGCGAGGAAGCCAACAATATTCTGCATGCATCCCGATCTTTGGTAAAGCTGTACCGATGCGGGTCTAGGTCTTTCGTCAGTGCATCTTGCCATGGCATAGGTGGGCGATCACGTGGACGTGTACATGTTTATGGCCACCAAAACGTTGTTCTACATGCCCACACGTTGTCAGGCATGCGTACCGCGTGCCCACCTGTTGTCAGGCATGCGTACCACGTGCCCACCTGTCATCAGGCATGCGTATCACGTTCCCATCTGTTATCAGGCATGCGTACCAAGCGCCCGCCTGTTGTCAGGCCTGTGTACCACATGACCAGCTCAAAGATGTTTGCGGGATATAGTTGCTTCCACAACGTCTCGAAACAAAGTTTAGTGTTGAATTTCTTAGTTTAGAAACGAAGAAACAGGTTGTTGCTGTTATTCTTGTTGTTGGTGACGGAAGCCCACAATGAGTAGGATTACTCTTATTTGCGCTCTACAAAAGGCGTTAAGTGCCGGGTTGTCGTAGCTTTCCCTACATCCCGGACGTGCTGATGAAGGTGGACCGGGATCCTCCATCTGGTTGTGCTATGCTTGGCTTCATCTGTTTATCGGTTTCTACTACGAGGATCACGTTGATCTCTCACCTTGTTAGTCAGGCTGCCATGAAAACAGCCCGTTTCAATGAAGGGTTATGAGGAAGCCAAGGTGAGAGTCTTGTCCGGTATGTTTTGCTTGAATCTGACTAACATGTCTGATATGTTCTGCCTGACCAGATATTAGCCTTCCTTCCATAAGAAACATGTCAATTGATAAAGAAAACAGACAGATTCACTTGTGGATAATGAATTAATAAGAACATAATTGTGCTGAAATGAATCAACAATGAGCCGTAACTCTTCTGAGTGGAATATCCGTGTGACTTTAAAGGGCAGCTCAGAACCATGCATAGATAAGCCATGATTCACGAATAGAACGACACATTTATGTTTATCTAACATGCGAAAAAAGCAAAAGCAGAGCAAACGATCTCAAGAAAGACACCAACTGTATAATTACACAAATTTAAAACGTGGTCTTTTTTCTTTGAAATCAAATGCAGTAAGAAATGAACAGTGACTTGTCAGCTGTCGCCACTGCTTAGGCACCAGAAAATTAGTTTGGGAACAAAGCAACAGCTGATAAACAATATAGTTATGCCGACTCTGTGATAGCTGTACTAAACAAGGTCTCTGTCCAGGGCGTGGGAAAGCAGAATTTTGACGTGTCAATTGAAGTGTGTGAAGAAGATCATTCGTGTTACCAGGAAATATTCTGTAAAACGAAGAAATTCGAAGTACGGTCGGCACTACGTTTTGTGCAGAGTATATTTCGAGATACAAAATACGCTGGTTCGATCTCATAAGAATGTACCCATGGGACTTCTTGGAACGATCAGCTCGAGCTAACCATCCACGTGGTGGTGACCTGAACTATTTATCAATTGACGATATATTAGTCTATTGTTGATGAACGAAGTGTGTATACTTGTATGTGTTTAATGTGAAGAGCTGTTTTCTTCTTTTTCTTCTTCGTACGCAGTCAGACAGTAACCATCATTTTTTTGAAAAAAGCGGTGATCATCCTGAGGCTGTCGACACTGCCATAGAGCTTGTCTTGTGGTTCCACTGGTGATGGCCACATCTGCTCTCTCTGATCCTCGTATGTCGGGCAGTTCTGCAGCAGATGTTCAGCGGTCATTTTCCCGGTACCACACGGGCATTCGTCGGTTCCACCTATCTTCTTATTGTTGAATAGGTGGTACCTCAGTCTATTGTGGCCAGTGCGAAGTCTGAAGACCACGACCTGCTCTCTTCTGTTCAACTGGTAATATGCATCGTTTTTGGTGTAACCAGTATGTTCGGTTTCCCATTTGGTCATGTATCTGGCTTTAATAAGCCGCTTTGACTCTTCGTACGTCATACTGGTATCTGTTTGTGGTAGTCTTGCACCTTCTTTTGCCAGTCTGTCTGCCTCCTCGTTGCCTTGGATGTTGCAGTGTGATGGGACCCACTGTACCCTACCCTTTTTGGTGCGGACTGCTGGCATAGTTGACAGAGTGCTGTTCTTAAGTCATTAAGCTCAGTGTTTTTCTGACTTTTTAGCGCTGTGACTACGGCGAGAGCATCTGTAAGCAGGGCTGTATGGCTTTCATTTTCTTTATGTGTCACCATTTCTTCCACTGCCGCCTTCAGTGCCTGAAGAGCTGTTTTGATAGCTGTTTTTCAAGACATATTGCCTAGACATACTAGCTTTCAGAAGCAATAGATCGAATTAGACAGCCCACCAGAATCAATTACAGAAATAGCTAGAAAACAGAGTGGAAGTGTTGTATTATTCTGCCAACCACAAAATAATTAAAATCAGCCAGACAGCAGTCGGTTTCTATAATCTGCAATTACATAATGCAATCGGGTTGTTGTGTTGTTACGGAGCCAGCAGAATCGGGCTCTCGTCCTTCGGTCCAATGCCATGTGATGATATCTGCACGTGTTTGTCAGTTGTTTTCTAGTGCCATGCGAAGTGTTATCTGGATTCGGAGGAGGAAGAATTGTTTTAACATCGGTAATCGCTGAGCATTCAAAGAGATAATGGACAACGGTTTTGTATGTGTGTGTGTGTACGCAGCTGGTACTCAGGAGTCTGTTCTGGCCCGATTCTGTTCAGGTCCTTGTTTATTTTGGATGTGTTGGCTTCTAAACCAGAAAATGGTTCTTTGATCCTTCCTTGTCAGTTGATCTATACTGTTAGATTGGGGCTTGCTATATCTCAATAGATCTCCTTTCCCATGTTTCCAATGTCTCATCTGTTCAGCCAAGTTTATTTGTTTGCTGTCCTAATGAACATTTTGGCTGGTTTGTAGAGATGTTGATGTGTGTAGCTGTTCTTGTCTTGATTTCGTATATGCCCACTCACGTAGTGCGAGGCCTGATGATCAAGGAGTGAATTGTTGCTTTAACACATTTCTGTCTTTTGCCCTGGAGTATCATATTGGCTTTCTGAAACGATCGTTTCATCTTATTGATGAGTGCATCAGTGGACGCTTAAAATTGTTGCGCCACAAGAACTTGCATTTCCGTGTACATCTGTTGTCATGTATACATACTCTATCCCTGGTGCTTATGTATTTTCTTAACACCACACTATATAGAACGTCATTGTGGTTTAACGCTGATTTCAGTCTCGTTGAGAGATTGTCATTGATCTTCACGCCATTGCTCCACCTGTTACTCGAAGTTTCTTTGCATCTGTTTTTTGTAGTTTCAATTCCTTCCAACCTTGTACAATGGCTCGAATAACCATGATGTAAAATGTCTGAGCTATTGTCTTGTCTTATCTCATCTGCTGGTTAATGTGTTTGATCATGCCCGGATTAAGCTCAGGTGGGTTTTAGACTAATTGTTGTTTTAAATCTTTCTTCTCTTATGTCTTAGGCAATATTGTTCTAAAAATCCGTCCAATGGTGATGTACTGAACGTATATATAATGCTATTAAAAGATGTGCATGTTATTTTTTAGCACGGCTAAGCTCTTTTACTAGTAATTATAATTTGTCTCTGATTTGTCTATAGAATTACTATTACAGTAAACACAATAAAATGTTGAAAACATTTTTGTTATGGTTTTCTTAAATATTTGTTCAATAATTCCTAACAGCAATAAGTTCTTTTTTGAGAATAGTACGTTCATTGCGCATTAAGCCAGAGTATTCAGTTCATCTCGCTCATGGTGGATCCAAGATAGTTTTTAACGCATCCTATTGTAAAATATGATTCTTCTCCAGAGCAGTTGTTTGTCAAAAGTGAAAAATATGCGAAAAGCAATTGAAGACCTACTGGTGCAATTGTCATCTTTTAAAAAGTCCCTCTAGTTCCTAAATGTATGTTCTAAAATGTATAAGTTTATCAGCAAACAGTCAACAAGATCACATATGTGCAAAGATACAAGACACTTAATCACAGATAAACAAGCGCAGCATTACCAACGGAAGGAAATATCGCAAAGAAATGTAAAATGTGTGGGGACAGAGACATATAGACATCAAGCCTCGCTTGTTAGACGATGGATAATGATAAATAATGAACAAGTTAACTTATATTCTACAATCTTTATTGGTAGTTACATACTCAACATCCATCATTCTTAAGGTGGTTCACATATTTCTTTCTCCTACTTTGATTTTTCTTGTTGTACTCAGAATGGACTACTCTGACCTTTTTGTTTTTGTTTTCAATATTCACGAAAATCTCCCCCGAGTTACGAATATCATTATCTAATGACTTCAGCAACTTCAGGTCTTAATTAAGATAAATATACATGCTTCACAGTCTTAAGCTGCTTTGGTGAAACCTCACCATTATTGATGATTAGATAAAGAACACCAATTCTAATCCGCTTTGGCGACTAAGACTCGTCCAGTCGATCGTCTGTGACCACGATCGATGACTGAGACTCAGAAGGCAAATTGATCTTACTAGGTAGTGATTATTTGCCACAGTCAGGAATACATAATGGGGTGCTTCGATGTGACACAACATCTTTCCCCAGCCTTGATTTCAACAGCCAGGTGTAGGATCTACCATTACGGGACATCATGGGGAAGGCAGGCGACGTGGCCGAAGATAGAAAGACGGCGACGGTCCATCAAATTAAAAACTAATATTCAGACTATGACTTCGAAATGTGTTCTCTTATGGCTGCAAAGACCAGTCTTGGAACAAGTCCCTCCGCAACGGCCGTAGATGCAGGTGTGGTCTTCTTGGTGCAGATAATAGTATTTAAATGCAGCGCTATATCCAGCGTAAGTGGTAACCCCGGTGGCATATCCATCTTTGTATCCTTGGATATTTTTCTGGGTATGAGTCTACAGTTTCCAAGGCGATAGTTTTCAGTAAATATGGTAGGGTGTTCCTGTGGGCAGGGTTCGGAGAGTACAGTTATTACTGCGATGGTAGTCGCCTGCCAGCAAGGTGGTTCATCGTTGATTACCGCCATAAGCCTTCTGCCCTCTCGAAGATGATGTTTAACGATATTGTCTTGCTCCTTTTGTTTTGGTAGGAAAGATATTTTTTATTCAATGGTTTTGGTGCCTGTGTTGTATCATTTTCTTTTGCTCCGCAGTGTCCAATTCTTAAGTATCTTTCGTGTGTTTCCACGACAGAGCGTTCTGTCCTTAGGTTTAGAGGTTCGATGTTGGGGTTGATTTCACCTGCACCTGGTCGGCGTTGTTTTCACCTGCACCTGGTCGGCGTTGTTTTCACCTGCACCTGGTCGGCGTTGTTTTCACCTGCACCTGGTCGGCGTTGTTGTCACGGCGCGGCCTAGGAAGTTCCGAGCGTGCTTTTGTACTCTGTTTACCTCGCGGAAGAGAATTTTGATTGCAATGACTTGGATGTTGAGTGAGGTTGAGTGAGGTTGAGTGAATAGTTGATTACTGAGCGGACATATCCAATGCATAATTGGCGCAATGAATGTCGATATGCCCCACCCGCCCCCCCCCTTTCCATCCACAAATAAAGAGGTGCTTGATGAGTCTGAGCCTTGTGGATGCTTGTCCAATCAGCCTGTCTATATGGGGTTTCATAGTGAGTGTACGGTCAAGCTCTACTCTGTGGAATCTCGGGGTTTTGTTGTTTGTCAATGAATAATATAGGTAAATGATAGGTTTCAGTACATTTCTCTACAAACTATCTATGAGCTGGTTACGAGTAATGGATGAAAGGTAACACTCAAGTCACTCAAACCGATCTTGTCTCTGACTAAGCAACAATAGTTATGTTATAATGTTTGATGTAGCACTTGGAAGAATTGTTAAAATACGATTCACTTGTAATAATTTTTATTCACTTCATTTGTATTCTTCTTCTAACAACGTATAAAACTAAGACAATAAATTTCGAGTGCCTAAAAAGTTGGCATTGCTTGTTGATCCAATCATCTCGTCATTAATGCTGAAAGCTCCTAGTTTATTTAAGAATTTTATAGTAGTAACCACGTGATCTAGAACAAATATAAGGACGTTTAGGTTTTTGAATATTAACAAAAACAAACGCATTTGCGATTAGCCAAATGATAATGTTAGCCGCTTAATGAGATCTGATGATTTCGTCAACTGAATCTTTGCAATGAATTTTTCCAACCACGTTAACCGAATATTGCAATAGAGTTCTCATCTGTTCAAAACAGTTTGCGCTAAAAACAAAAAAAAGGCTCTTACCCCGATCCTGCCAAATTGGCGTGAAGAAAATGGGAATTTGGTTGCGTTGTTCACATGGAGATCTTTAATGGAATGGATTTATTTCGCCTGTGTGCATTAAGTCCTCCTTTTAGAACATTATATTTGCGATTGCAAAGTGCAAACACTTTCTTTATGTAAGCGATGAATAGTCAGTATTATATTATTTTTAAGCTTATGAGAATTCTCCAACAATGACTGCACTCCGAGAGTTCAGTACACCAAGAAAAATAGTTAATCTAGCCCTGCTTTGATACTACTGAAACTGACAGGTTGAGCTGTTATCTGCAGTTACATATCACGATCTGTTATAACTTAACGTCTTTGGTTTAGAAGACTCTGCATGGTCTGTATACAACCAATTTCTTATACATTCACTTCATATAAAATACCTATGCGCATCTAATGTTTTATTGAATGCATTAATTCACAGTTATTTCACTATTTCATTGTGACAATGCATTCCACGCATTCACCACTCTCTGACTAAAAACAAATAATTTCAGGTATCTAATCTAGACTGCCCTTTAATTAATATGTGGATGTGCCCTCTTGTTCTTGTAGGAATCTGCATTTTGAAGACAAAAAACTTATTATAGTTTAATTTATCCTTTTCTTTGAATATCTTTATAAACATGTATCACATTGTAAATCACATCGAATTATTGTCTATTCTAGGCAGTGTAGGCTGATTTTTATCAGTTTTTCCTCATTACTGTATTTCTGGAATCCCACTATCAATTGTGTCACACTTATGTGTATCCTTTCCAGCTGCGATATCTGCGTCTTTCCGCCTGACATATCCGATTGCAAATAGCATTTTTCTGTCCACTGCGATCTCTATTCTCTTATGCAGATTACACAAGAACAGGACGGCGTGGGCTAGTGGTTAATTGACACGGCTCACAACCAGAAGGTGCTGGGCTCGATCCCCATCACACCCCCGGCCGTTACCCCGTAGAAAGCAAAACCTTAGAAAATGCAGGAGGAAGCAGACCCTTGAATAAAATGCATGCTCAAATCGGATGCACTGGGCCGACAGGCGCAAAATAAAAACCACAGTGCAACGCACATCCTTTTGGGAAATAGATAAATAACGCGAACGCAACCAACAAAAAAATAATAATAATAATTGACGCTCTTACACATCACTTGTTGTTACATGTAACCTCATCTAATACTTTGGCTTTTGTTTTTTTTATTAACCTTTCACTTTTTAGTTGGAATACTTGGAATCCTGGTATTCTAGCAAGTGAATTCCTTCTGAGGGGTAGAGAAGGCTCTCTGTAGTAGGTAATTTCAACTTCCTGCGGTCTACTAGGTTTGAGGAGAGGTGCAAATAATTTGGGTACAATTTCAACTATTTTTTTTGAGTTTTGTCCGGGCAGAGGCCGCTAAGCATATTCTTTTCGATTGTTTACCAAGAGATTTTTAACATGCTCGACTCTAGTCCGATCTCCCTAACCAAAGATCATGGGAATGTTAACCAGAAGATCCACGTGAAAAAATGCCGGTGTCCTCCGTGATTCGAACCCGCGAACTCCGGCACCCGAGGCGAATAACTTTCCCAGTGGCCATTGAGTGGCCTTTTTCAGTCCTTCTTTAACTAAATTTCTAGATCCATTAATACCTTATTCATCCGTTCTACATTCGACAATCTCCCATCGTCTGTCAATTACCAATTACTTCACACGAAATGTTCTTATCTGTTATTATTATTGTTATTCTCGTCTTTACAATTTTTCAGTTATTTATCAGTTATATTTTTGGATTCGAAGAAACTTTTCGGGCTTACTCCAGATATGAAACTTTCCAATTACATTTTGCAATAACGAAACATTAAATGGGCAAAGTGTAATAAACAGTGTGTTGTCCTCATTAGCAAACTTGGACCCTGGCCAAAGGTAAGATCAATATTTGCGGAATGAGATGATTAGGAATATTAGGAAAAGAGTCCGGAAAATAATTGAAGATGTCAAAGATTTGTGATGGCTCACTAGTGTGGAATATACCTGGAGGTTAAATATTGGGTTTTAGGGAAATTTAAATGATATTCGTAGCTCATTTGAGATTATGTTGTGAAAGATGAAGTTGTGGGTATTTTATTTTAAGAGTTGCAGGATGGCATTTATTTATTTAAATTCCCTTCCCCATCTGCGCTGCATTTCTAAATCCAATTCAGGTACTAATTTACAGCATTGAAAACTGGAGCGTCACCCGTGTGGAATATGTGGCGCAATGAAATGGGACACCTTGCAGCATTATAAAAATATAGCACATTGCGATTAACAATTCTTGTACATGGAATGAATATCAAACTCATAATGTGAAACAATGTGTTATAGAACCACATTTGCAACACCATACAACATTTGCAAGACTTTTCAATATTTGCAACACCATACAACATGTGCAACACCATACAACATTTGTAACACCATACAACATTTGTAAGACTTTTCAATATTTGCAACACCATACAACATGTGCAACACCATACAACATGTGCAACACCATACAACATGTGCAACACCGTACAACATGTGCAACACCGTACAACATGTGCAACACCGTACAACATGTGCAACACCGTACAACATGTGCAACACCATTCAACATGTGCAACACCATACAACATGTGCAACACCATACAATATTTGCAAGACTTTTCAATATTTGCAACACCATACAACATGTGCAACACCATACAACATGTGCAACACCGTACAATATGTGCAACACCATACAACATGTGCAACACCATACAACATTTGCAACACCGTACAACATTTGCAGCGCCACACAACATTTGCAACACCGTACAACATTTGCAGCGCCACACAACATTTGTAACACCATACAACATGTGCAACACCCTACAGCCGTTGCAACACCGTACAACATTTGCAGCACTACACAACATTTGTAACACCATATAACTTTTGCAACCTCATACAACATTTACAAGACTATTCAACATGTGCAAGGCCATAAAACATTGCACATTGCAAGATCATGCAACATTTGCAGTGAAATGCAATATTTGCAATACCATACAATATTCGTAAAACCATACAACATTCGCAAGATTATACACCATTTGCAGGACCATACAACATTCGTAGAGCCATAACAATTTGCAGAACTATACCCAATTTGCGAGACCATACATCATTTGAATGACTACATAACATTTGCAGAACCACACTACGTTTCCAAAACTATACGTTTGCAAGACCGTGAAATGTGTAAGATTATACATTTCAATACTATACACAATTTGCAAGTTCGTACAACATTTGCGTGGACATACAACATTTGCAGAATCGTGCAACGTTTTCAAGAAGTTACATCGTTCGCAACATCATTTGCAGGACCATGTACTATTTGCAGGACCATCTACTATTTGCAGGACCATGTTATATTTGCAGGACCATGGACTATTTGCATGACCATTTACTATTTGCATGATCATGTACTATTTGCAGGACCATGTACTATGTGCATGACCATGTACTATTTGCATGACCATGTACTATTTGCATGACCATGTACTATTTGCAGGACCATGTACTATTTGCAGGACCATGTACTATTTGCATGACCATGTACTATTTGCAGGACCATGTACTATTTGCATGACCATGTACTATTTGCAGGACTATGTACTATTTGCAGGACCATGTACTATTTGCAGGACCATGTACTATTTGCATGACCGTGTACTATTTGCATGACCGTGTACTATTTGCAGGACCAAGGCGATACAATGTACTTTGGAGCTTGCGTTCCGTTTGTAGTCACTTGTATAGGTTGGTTTAAGTTTTTTAGGGAATATGAAATGGCCATGAAGAATACATAAAAAAAAGTTTGGAGATTGCTAGGAGATTACTTTGAGAGACAAGCTATCTAACTACTCTTCTATGCTGAAATGTTTAGAAAGCTAAATGTAGTCCTTCATCAGACGTTTCAGTCGAAGATAAAGTGTTAGTGATTTTATTTCACATGGCCACATCTTCCTTATGATGTGGGATTACCAGTTCCCTTCCTCGCTGACGTTCCGTCCGTTATATTAAGGCAGGTATCCATGTACAGTTAGGTTGACTGGAGCGTGCCGTTTAGGATAATAATCCTGTACTTCTGCTGTCAAAAATGAGTGCTCTTCCACACGGCTAATTAAAAAGTTTAGAAATATACGGAAAATAAATGATAAATATACGATCAGAATACGAATATACAGTTTTAATACTACAGATCTAATTTGAGTCCAGCCACGCAATCCGTCTAGACAACCAGGGCCAGTGGCGATGACCGTTCCTGGCTACGATTTGTGGCAAGAGTCCCAGACAATTGCGACCAGCTCAGTTGAAATGTAGGCAACATGTGTTGGCCAGGTGTTGCTTGGACGGCTTCGTGGACGACTACGTGAAAGGGGATGTACATTTTCCAAACCTCATTTCCAGAGACAGTTATAGAAGCCGTCGAGCTGGGACGTTCTGAGAAAGGCAGGCAATCTGCCTGAAAAATTGGCGGCGACGCCTATCAACTTTGAGGAAATGCTCCCGTTGTCCGTTAGAAGAGGCTGCTACATTTTCGTCTGTACTGACATGTGACAGCGAGTCCTGGTAAATCAGCATACATGTACAAGAATCAAAGGGGACAACGGAATTGTGGTTTTATAGAAGAATGCTTAAAGTGCCATGGACTGCAAAGTAAGCTGATGACGTGGTTCATGAGGAGATCCAGACACAGCAACTCTTATAAAAACTTAGAGCAAAGCAGTCATCCTTTTCCGGGCATGTCACGCGAAGAGGTGGGTTGAACATATGACGGCAGCTGGCAGAACCGCTGGCAAGAGGGACATTCGAAGAAAAAGAGATAGAATATTGGACCGCTTGAAGGCGTGGCATGGGAGACGATTAGGGGTGGAACCTATAACCGACACACCCGATAAGGGGAAATGAAGATCCATCATCACCAACGCCAGCCAACAGAACACTTGATGATGATGACGAGGATGATGAGTTTCATTACCATCAGTTGTTCAGGACTTGTTTTAGAGACCTTGTAATGCCTAACTGCATAGCCGTCTGTATTCAATTGTTCTTCTGAGTTCTGCGTAGGATTTCACTGTCACATTCCAGCACGCCTTGAATGCGATCAAGATATTTATATTTCGACATCTGTCTTTCGTACACTGTGTTTCATCCTTTAGGACGTTTTGGGCTGGACCAACGTATCTCAGATTGTGCCCAAGCAGGGACAATCTTTGCTTCTATACTTTTGTCACAAGTTTTCTATTTTCGTCTGCAGAACCCCGCACATTTTTTATAAGACATCCTGTCTGCCAAATTTATATTTTTATCTTTCGATATAATATACCAGTCTTTGTTGCAGGTTTCGGTGCTCTGCTAAAGTGATGGTAAAAGTGTATATTTGTTGGTGGAGATTATGTTGAGAAATAAGAAACAATCTAAGTGCAACAATAAATTATTTTTAAGTTCGCATTTCAGTTCTTTTCTAATAGTCATGTGTGAAGTATTAACTGACTTGCCTCGTATTTAAGAACATATTCAGCGCTCTACATATCCTCGCTTCATTGTACATATAGATAGAACAAAACAGCAAACATTTCTTCGTTATGTAAAGCTCCATGTTTATATTTTACTTCGATTATTTGTAAATGTGTTGGCAATGCGCAGACCCATGATGCAAATTGTATTATTTGTTTTAAAAACCCCCAAACTTTCTGAGTGTCTGGATAATCTGATTGGTTAGAGTGATTGTTTCTGGAAAATGGAAAGAAGAAAATAATGTCTTTGGCGGTAACATAAATCAACGTTAACTATATAAATAAATATATACAGAGCTTGAGACATTTTAGGGGGTGGGGGGGGGGGGGGGTGGGGGTGGGGGGGGGGGAGGGGGTCTGCTCAGTCAGTAAAAAATGTCACCAGTTACCATGGCCAGACTACAGTCATGGACATTATGTTAACAAATTTACACAAAGCACTAATTCACTTTTATTTCTAAATAACAATGCGTACCAAAGCAAAATATATTGTATTACTTAAACAGTATTAGCCTATTTGTTCTGAAGAAAATATGCAACGCTGTCAAAGGCATGGCGTTTGTGTCCTTGAACATGCTTGATAATTTTAGCAATGAAGTACTATTTATCGATAGCTTTATTAGGTTTTAATTGTGACAGTGGAGGTGCATTTAGGTTCCCAATCATAAGAAGGCTTATGTACAATCTTAATGTCATTAATAATCCTGCGAGAGTCGTTACGTAATAACGATTAAAAACGTAATTAACAATTAAAAACGGATATTTCTTTTACTCGTTCAGCCAAAATATGTACTGGTCACAGACGAGCAGACGAACGCTTTTATCAAGCCCTTTATATATATATATATATATATATAAATATATATATATATTTAGAGACAGAGAGATAGAGAGAGAGAGAGAGAGAGAGAAAGAGAAAGAAATATAGCTCAGATACCGCAGTAGAAGAGAGCCGTTCAATCGTTACCTATGTTACGATCACAAGGTTTTCGTCGGGAAAACAAAAACAAACAACACAATTTAAAATTAATTACTCGTTATTTTTATTTGTTACTTTTTTTTGTCCCGGTTGAAACCCTTTCGGTTGCAGCGTAAGTAAGTTATGTTTCTGTTTCTGTTCTGACATCGTAGCTGAACTTTATTTACTACTATTTTCTACTATTACTACTTTTTTATACTATTTACTTTATTGACTATTTACTTTAGTTGAACGTTTCTGGAATCTCGAATACTGGTATTCATGAGAATCAACGTGAGTAAAACTGAAACAAGTACAATAGCAAGAACAGAAACAACCGCTACGATCTACATAGAACAGTAACAACCGCTACGATCTACATAGAACAGTAACAACCGCTACGATCTACATAGAACAGTAACAACTAAAGCAAGTGAAGGATTTAACATATTTAAGAAGCATAGTATACTCTAATTAAATAATGCAAGAATAAATCGATCATAAATGCACAAATGCAAACCAATTCATCGACCAGATGTCAACAATACTGAGAAACTAGCACGTAAAAAGATTGGTACAAAAAGAGACTTTTTCAAACACAATTGTGATGCCTACAAACTTGGACACTGACAGCAACAGAGAAGAGAAAAATAGAAATAACATGCCCGAGGCGAATGCTTAATGTGAGAAGATGGGACAGAAATAGAAATGATGAGATCAGGAAGCAGATGGGCACTAAGCCAGTGCTAAACTTCATTAGATAACTGCAAATTCTGTGGTTTATCCACATATCGCGACAGCAACACAGAAGCGTTCAACAGATGACTCAAACACTTAAACACAGCAGTACCAGGGCTAGAGGCCGACCCGGTAAAAGATGGATTAACGAAATTTCCGAGGCAGCCACATCCACCTTATTCGAAGTGCACACCAAGGTGCTGTCCGGATCTCACTTATATACTTGACGCCGAAGGACAAACTAGGATCAGACAATAAATATATAGCTAGATAGATAGTTTGATATATATATAGATTTATAGATAGATAGATAGATAGATATGTATATATATATATATATATATATATATATATATATATATATATATATGTGGATAGGTAGTTAGGTAGATATGTAGATAGGTAAATACATATATATATATATATATATATATATATATATATAGATACATTTATAGATAGATAGATAGATAGATAGATAGATAGATAAATAGATAGATAGATATGTAGATAGGTAGATAGGTAGATATATAGATATATATATATAGATAAATATATATATATATATATATATATATATATATATATATATATATATAAAGACAGATAGATAGATAGATAATATAAAAATAGATAGATAGATAGATAGATAGATAGATAGATAGATAGATAGATAGATAGATAGATAGATAGATAGATAGATAGATAGATAGATAGATAGATAGATAGATAGATAGATAGATAGATAAACATAATACAGAGAGATTTGCCTAGGTCGCTGGTTGACCGATCCGGATAGGGAGAACAAAATAGCAATAATAAACTGCCAGGCATAGTATTGCATGTTCTGCGGGTACGTATGTATGTCATTTATGTATATTTATTTATGTATTTTTGTGTATGTATGTGTGTGTGTATAATGCGGTGCCGTGGTGTATTTCCCATATACCTATCTGTGTGCGTGTGTATATGTACTCAAGTTAATAACTGTATGTATGCAAGAATGTGCATGTTTTTCAACAAACATTGGAATTGCGTTATTCTGAAATTCTTCACTTTCTTAAATTTTCGTTAGTGCTACTACACGTATTTTCAATTTCGTCATTTGTGAATCGTCATCATTATCATCGTCATCAGCATCGTCGACATCATCATCATCATTATAATCGTATCCACCATCACGATTAAGTATGCCAGGCCAGATGGTCCAGAATAAGTCCAACACTGTATTTGGTTTACCCATACCGGCATTCAGGGAGTCGTGTATGCATTTCTGGTCAGTGTGGTTTCAGTAGCGATTGATTTTTAACATTATGAAGTTGCTAGTTCCGTGTACAGCCCTCCCTAGAGGCATCTTGCTACTGGCAACATGTATCTATTATAGCATACATTCCTATCATGGTTTAAGAGTTGAAAACGCCCGTATGGGGAAAATAATGATTTATAATGTACGGTTTTCATTCTCTTTATAACGTACTTACTGAAAGCTAGGTCTCTGTTTTGAGGTGAGTAGACAGGTGCGTGTCAATAACCGGGATATGTTATTTACCTACGTATTGTCAAGCTGATCAGATATCTTATCCCAGGTCACGTACAATTTACTGGCTAAGACCCCTCCCCCCACCTCATTTCTATGCAGATCTTCCTGAAATCAGGCTGTTCTCATGGTAACCTAGTTAGCGAAGTAGGGGACCGACGTGATCCCCGTAGTAATGAACAAAATTCATAGCGTAGCTCAAACCAAGCATAGCTCAACCGCCTGGACAACCCCGGTTCATCTTTATCAGTACACTCGTGATGTTATAAATGCTACCGAAACCTACCACTCATCGTTCTTTTCAGTGGCCACAAAAGAGTGATCTAGCTCATTGTAGATATTAAACAACAACCACCTAGTTTAATATTAGCTGTATTATCTTATATTTATTATTAATTTTTGTTCTATTTTGTTCCAATTTTCAAATAATATTTTCGTGTTTCTCTAGTGCTTGATGAAGACATATTCAGATTGATACATCGGTACACATGAGTTAATGTTTTGGTTAAACAAATAGAAACGAAACAATTAAATACTTTGAAATACGTTTTCGGCTAAACCTTTTATGTATACTAAGACAGATTTATTGTTTTTATGACTTTACATAGATAAGGTGAGAGGATAGATCCCTGTCTTACTCCCTGTTGTACTGCAAACCAATCTCATGTTTGCCCAGATACTAATACAGCGTCTTGTTGATCTTGGGATATTGTTTCAATGAGATTAATAACATGCACTCCATTACCTTCATGATTTTCCTCAGATTTTGATATTTAACCGTATCAAAGGCCTTGGTTTTGAAAATCTGGGCTCCAGAATTGACAAAAAGGGCGACTGCTCGAACGACATTACAAGAAGACTAGCAATGGCAAAGCAGAGACGGAATAGTCTGAAGAAATTATGACAGAGCACCAACAAAATGATAGAATTAAAAGTCTTTAGAGCCTGTGTTTTTCCTGTGGCAGCTTATGACTGCGAATCATGGACGATTACCAAAACTTCCAGACAAAGAATCGAATCTTTCGAGTCAAAATGTTACAGAAAGATTCTCAGAATACCCTGGACAGAGAAAGAGACAAATGTAACCATTCAGCTAGAGTTGAGCATAGAAGAGAACTGGTTTATCAATTCCATTTTGGCTAGAAAAAACAAATACTTTGGTCACATCAAGAGACACAACGCTCTCGGGAGAACAGTGATGGGAAGTATAGTGCCAGGTAAAAGAGGAAGGAGTAGACCAAGAAGATGATGGCTCAAAGATCTCCAGGAATGCCTGGGTATGACTGTGGCGGAGGCTGAAGTTATGGCAAGGGAACGAGTTTTTTCGAGACAGACGGTGATGAGAGCGACGTTCTATTAAGGACATGCTACATAATGGTGATGACTTTACAGAAAAACCCGCCTCAAACTTTGTCCAAAAACCTTCTGAAGCTACTGTGTATCAAGGTGTTCACTAGACTATTATTGAATGAAATTAAAGCCAATTTTTTTTAAACAACTTTTGAATAATATGTCCAGGGTCAGTCAAAATTGGAAAGATTGACAGCCTAATCTAGGAGAGAATGCGAACAAAATGTCAGCTCTCAAGGTTATTGGGAAGCTGGTACAAATGTGAAGATAAAGATGTTTACGCAAAAAGAAAACCGTTATATCAAGTTATAAAAGCTTTTAAAAAGAAACAGAACACATGATACTAGTTGAAAACAACAACAGCAAAATAAATTGAATAACAACACCGTAAATACAAAAAAAGACATAGCAACAATTGATAGGTATTATTATTCACAAAGCATTTTGTTTAGTTATGTGTGTTTTAAATTGATATATATTTTCATTGTTATTTTTTCTTTATCCACCGTTTTCTTTTTCTTACTTGTTGCAAAATGTTGTTCTGGTCATGACCTGTATCCTGTGAGCTGACAAGCAGTTGCACAGACGCGTTTGTCCTTTTATTTGTTTTGCTGACACAATATCATGTTGTCTTACTTTTCAAGTTAAATTATTAAAATGTGGATCTGTCTTTGTCAATCAATGCATTGTTCACTACAAACTGAAACAAAAGATAACAACAACTTGACAACGAGAACAATCCAATTTTGCTCAGAAAAGATGAACGAAAAACTACAACAGACATTTCTATCAAGCATGAGTTGGAAGAAATGTTTTGAGAAATGCTTTCGAGCGTCGAAATCATCTATTGTGTTCATTATTCCGGATGATTTTTATTTTGTACGTTACTTTTCTTTCGTACTAACATTCCACATCATCTATTCAAGCCGGTTTTTGTTGTCCACGTCATTGTCTTCTGTAGGCCACCGAGACCTAGTTAACTATCGTCTTGCCGTCAATATTACTATTTTCTTTACACATTCCGTTCCCATGCAGATATCTTGAGCGGAATCTATGAAAATCCCCTTGCAGCCTCAACCTTTGTAATCTTCGTTCGGTACAAATAGGTGATGATACAATGATAGATAACCTCGCACTACTTTTTACCCAGATTCTATCATTTGGTCATATGGAATTATATTCTTACCACTTCTATTCTTTATCTCCCCTGTAAACGGTGTGATTGTTTTTGAACTGTAACATCAAACAGCAAGTAACTGACTTCGTGAAAAGTAATATCTTCCACGATGAAAAC
Organism: Ariolimax columbianus; assembly: GCA_036924085.1. Taxonomy (NCBI): domain Eukaryota; kingdom Metazoa; phylum Mollusca; class Gastropoda; order Stylommatophora; family Arionidae; genus Ariolimax; species Ariolimax columbianus. The sequence continues at coordinate 29,545,440 of JAVGWX010000016.1, read as the reverse complement.
AGTAAGAGTTTGAAGGTTTCGCCGTTTCTGCGTTTCTGAACTATGCGAATGAAGTGAAATCAGCAATTATCGAGACTTCTTGGAATACGAGTTTTTCGAACGCCAAAAACGAAATCTGCAACTAGCTTTTGGAACGATGTCCTACTATCTTATTTACAACATCTCTCTGTCTCTCTCTCTTCCCACCCCTCCCCCCCCCCCCCCGACTCTCTCTCTCTCTCTCTCTCTCTTAGTTCTTAGTCGACCTGTACTTCTACAGGGGCAAATGCCCATGTGCAGGTCCCATCGCTGGAATGAGCTGTATGTCGTCAGGATAAGGGTTTCCTGCTTAGCGGGCTAGGCTCGAGCTGCGTTGGGGCAAGCGATTACGGAAGGTGGTTAACCGCTGTGCGAGACCATCTTAATAGACTCAAAACACTAGAGCAAAGTAGACCCGCAGCCTGTTAGGCGTCATCTATGCTGCTCTAAACAAAGCACCTAACCATGGTCGGTGTTTTGCCGTGTCACACAGTCGCCTCTTACAACACGCTCTGTGTGAGACAGTGGTACTATTTGGTACTCTCTCTCCCTCTCTCTATCACTATATATATATATATATATATATATATATATATATATATATATATATATATATGTTTGTACGAGGGGCGTTCAAATCAAACCAGGACATTTTGTTCTATTTCTACCCGAATGGGTTATAGCGTGCTGCGACTACTATCATTAGTTAGGGACAACTGTGTCCTATTACTACTAAGTGGTCCACGTCATGAGCCAGTCACGTGACATATACATAAAATTGGTGGACAGCACTGTTAGTGCTTGCATAGAACAGCGTGATGGGATGAAGTTTCTTATGAAAAAAGGCGTGAAATCTGCAGAAATGTGCAGAAAACTACAATCACAATATAGTGATGAAATACTCAGTCGCAGTAAGACATTTGAAGTGTATAAATTTGTTAGAGAAAGCCATACATGCGTGGATTATGATCCCAGCCGGGCTCTCAACACACAACATTCATTCCTGTGAATATCCAGATTGTGGTACACCTTATCCTTGAAAATCGACACATAACCTGTCGCGAAATTAATATCCAGATTGTGATACACCTTATCCTCGAAAATCGACACATAACCTGTCGCGAAGTTAATATCCAGATTGTGGTACACCTTATCCTTGAAAATCGACACATAACCTGTCGCGAAATTAATATCCAGATTGTGGTACACCTTATCCTCGAAAATCGACACATAACCTGTCGCGAAATTAATATCCAGATTGTGGTACACCTTATCCTCGAAAATCGACACATAACCTGTCGCGAAATTAATATCCAGATTGTGGTACACCTTATCCTCGAAAATCGACACATAACCTGTCGCGAAATTAATATCCAGATTGTGGTACACCTTATCCTCGAAAATCGACACATAACCTGTCGCGAAATTAATATCCAGATTGTGGTACACCTTATCCTCGAAAATCGACACATAACCTGTCGCGAAATTAATATCCAGATTGTGGTACACCTTATCCTCGAAAATCGAAACATAACCTGTCGCGAAATTGCAATAACTGCAACCTTTTTTGTGGGTACTGTGAACACTATTATTCATTAATATTTGCATTTTCGGAAGATATGTGCATGTTGGGTGCCAAGACAGTTTTGAATCGACAAAAAAAAGTTCAAGACTGCACTGAATAGGAGGAATGTTTTGACAAGGAAGAGCATGACTTATTTATTCGCTTTTTTACATGTGACGAAATATGACCAATTCATTATATCCTGAATCGAAACGAATATCCAAGGAGGGGAAGCACACGCAATCACCACCACATAAAACATTTAGGACAGATGCATCTGCCGTAAAAGTGATAACGGATGTTGTCTGGGACAAACTTGGCATCATTAATATTGATTGTCTACCCCTTGTTGCCACTATCAACAGTGAACAGTACATACCCATTTTGAGTGATGTGCATAACAGTCTGCGGGAAGTAAACGGCCTGGTTTGATCACATAAGGCGTCCTGCTCCTGCATGATAATGCTCGGCCTCATACGGCTCACCACACTACGTGCCATTCGCAACAAGTCGGCTAGGAGGTATTGCCACATCCACCTTACAGCCCAGACTTCGCTCGAAGACCCGGAAAAGAATTCCTAGGAGGTCAGTATTTCAGAACTGATGACAAAGGGAAATAGGCTGTCTTGGAAAGGTTAAGATATTTCACAAATATTTCTACGCTGAAGCTTTTCTAGCATTACTGAAACGCTGGAATAGGTGCATACACACTTCAGAAAAATAAATGGCATTTTGATTACTTAAAAAATTAATTTTATCCTACAAAAAAAGCCCCGCTTTTACTTGAACGCCCATCGAGCATATATATATTATATATATATATATATATATAATTTTTAAACTCACTCTTTCTGTGTGTATTTCTACACATACTATGTTTTGTAGCTCACGATCCTATCTGCACAATAAAGAACGCACAAACTGTACACAACATATTCTTTGTGAGACGTTCGTCAGCTGAAATTCCTGGCTTATCGCCCATTTTCTCAATCTATTTCATATGTACAGAGAGAACAGTTCTGGTAATGGGACACACCGTAACTAAACTGCTTGTTTTATCTGCTGTAAGTCATAATAAAATGAACATTTTTTTTGCCATTGCACGTTCTTTTTCCTTAAACCTCTATTTGAACATTTAAGCCTTCTAGGTTATGTATCATATCTGTGTTAACTCAGGTCGAAAAAAGAGCAACGAATTATGGTAACAATTGAACTTGTGAACCATGCATTCACCAGAGTTGTACCGAGGCCGGAACAAATGTAACCACTATAAACTTGGGGAAAGTCAGATACGACGACTAAAGAGGGTTGTACATGCGGCTTGCGATCTCATCATATGAAATCTTTGCAATGAAACTACCATGACATGGGGTTTATTGTAAAAAAAAAAGAACAGCTAAAGTGAGGTCCTATTCTCCTGTGGGATAAAAAAGGTCGTTTGATCAAGTCTTTGGCAAGTCCAAAGGAGCTTTATAATTGGCATGATGCCATTCCTGATATATTTCCTTTAGTTGACGTGCTTCGTGAATCCTGTCGACCATTGCACGACCTTGAGTTGACGTGCTCCATGTATCCTGTCTACAATTGCACGACCTTGAGTTGACGTGCTTCGTGAATCTTGTCGACCATTGCACGACCTTGAGTTGACGTGCTCCATGTATCCTGTCGACAATTGCACGACCTTGAGTTGACGTGCTTCATGTATCCTGTCGACGATTCCATGACCTTGAGTTGACGTTTGCATGTATTGTGTCGACCATTCGACGACCTTGAGTTGATGTGCTGTACGTATCGTGTGTACAATTCTACGACCTTGAGTTGACGTTCTGTACGTATCGTGTCTACCATTCCTCGACTAATAGTTGACGCGGTTCATGTATAGACTGGCTCGAAACCACACGTAATCTCTTGGACTAGACTCTTCTCCAGATGAATAATCAAGCAGCTTTGCAGGACGCGGGGCAAAATGCTTCCCTCGATTGATAGAAGGGATGTTTCCCTGCAATTATTGTACACGTTAACAATCGATGCATCCACTAAGTCATGGTGTATCTGTCTGTAATCAAAAATTGAGCGGGATATGCATGTTAGTGGTAGAAGCAGGATGTACCCGCGTTATTGGAACACTTCAGCAAGAATAGCATCAGACCAGGGAATCGTGTTACTAAACAATCGATTAGATTGCTGTCTTAGCCCCATCACCGATGGAAGCAACGTCAAACATATCGTTAATCGATAGTTATGATATTGGTGCTATGGCTTGCTCGCTGATAGCTGAGGTATAGAATTGAACTCAAGTACACCAGTCAACACTCAATAATCTTACTCTTGACCGGAAGTAGTTTTGTAATATCAGTATTACAGACATGCGTACAGTGATACATTTAAACGAATTGCTTTGCGCAGACCATCAACCTGGCACAGGAACTTCAAAAATACAACTACAACAACATATTGACAAATTACATTCAACATGTAAAGAATACAGCATAAGAAGTCATCGCAGATAGAAAAATGAGGTCATGGAAATATCTAGACAGGCAGGACAAACCAATATGTCACTTGTAAAACTGCAAAGCAAACAGATGAAAGATTTCACATACTTAGGCAGCAAAATATCAGCAGACGGAAGAATCATAGGAAAAGTCTAAAATGTAATAAGGCAAATCAGATCATTGGACAATTAACACCAATACTTAATTCTTAAGCACGGAGCAATAACTACCAAAAGAGCTTTATTCAACACTATTTTTGTCCCGATACTATGCTACCAATGTCAAAACTAGACACTAACATCAATTGAAAAACAACATACCATAGCCACAGAAATGAAATGCCGGCAAAAAAAGGTGAGTGTAACAAGGAGAGACAAGATCAGAAACATGATTATTAGGTAACTGGTGAGAACAACATCAGTTTTAGATCACATTCGTTCAGTTCAGTTCATCTCGTAACCCATCAGGTCGTTGAGGCACACTTGAAGGCACTCCCACAATTTCACGTCAGCTCTCTCTGTCCGCTGCCGCCAAACGTGCTTCACCGGGACGAAGGTTTGACCACTCATGGATGTTGTCTGCCCATCTCTTCCTTGGACGACCCCGGGATCTCTTTTCCGGTACTGAACCATGAATAATCGAATTTTTAATTCGTTGGACGTCGTTACGTGCCCATACCAAGATATCTTTCGCCTTTCGATAGCTGTGAACAGATCATCAAAAGGCCCAATTGCGTTTTCCACTCTTCGTCATATTTCTACGTTCGTGACACGATCAATATATGAAACATTTAAGAGTCTTCTAAAGCACCTCATTTCCATTGCATGTATTCTGTACTGGATATCCGCAGTAATGGTCCAAGTCTCAAAAGGAAATATACAAATATTGAGAGCACCAATGAGCGAATTAGTCTAACTTTTTTCCTGAGGGCGAGCCGCTTATCCTGTCAAATGAGTTTCAAACGCGTAAGCGCCGATGTTTTCTGTGCTATTCTGGAAATTTTCTCAGGCTGCGAACTCTCGTCACTGATCAATGATCCCAGATACCTGAACCGGTGTATAACTTCCAGTTCCTGACCATTTGCTTTTATTACAGATGTAAACCCCTCCGTGTTTTTAGTCATCTGCTTTGTTTTCTCTGCATTAATCTCCATGTCATAGCGCTTCGCCGCTCTGTCCAATCTACTAATCAGCTCCTGGAGTTCCGTTTCCGTGCTTACCAGACCATCTATATCATCTGCAAATCGTAGGTTTGTAATCGTCCTGTCACCTATTTTGCCCGTACAAACATGTCCCTCCAGGACCACCTCCATTACTCTTTCCAAGAATACATCGAAGAGCTGTTGGAGAGTATACAACCCTGTCTTATCCCAACAGACCTGTGGAACCATTCACCTAGTATTCCATCTACAGAAACTGCCGTTGACGCCTTCTCATAAAGGTTCTCTATTACCTTGACAATATTACTATTGATCTTGTAATGCTTCATTGTTGTCCATAGCGCCGCATGCCATTCTCTGTCATACTACATCAAAAGACTAAAATGGTTAACCATAAAAAAGGTGGCTTAAGGAAATATCTGAGGCAGTGAATGCCACTGTGCATAAAGCACATATTCTAGTTTTGTTTTAGGGATCTCTTCGTATCCTGACGCTAAAATGTTAATCATGATCAGCGAAAAGAAGACGAGTGATTGGATTCGAGAACATTTTCTGCCATCATTCCATCGTAAAAACTGATATGAGCCATGACACAGATGGAAATATCTCACTAACACACTAGTAGGGCATATTGGGAATAGCATGTTAGGCGCATATGTCTTTTGATCAACCGACAACGGGGTCAACACCACGCCGGCAGCCTCTACTTTGCAATAATATCTCTAGGTAGTAGACATCGGACGCCCGTGTTCAGTGTCGTGCACGTTAAAAATCCCTCTGCGTTTGGAAATCGAAAAAAGTCAACGTAATGGTCGCTGCACTGACAAAATTAAAAATTATTTTTTTAAATCTACCCAATCTATTACTGGATCCTATCCGGAGCTACGGACTTCGTGCACTGGGCTGAGATTCTCAAAAAAATATAGGGAAGAACAGAGCACTTATGGATTTAACCGTGTGCAATGACCTTGATTCTTCGACTAAACAAAAAAACAAAAATAAAGTATTTGTCTGCTACCAATTTTTGTAGGATGGATCACCCCAGGAGCCGTTTTTCGGAATCCGAAAAAATCTTCCACACCAACTGGGGACTGAACCCCGATCGCTCGACTGGGATTCTAGCGCACCAATCACTGCGTTACCCCTTCCCCCGCTTTGATCCCTTTGTTCCTTCAAATTGTTGTATTCCATTTGCTTTTTTACTGATCCACATATTTGTTATCTTTCTACTTTGGTTCTGGAATATTCTTCGCACATTTGGGAACGCTGCCTTTTTAGATGTTGAGAAGAGATTATGTAGGTACTGTATAAATTAATTCATCGTTTTCGTCAAACCATTTCTTGTTCACGCGTGTGGAATGGTCCAGATTCTCTGAAGCGACAGTGTTCACCCCTTCTTCAACGCGGCTAATTTGTCTGTACCGTAGACTATTATAATCTGTTCATCCTTTCTGCGAATGTCCAACACACTTAAGAAACTGTGTGCAACTGTTGCGCTCTGTAGTCTTGAAATAGTCGGCCTCTTCACGTGTCTTTAGCTCCGACGATGTCTCATGTGCATTCATTTGAAGGTTAAGTTTAGTCATAGTCAGAATACGATGAGTTTAGCATTCAGAACCGCAAATAGCCGTTGTCCCCTGCATGTAACGTCATTCGCTCATTCTGATTAGGACATAGTCAGTGAGAAGCCACTGCCCAGAATGACCACTTTTGGATGGGTCAGTGACTCATGGCTACTTCTATCTGGGTTAGTAACTCGTAGTTGACTGCATCTATCAGGGTCAGTGACTCATAGTTCGCTGCTAAATCAAGGTCAGTGACTTATAGCTGGCTGCTTCTGTCAGGGTCAGCGACTCATTGCTGGCTGCTTCTATTAAGTCAGTGACTCATAGCTGACTGCTTTTATCAGGTTCAGTGACTCCTAACTGACCAAAATCATATTCCGTCTACAAGTGGTGTCCGTGCGAACAAACTGAAACCATACAACCAGAATACGAGATAAGGGATTGAAGAACCAAGGCAGACTCGGTCCAATAATGATGTGCGGAAACTGCAAGTGTCGGACTAAAATGCACCGATATCGTAGTCTCGTTGAATACTACGGCTCAATGCCATAAACGTGTTATTCAAGGAAACACCGAAAAAGAAGAAGACAAAGAAGAAGAAGAAGAAAAAGAAGAACTAGAAGAAGAATAACAAGAGGAAGCGGAAGACAAATGAGAATAATAACATTTTACATTTTGTTAGAACGATCCCTTGTGAGGAAACCTTAGTAGAACAGAGACATAAGAAACAATATAATGCACTTTCCTTACTACCCCTGACTGAACATTAGAGAAATATATTTCGCGCCAGTAAATTCACATTTGTGTATGGATTACCAGAAACCCTATAACCCTGTCTTCCCACGGTCGAAGGAACGACCTTGGACAAAATGAAGGTTCATCGACTCTACGGCGTTTAAGGTCAAATGGACATGCACAATAAAGTATTTGAATTTCAATTTAGTGTGGAACCCATCTTTCGAAAAACAATTTAATTAAGGAGGACATTTTTTTGTGCCTACATTCTTTGGCTAGTTGAATCCGCATTACATAATCCTCTCTCGGATATTTTATTTTCGAAGTGTTTTCTAGGCTGACATATTTCAGAGAATTATATAACTGTTAACTGGTTTAAACTGTTGTGTTTTTTAAATTGTGTACATCTATATAATGTAATACTCACTTAAAGGTCAAAATACGAATTCGGTTTTTATTTACCTCCCCTGCCCGGTTCACCAAGTCAGATGTCGTGTTTCTGCACATGTGGCCATCACCAGTACCAACACTGAAAAGCTCTATGGCAGTGTCGACAGACTCAGGATGACAGCTGCTTTCTTCGAACAAATTCAAGTTGACGTCTGACGGCGTACGAAGAAGAAGAAGAAGAAGAAGAAGAAGAAGAAGAAGAAGAAGAAGAAGAAGAAGAAGAAGAAGAAGAAGAAGAAGAAGATGTCATGTTCCTAATCGCCAACCACGTGGATTGGCTTGTCATTCGCCCTCAGAATATCGTCCATATTGCATGTTTTCAGAAGGTTTTACAGCTCATCGGATGGTCTGTTGCTCAAAGTCGCGTCTCATCATCCGCGTATCTCCATTTCCCTAAAAGCTTCCTATATCATGATGCACGAGTTCGGAGTCTATTTAATGACTTGAAAGTTGCGTGGGGCAAGTGGCCTCCATGCACAGGTTCCCATTCAAGTTCGATCCAGGAAACCTGATTGTCATAGCTTGCCAAGAGGTCTTTAAACGGGCCTATTGTTGTTATAATAATTACAATTAACGACAATCAGGTTGTTCTGGGAGACACGTAACGATAAGAGATAGATTCAGCCATATTTGTTGGAAGTAATGCTGACAAGGTAGGAGGTCGAGATATGGTATTTAATATTAAGAATGCAAAATGCGAGCGGTTTGTATTGCTTCAGGGAATTTGTGGAAATCAAAGGAAATTAAGTCCGCCACAAATATACATATCTTTAACTTCAAGGCTAGGGGTGGAAAACTAACGTCTGGTCAGGCAAAATATACTGATCAGACATGTTAGTCAGGGTTAGGTAAAATATACTGATCAGACATGTTAGTCAGGGTCAGGTAAAATATACTGATCAGGCATGTTAGTCAGGGTCAGGTAAAATATAATGACCAAGACCCTCACTTTGACTTTCCAACAGTCTTCCGAGGAAACGGGCTGTTTTCATGGCAGCCTGGCTTACAAGGTGAGTGATTGATGTAATCCCTGCAGTAGTGAGCGACACGCAGATGAAGTCAAGCATAGTGCAACCGCATAGAGAACAATAGTCCACCTTCATCAGAATACTCACGATGTGAGGAAAGCTACTGCAACCTGCCATTTAAAGTCCTTTTCCTAGCGCACAAAAAGAGTAAATCCACTCATTGTGGCATTCGCAAACAACAACTTCAATTCCAAGTTCGTCTGTGTATGGCCATGTGACGTAGGGAACAGAGAAAAGTACAACTAAAATGTCACAAAGTTTCATAAATGGATGTTTGAACCGAAATGAGAGAATAAAATAGTATGATCAAGTGGCTAATATATAACTGTAGGGAAAGGACCGGACAAATACCAGTGGTTCTAGAGGGAAGGAGAAAGCTTTGGCGATGGATAGGACACACGTACGGAGACCTGCTGATAGTATTACAAGGCAGGAACTGTTTTGAAATACTCAAAGTAACGGGAGTAGGGGTAGACATATATACTTACCGAGAAGGGTAGCTGAAGCAAACCTAAAAACGGTAGATAAATCGTGAGGGAACGAAATGATGGCGCAGGACAGAATGACTTGGCGAGTATTTGTTGAGAATCTCTGCGCCTCAAGTAGGTGAAGGGTTGAGTTTGGATTGATTGAAGGGTAATGTACTTTATTGAATAAAGCTTTACAATAGTCGTTAATATGAGGTGACATATCTCGTGTTGTCGACTGAAGGAAGACACTTGTAATGAGTTGAGTTCATCTTCGTCACGTTTATTTAATACCTGGTTACAGTGGCTTTTCTTACATCCCGACGCATAGTTGAGGAACTGATCCGTAGGCCTCCTCCCACTATTGCAATGTGTGTTGTCTCAGTATGCTCACCACTATGGGAATTATAATGTCGTTTCCCACTTCCTGTGCCAGATATGACACAGTCTTTTTCCAGTAGCAACAACGACGAAGTGTGATGGCGGTCTTGAATCAATGGTTCACCTGACATTGATTATTCTTCATTAGCGACATTGGCCATACACTTTGTATGAGGATGACATACGCCCTCAATACGACGGGAGCAAACTCTTTACCCGATAAGCTCGATACGAGAGGCGTCACAACGGATACGGAAAAGATAAATACAAACAAGAAACAAACTTTACAACTAAAACACATTTTTTAACAATGTAGCGTATATATTAGACCGCCCACTTACAAATCTCAACTTGCAAACAACCCATAGCCACAAACCGATCAACGGTATATTCATGCCAACTCTCTGTTACCAGTGACAAACGGGGACTTTAACAAAATATTTAGAGAGAAAGATCACGACATGTGATAAGAGATGCCTCCGAATAACAATCAACGCAACCAGAAGAGACAGAACGCGCAATGAAGATGTGCAAGAAATAGTTGAAGCATGACCATGCACTGAATAAATTGACAAGGAGATAATCAAGTGGTTCGGCCACCTAATGAGAATGAAAACCTCCCCAACTACACCTGTTAGCCTATAACGCACGGCGATGGGGTTTTTAGCAAATGTCGCAGATCGATGGCTAGAAAATGTTGCGAATATTCTTAATCGTCATGGGATGACGACTAGTTCAGCGAAGCGTCTCGCCCTAGACAGAAAACTACGGCTCCTCACGCTGTCTCACGACACAAGTGGATAAGACAAGACACGACAAGACAAGACAAGATGAAAGATAAGGCATCACACGACAAGACAAGACAAGACAAGATGAAAGACAAGACAAGACAAGATGAAAGGCAAGACAAGACAAGATGAAAGATCAGGCAAGACACAATAAGACAAGATGAAAGATAAGACAAGACAGCACAAGATGAAAGATAAGACAAAACAAGACAAGATGTGACAGTGAACAAACCAGCTGAGGGGGCGAGGGGGCGGGGGGGGGGGTATACTCCAATTTCATTTGGGAGATATAATGGAGACAAGAGACTAACTTAATGCTCGGACATGTTAGTCATGGTCAGGTAACATACACTGACCGAGACCCCCACCTCACTTCCACCCAGGTCTCACTTGAAACAGGCTGTTTTCATGGCAACCTGGCTAAAGAGATGGAAGATCGGGTGTAATTCCAGTACTAGTGAGTGACAGATGAACCAAGCAAAGCACACACACCCTGGAGGACCCCGTTTCACCTCCACGAACACGATCAGGATTTGAGTTGCTACTGCAACCCTCCCCCCCCCCACACTTAATGCCCTTTTCATGGTTTAAAAAAGAGTAATCTTGCGTAAGGTGCGCGTTCAACAACAACAACAACAACAACAACAGCAACAACCATATAGAACTACGCACTCAACAATCACCATTACTGGCCAATAACATCAAAAGAAGTAGACAGCTTGTGTGTATCTTGTTCTTGTTCACATGCTTACAATTACATGTATATTATTATCATCTCTATGTTGCCATAAAACTGACTTTATATTGTCCTTATTTACGTATTCTTCTTATTTTTCTTCATTTTTTCTTCTTTTTTTCTTTTTCTATTTCGTCTTCTTTCTCGATCAATTGATGCTATGATTCTAGCCTGTTGAGGTTCACGAAGGAGACAACATTTCACATTTCGCGGTCCTTCAACAGCTTCTCGAGATTGTACTTCCCAAGATCAGATTGCCTCTTTTTGGTCTGTATAAAAAGGGCAGTCCTGCAGGATATGTTCTGGTGTTTGCTTAGGTGATCTGCAATTGCGCATGGCGGTGTCTCTGACCCCTTCTGTGGAGTTGGGCATGAGTCTGCAATGTCCCGTTCTGTTTTAAGAACTTTGTATGGCCATCTCTTCCAAGTTTGTCTATGCTGTCATTTTCTGGCTTGTATTCTTTGCCCTGGTCTCTCCATTTCGTCATCATGGTTTCGTATGATGAGTGTCTTTGCTTTTTTATATCTCTATATGACTGAAAATCGTTATCTGGCCATATTTGTGTAAAGTTTGTCTATGCTGTCACTTTTTGGATATTTGTGTGCTACTCTCGCTTTTTTGACCTCATGGATCTCTTGATGAGTGTCTTTGTTTTTTAAAAGTTTAATGGATGGTGAGTCTGCGTACCACAACTTGAGGCTTTTGCGAGCTCATCTGCCTTCTTGTTTTTAACGATCCCGCAGTGAAGGAATATACCTTTTTGTGATACCTATCTGATGTATTCCTTTTCGCGTTTAAGTCTATCTTGTTTGGGGCTTGGTGATCGCTCCTGAAGTCTGTAAGAATGACCGTTTCCCTTGTAATAATTACATATTAAATTAAATGTTCTTTCACGATAGTTCTGACCTGAATTTATGCAGACATAAACCACGTCTTCACTTTATTTTTCCTACAGATGATCTCTTTGCACAAGCTTTTCCTCACAAACAACTCCCTCGTTTTGCGTCTGACATTCCCTTGCTCATTTTCATTCTACCCAGCACATTGTACCGGAAATCCCTTCCTCTTCTTGAGTAATCTAGACCACGACGTGATAATCTCAATGCAGCTTTTATAAATCATTCTGTCTAGCTGAACTTCGATCGGTAATCACACGTTGACTTTGAAAAATGATAAAGGAAACTGAGGAAGAAATTCAATGACCATTTGTTTTTTTCCAAACTGGATAAACATCAATAATCGTGACATCAATGATCCCATGTTTGAATCTGTAAGTGTCTTTCAGTAGAGATGGAAGAATATGGGATCTATCTATCTATCTATCTATCTATCTATCTATCTATCTATCTATCTATCTATCTATCTATCTATCTATCTATCTATCTATCTATCTATCTATCTATCTATCTATCTATCTATCTATCTATCTATCTATTTATCTATCTATCTATCTATCTATCTATCTATCTATCTATCTATCTATCTATCTATCTATCTATCTATCTAT